>OX376235.1:1200000-1800000 GCA_947364205.1 Agrochola lota | reverse complement strand
ACCACGCGGTTTCACCGGGTAAAACCGGATAAAAAGTGGTCTAACCATGTGCCAAATTTCAACCAAATCCGTTCAGCCGTTTTAGCGTGAAAGCGTAGCAAACAAACAAATAAACAAAAAAAACCACTTTCACATTTATAAATACTACTATACAGGGTGGCAGGAACATCAACGCGAAAACTGATACCATGGATTCGGTACATGATTTTGAACGTGCGTTGAAATTTATCATCGGTTTTTTTTTAAATTTGCTGTTTCATAGAAAAGTGCGATACCTACGCGGTCAATATGTATGGAACAGCAGATAGACACCACTGTGTTCTTGGGTCTTAATTTGGATTCCAAGCTTCAGTGGGGCCCACATATAACCAAATTGTCGAAGCGACTAAGCTCTGCAGCCTACGCGGTGTATAAAATCCGTCATTTGACTGATGTAGAAACAGCTCGATTAGTATACTTTAGTTATTTCCATAGTGTAATGTCGTATGGCATTTTGTTAAGGGGAAATGCAACCGACTTTCAGGCTATATTTGTGCTGCAGAAACGTGCCATTCGAGCAATTTATAACCTAAGTTGTAGGCATTCACTGAGGGATAAATTTAAGGAAATAAACATAATGACAGTCGCATCTCAATATGTTTATGAGAACCTGATTTATGTAAAAAAGAATATAAAACTATATTGTAAACACAGCGACATTCATAGCTTAAATACTAGAAACAAAGATTTATTTATTGCGCCCAGGACTAGGCTCCAAAAAATTTGTAATTCATTTAAGTGCCAAAGTATACGTTTTTACAACAAACTCCCAAGCCATGTCAAAGAACTGAGCCTAAATAAATTTAAATCATTTATTAAACAGAAACTATGTCAAAAAGGTTTCTATAAAGTCAAACATTACTTAGACGACAAAAAGGCTAGGGACTAATTAAGCTACTCCAATGTACCCCAAGCAACAAACAATTATTTTAGACTATTTTAGACTACATGATACTATATGAGCATATAATTGTTTGGATTATTTTATTTGACTGTAAGTCAATTTATTTTAATTTTGTTTTCATTTTTTGTTGACTTAATCTACTCATTAAAATATTTTTATTTTATGAGTTGTATTGCAATTTGTGGTAATATAAATTATTTTAGCATAAGCACTATTATATAGAATCAAGTTTTTTCAACTGAACAGACAGCTGTGCTGCTGGGGAGTTTGTTGCGCCACTTCTTCTTCCCAGCTTAAACACTAGGAAGTGGTGAAGGGTGGGCGTTTTTGGGGGACTGTCTTATGTAATTTTGACTTTCGAAAAGTGTTGATTCTCAGCCTAGTTTGAATAAATGACTTTTGAATTTGTTTTTTTTTTTTAATTTATTGATTTTCATTTTGAAAAAGCCTATTTTAATTTAAAAGATAAAATAACAGTGGTATCATAATTAATCATTTATAACAGTGCAGATAAAACCCGGTCATAACTAATATAGACTTGGTTGTAAGAGCCTGTTGAGTTTGAGGTAGAACAAAAGCTTCCCTTCCCTTCTTCAACGCCAATAATTATCTAATCAATTAAAAACATTCCACCTGACACCAACAACACCAATCCCTGACAACCAATTAAGTCTCCAGCCCAAAAACTCGTCGCGTGAAATTAACACTATAATAAACATCAAATTATAACATAAAGGAGCGATAAGGCGCGTTCGTGCTATTATAAATAATATGTGGGTCGATGGTACTAGGCTGAGGTACTAGGAGAACAAAAACGTAAGTTAGTGGGTAATTTTCCTCACTGTTCATTTCCTCTGTGTGGTTGACGAGTGGGGTCACACACCGCCATTTTGTGATTTATTTTGAGTGTTATAGTAATTATTGGGTTGGCAAATTGGTTAGGGTATGGTGTTTCGTGTTGGTATATCAAATATATCAAAAATTATTTAAAGGCAGGTTGAATTACGTAGTAGAATTCTTTATTATTTCTCGGATTTAGTGCCGATTAAGAATTCAAGTGAGTACCGTTCAGCTATCATCCATCTATATTATCTATTCTCATATCCGTCTATATTATTATCCGTCTATATTATATTATCATCCGTATATACCGTCCAATCGTAGGTGACACGGTATGGAGACGAAATTTCTCCAGTTTCTCCGGAAAGCTTGCTCCTCGCTTTGTCAAGTGTCGTGTGACTAGAGTTATCTCTAGGACCACCTATATCCTAAGGATTGTGATTCCGTCCATTCCGGGTCATACTATATAAAGGATATCCTGAAAACATCGCCTTTCGTACAAGGCGTTAATTGAAATACACTTAATAGTTGATTTTTCCCCTAAATTCTTTTCTTAATTGCGCAGACTAATTTATACGAATTCAACGTTTCCAGTCCATAATCGTCGAGATATCCCCATGAACTTTATCATTTGAGTACCGAATACTAAATCTGTTTGACAAATAGTTTCTGAAATGGACATGATAGTGATTCATAATCAATGGTAGAACTACTGTGTTCAATAAAATAAACATAGATCTTCGTGAAACAAAAAGTGTCACCTAAAAACATCTTCATGAAAGAAAACCGACCGTGAATAGAAATAAGCTTTAATAAAAATAAGTTTTAATATAAAGTAAACGGGAATGTAAATATGGGCAACGATCGAGCCTCAAACGTGACCTGGTTGCAAGAAACCACAGATTTCGGTTACATTTACCAATATCCGACTTTTATTACATTTAAATTATTCTATCTTATCGAAGTACGAGTTTTTATCAAGCGATGTTTTTATGCTTCGCGTTATTTTTACGATGAAAGAAAAACAATTGGTTCAAAGATGGGATGCGAGGTTACGCTTGCGATATCGGATGGGAGCGTTGACGTGACTGCGATCTGAGTGCAGTTATGTTTTTTAAACACGCTGTGTATAGAATTTACGATTAGATTGGTGAAGATACATTCACTGCTAGTATGGAATTGGATTGCATTCAATTTGTGAAGAGAATACCGTAAAATAATATATTTTAGATATGGTACCAACTACCAGTCTTTGTGATAAAAGTTTGGAACCATCATTTGGAAGATAATAAAGCATCCAATGATATACCCGTTGAAAATAAAGATAGTTTCTTTTTCTCCCAACATTTGCTCTTAAAAATTCAAAGGCAAACGCAGTAGGTGGTTGTACCAGCACAGTATTAAAGAAATAAACTTCACTTTTTTAATGCCTAACTTTATTAAATAAAATAAAAGCCATATTTCTAGCGAGTAGTGTGTTTCGACGCTGCGCCGCGAATACACAAAGTAGGTCAACACGACCGACTGCCGCTTACACGAAAAGTTTTCAGTCTATTGACGACATGGAGAATCCACACTTGAGTGTTTTGATTTGCATAGTAATGGGGAAATTAAGATGGAAGTAGGTATAAAACATTCGCGGAAAAAGTTTGTTCAGATTTATGATAGACTCGCTTCCCCGACTGAATAACTGAAAAAATAGAAGAAATAATATAATACCATGAAGGCGGATTGTATTGTGGCAATTGAGCCTTTTGACGTAGCTGCTGATTTAAAAAAATATACTGATTACCTAGAAGCCTTACAAGTCTTACAATCAAAACCCTAATTTTAGTCTAACTTTGGCCTTCACTTTCATTAGGACTGCGGAGACAAAACTTCAGTCTCAAGACAAGAAATTCAAAGCATTATTATTATATTCTTTCAAGAAAAGAAAAAAACCTCTGGAGATTCTGAAAACACACAAGCATTAAAGAGAAACAACAAAGAAAAAGATAATATTGAATTTGCTAGCACGATTAGTTTTTTACCTTTATCTCAAGAATATTCAAACTAGCCACATCTTTTGAAACAATGCTCTGATAGTTTGAAACTTTGCTATCGATGTTAATGAAACTATAAAATCACTGGATGGAGATTTAATCACAAATCTTTGGGCTCCGGATAGTAGATACAATGTAGCAACGCGTTAGAGGGTTCCTAGTGTTAGTATTCTATTAAAATTGGGACCTTTAAGTGATTTTATGAGCGTTTTACGACTATTGGAACTATTTTATGTGTTTGACCTTCAAATGGTGTAAGTTTATAGTTTGATTTGATATTTTTGGGACCAGACGATTCGGTGATGTGTGGTTCAGGAAATAAAAAAGATATAGGTATGTTTTCGACTGCCTGAAATTTATTCCAAATTTTTTTTTTTTTTTTACTCTAGGCATACGTAAGTATTAATATTCTAAAATTAGATCATTTTTAATTTTTGGTAATTTATACCTAATGATTTTCTAAGAAAAATTGTTTTGAAATAAAGAAAAATACTACTTTACTTTAGACATACTAAAGTAAAAACCGTATTTTTCTGCGGATGCGTAAGATATATGATGAGTTTTTCGATTCAAATCAATAAATTCTTCTTCGGTAGTAAACCTGTATTGATAGTATATTTATAAGCCAATCGATATAACAGCTTTATTACAAGTTTATAGTCAGCAATTTATACAGATTAGTTTATAATCACGTCAGTGTTTGCTCAGCGCGTTCAAAAGAAAACATTTCCTATCTTTTAGACACCATATTTTTCTACCAATCGTTCAATTTATCTAGTTCTTGTTCAAACGACGCTTTTCTTGCGAATAAAAGCAAGAAAACTGTTCGGAGCATCACAAAAAGTTTCACAATCGACCTTTACGAACTATCACGTTTGTTTGTTAAACAAATCATATCGAATACATATCAAAGAACATTTTGTTCAAGTTGGCATGTTTACTGGCAATGTTCATGTTGCTACTTTTTCACCAAAACTACTCCGTGACGGAGTAACAAGGAATATAGCGTGTTGCTCAAGGTACTACAATTTGTGTGAGTGGAAGGAACGCGTGAGCAATTATAGACATTATAATTTGTACGTTTAGAACGAGAATCGCGTGACGGGAAATGAGGAGAATTTTTTGAGGGTACGTAATTATATTCGTATTTAGGATGTGGTTTATTGGATAACATCGAACGTGTGTAAGTGTAGGTCATGATTTTTGGTGAAGTTATGAAGGTACTCGTGTATAAAGGTACCTAATAATATTTTTCGTCTTTGAGGGTTCGGTATGGCGGCGTACTGTCATGCGATCAACTGCAAATCGTTGATTTGGTTAGGTTAGGAATATAGTTTTACGGAGAATGTATTGGGCTATTTTCCAAGAATATTATTCCATTTGATCAGTGTTTTGTCTATACAATTGATTCATGCTTCTACGAAAACAATGATGACCAATTGAATTAGTAATTTCTAAAACCCCACATGTAACACTCTTTCCAGAATTGAGTTAACACCGCAGTAGCCTTATAAATAATGAGGACTTCGTTGTGCCACGTCTTCATCCCAGCTAAAGCACTCGAAAGATGTAAAGGGCGAGCGTTTTGGGGCTGACTGTCTTTATGCAATTTTGGCGTTTAAAAAGTGCTGATTCTCAGCCAAGTTTGAATAAATGACTTTTATTGTGATAAAGAATCTACAGGCGCCAACGTATCGATTCACGCAAAGAGCATTTATAATCTTGCAAATATAATATTTTGGTCGAAAAAGCTTATTTAATGCAAACAATATTTAATGCCTTCTTCGTCTTCATAGTCAGTCCCTCAGTGCATCCTTAATCGAGACCCATCTCGTTGATAACGTAACGTAACTGTTAAACAAGAAATTAATAGTAATCTTTCCTTTCACAGTGCCAACCTCAGACGTACAAGGTGTGCTGGGCAAGAAGGCATCACTGCCGTGCGACATCCAGCCTCTGCACTCTGATGATGACGTGGTGATGGTGCTTTGGTTCAAGGAGTCTGATGGGGATCAGCCTTTGTACAGGTATGGACATCAAGCTTTTACTCTATTTGAGTTCTTAAGAGCGTTCATACAGAAAGTTGGCAACGTCGCAAGTAGCTGTCAAATATTTCGGTTTTAATTAATTTGGCAATGTTACTGTATACAAATAAGAAATATGGCTAACTTGTTGCTCAGATTATAACAAATTCAGCTTGCTTCACAAAAATTTGGAACAAAAATACCTAAAAACGCGTCCTGAAGGTATATTAAAAAAAAAACTGAAACAAGTGCCAGAATTTCGTAGTTTTTGAGCACAAGGTTTTCAGAGTTGCAAACTTGGGTATAAACTACTTTCAACATGTAAAAATTGTAGTCACATGCGCGTTTGCGACGTTTGCCTTTTTTTGTCGATTTCTACCGGACTAAAAGTAAAATAGCCAATCAGACCAATCGATGAAGAATGTCAATGTTGGTTCGGTTTAAAACCTAACTCAATCTAAACATATTAACCCTTCTCTGACTCATTCAACTACTTATAATAAATTATTGAATAAGGAAGAATATCTTTAAATAGAAGATGTAAACGTCAACACGGCAGTCAAATTACTACCAAGTGATGGTTATGTACTGACAGCACATGGAATACTGTTTATTCAATCAACATGGAACACTTTAACTAATGGTAACGTAGGTAGGTACACGAATTGATGATATTGTTGTGATTAATATTAGTAGTACTCAGTACTCAGCTGATTTGATTATTGTGGTGAATGATGGTTATCATTTATCATTACACATGTTTTCATCACTGTGAATCTTCTAGTTAATTACCAGAAAAAAGTTTTATGACCATCGCACAGGCACAGAAAAGATACGTCATGTATATTATAAAAAAATATCGGACTCCTATTTTTTATTTTATTACGTAATCAAAAGATTACAGCAATACATTGAGTAGGCAATACGTTAAATGTGACATAACGTCACTCCTCGGAAGATTTTATAATTAATTGTGACGTACCCCCCACTTCTCAACTTTAATGCGTTTTATCTAAACCAATCAATCAATCTGCCTAGCCTTTTCCCAACTATGTTGGGGTCGGCTTCCAGTCTAACCGGATGCAGCTGAATACCAATATTTTACATGGAGCGACTGCCAATCTGACCTCCACAACCCAGTAACTGGGTAATATGATAGGCCTTGGTAAGACTGGTGTCAGACTTTCGGGCTTCTGACGACTCGTAACGACTGTCAAAGATCCACGAATGACAGCCGGGATCAACGGCTTAACGTGCTTTCCGAGGCACGGAGGCTTCTCGGTATGTAAAGATGGTCACCCATCCACTGACCAACCAATTGTTACTTAGCCACGAGCTCCTCTAAACCATTTTTATTAATATGATAAAGCAAAAAATACGTGTCTAATATTTTTTTTATTATCTGACTGACGAACTAAATAGTTTTTTTTTTATTTTGTCCAGTCAACAATCCGATTCGGTAGCCAACCAGGATCGCTAAGAATCAACTTTCATTTGAGATCATTTCCTGCAACTACTAAATAACTTTCGTACTGGCATAATACCTTTTTACGTGTGTATTATGGATAGTAATTATTACAACTACCCGCTTAAAGAAAGTAAATTCCAAAACACTCACTTAGCATTTACTTTCGTGCTTCACTTTCCCATATCATCCCTCTTGTCTGCTCCAACTTAATCATCATCATCAAAATATCAGTCGAAAGACGTCCACTACTGGTCATAGCCCTCAAGAAATAAAATATCTAATACAAGTTTTTTTCCACTAGCTACGACATCAGAGGCCGTTCTATCAACCAGCCGAAGCTCTGGTCTTCCCCCACGGTCTTCGGGAACCGCGCCTTCTTCCGAGGTAGCGCCACCCCCGCAGTCCTGATGGTTGACAATGTGATAGCCAGCG
Organism: Agrochola lota; assembly: GCA_947364205.1. NCBI lineage: Eukaryota > Metazoa > Arthropoda > Insecta > Lepidoptera > Noctuidae > Agrochola > Agrochola lota. The sequence goes on along the minus strand of OX376235.1, from coordinate 1,792,251 downwards.
ACGCTGGCGTGTATAGATGCAGGGTAGATTTCAAGAATTCGCCTACTAGGAACCTCAAAGTTAATTTTACTGTTATAAGTGAGTATTGGGTTTGTTTAATAAATTTTACCTACTAACTGTTTTTGTGGTGACCTCTACCTTCCGCATCCAGTATCTCACGGTCACCTTTTTAAGGTCGTCGCCGGTTCATCTAGCGGTGGCGTCCCACATGACGCTTGCCAATAAGCGGTCTCCACTCCAGGACTCCATACTGAATGCGGAAGGCGGGGAATACAGTGTTGTGGCACAGCCTGGGAGAGGCCTAACCATTACATCTAATACCATAGGCATCACAGACGTGTTTCCTGTTGGAAACACATCTGTGATCGAGGTCGAGGCGAGGCTTGATCGAGATCAATTTTTTTTTTGTCTCAAATTAATGTAATTGCACTGGCACCCATACTATTCAAACTGGATCAGTTGGTAATGAGACGATGGAAATAAAGATGACAACAATTTTTGCTAGCGTCATGGATAATATTATATACACCCATGCATATATAGAAAACTCCATCTACGAGTAGTTGCTCTATCTTGGAAAATACTTGATCGACCAGCAAAACCTCTGCTGATATTCTATGATCATATTATAAATTACACTTAACTGGATTTGAAAAGTCTAAGTAGTTTATTTGTCAGAAACACGGTACATAGGATGAAGAAAAAAGAATATGGACACTCAAAACAAGCTGATAAGAAATGAAATATTCTATACGGGAATCAAACAAGGGGTTAAGAGTAAAGAAATATAACTAATGATGTTTCTTTTCCTACAGTCCCACCGAATCGTCCAACAATATTCGACGCGAAGAGAAGAGACAGGACGAAATTAGTGGAGCCTTACAACGAAGGATCCAACGTCCTCCTTATCTGCGAGGTTGAAGGAGGTAAGTTATATTCTTATCTTCTCCTAGCTTCTGCCAGCTACTTTCTTCGCGTCAGATCGGGGATCAAAACCCCCGATCCACCGCGTCGCATCCCATCGCCGGCCGCCCTCGCTTTTACTTTGTTTTCACTTAGCGTTCTTTCTGACTTTTTTTCTTTTGCTCGGCTGCCAAAGGCCGTAGCTTGGTGTCAAATAGCCTATAACCGTCTTAAAAAAATGGGCTATAAAATGCAAAAAGAATTTCATATCCGACGGTAAGTTCCGTAGATTAGCGTGTTCAAACAAAAAAGCAAACTCTTCAGCATTATTATTATAACTATATTATAAAGGGTGGAATCGACGCGAAAACTTTTACCATGGATTCACTACATGATTTTGAACCCTCCTGCGTTCGCGGAACACCGTCTATCAGGCGGTGTGGGTGCATCATATAAGCGGTCCACGCCCTAAAAGCCAGGAGAGTTACGGACACACACATACGCATACTCTACGACAGCGCCTCAGTTCTTCAATCCTTACGGAAAAAACATATTACCTCAAAGCTAACTCTAGATAGACACAATGCACTAGCACAATTAACGGTATCTAGCCGCAACACGGTGACACTGCAATAGATAAAAGGACACAGCGGTTCGCTAGGTAACGACGCAGCTGACGAACTTGCTAGACGAGGATCCAGTATGGCTGTCTGTGGACCCGAGCCTATCGTACCCATCCCCTTCAACCAGATACGCAGGTGGCTACTGGAGTTTACCCACACTCTAGCGGAGCACGGGTGGACCTCGACACCAGGCTGCAGGCAGTCCAAGGAAGTCATGCCATACTTGATTACCAGGCTAACCCAGCGTTTACTATGCCCGGATAGGAACGGCCTGCGCCTGGTGACGGGGACCGTCACGGGTCACTGCTCGCTGAACAAACACTTCCACACAATAAGCATAACGGACAGTCCTCTGTGCAGGACGTGCATGGAGGCTGAGGAAACCGTCACGCACGTGCTTCTTGAATGCACAGGCGTCACCCAGATTAGAAGACAGACCCTCGGGACACCCAGATCTTTCACAGATGTTCTGAACAGACCAGGAGATTTAATTAACTTCTGGAGGGAGGTGGGCTGGTTGGAGTAAACACCAACGGCCGCTATGGCCCACGCACAATGGTCCACTGAAGGACTAAGTGCGGAAACCAAACATAGAACATAGAACCCCCCTGCGTTGAAATTTATCGTCGGTTATAAAAAAAAAAACTGTTATTTCATAGAAAAGTGTAATACCTGCGCGGTCAAAGTGTATGGAACAGCAGATTTTTTTTTGTATGTACTGAATCCATGGTAACAGTTTTCGCGTCAATGTCCCTGCCATCCTATATAAGATTATTACCGCAGCAAATATACCTAAAGTTTACCTACAAAGTAACTCTCCTTAGTTTCAAAGGGTGTATTACATTTACCTTTCGCCAGTTACAGAAGATGATCTGAAATAAGAAAGCCTATTACCATTAATGGGGCACTAATCTAGACTCTGGGCTACCACGAAGAAATTCCTGGCAGCCACAATAAAATGTTGACTTAAATATCGAACGCAAGACTCCATGCTCAATAGTTGCATTAATAGACGAAACGAGGCAAGCCAAATATTCACGTGAAGTTATTACCAAAGTTATACATAAATGTAAACCAATTAATATTTTGAAGTTAGTTCAACTCTATAATTAGCTGCTTTAGTTTGTAAAATATTAATAAACTTTTAATTCATAAACACTTTTGTAACTTCTATTTCAGGTAGCTTTTTAATAGTAGTATGGAGTATTTATAGATTTCACGAATAATAAAATACCAGCTGGTTAAATTTCTGAATTTCTGCGTATAACTATATTTTTGGGAATATGAAATAGTTTTTACACTCAAGCCAAAAAGGTTAAATCTAGCGAATATTAGGTATATTCAACTACAGCGCAGCTTTTATGGATTAAATATTTTATTATTTTACAAAAAGCTTTGAAGATAGGTATTTAAAAACTATGTCAATAGTGGGTAAAAAGCTCGCACAAAGACAAAATAAAACAAACATATATTTAACCTATCCACTTAAAAGCAAATTATCTAACCCACACAGATTTACTGGAATAGCGAATGGCTTCAAGAGAGGCTGTTCAATCTAGGTCCAACATGGAGATGTCTGGCTTAAGCTAATAAACCTTAGGCTCTGAGGCGTGAAGGGAAATGAAACAAGATGTCTTAGACGTAGAGAGGAACCAGGTGAAATGGGTAATGTACTAGTAGGAATTAACATTTTGTAAACAAATGATGATTGTGCGTTAGACTGAAACGATGGTTATTTAGTTGTGTGTTATTTAGTTGTGTGTTATTTAGTTGGGGCTAGGAGGTAATTTTTCTAACACAAATATCTTTATCTCAGGAATAATTTTGAATTTCTTTACAGTTTTCCATGTAAAGCTCTGGCACACTGAGGCGAATACACGGCACGTGGGAAGTGATTAATTGCGCGCGAAAATTATCCCTAGTGTGTAGAAATCCAAGAAGTATAAGATATCCAACAATAAACAAACCTATCCACCACCATTTAAAATTCATAAACAACAACCGCCCTAAACCCTAATGACCCAAATAATTGATAAAACAAAACGAATCAATAACAAATATTTAAATCTATCCGACCAATTAAGGCCCATAATTGTAGCCTTCGAGTGTTAAACAATAAAACATTCCGATCCCATACAATTTGGGCCCGAAATAACAATGCACCATAAATGATAAACACAGGATACGTGGGCGTTAATGATGGGAAATATAAATGGGAAATGGTTATGATGTTCTTGATAACGGTAAATCTATTTTTGAAGCTACGATAATCGAACATCCATTTGGTACTGAACGGTGGGATGCATTCATTTCTAGTGAACACACAAATATTCATTGCGATGTTAAAGTGTATAAATTTCGAATTTCTGGAATCAGAAGTTGGTTCCATGATTTTGTGATACAATCGTATGATAAATATTTGGAAACTGTCATAGGTGAAAATACGTTAAATGAAATCAGTTTAAGTGAAATATTGAATATAGTTTGAAAAGCTGCAATTTAAAGAGAAGGGTCCTTTTTTAACCCAAATTAATCACACTATCAATGAAATCAAAAATATTTTCCAAGACAAATCACCATCTTGATTTTGAAACGACTTTAACATATTTCACTTCTTGATGAAAGCCGAATTGTGTCAGAAAGAAAAATGAAGGCATTAAACCCCGTTATGATTGTAGCGACAATTTGTCAATATGAATAATGGTGGTGACCACGAACTTCAGATAATTATCGACAAATGTGTCTATTTCGACAGGAGGATCGATTTTCTTGTAGGCTCTGATTTTGTTGTTGTTGAACTAATATTTGGTGTTTGAAAACCTGCGTTATGTTATAATGTCCTTTGACGATAATAAGCCTTAATGAGATGAAGTATGGATTATTGTCACACTTGGTGGATTTGTGGCGGCATCTACAATCGCCACATGCGAACTACGCATCAAAAACCTGACGTCACACAACATCCTGACGTCACGCAAATCCTGCATCGCGCAATTAGAGTTTACTGCGCGATGGACATACGTAATCTCCCAACTTCAACCTCTGGGCAGTTGCCCGCCAGACACGACACCTGTCTGGTCGGAGGATCCTCCCTTTTCTATGGTGGATGAGTGAACTTTACACCCTGTTCCTCATGCCCCTAAAGATTGATTACAGTTACAATGTTATATTTTAACCAGCCTTTTGACTAGGTTATTTTCTGTCGATATTTTCGTATATGCTATTTGTTTAGACTGCTTATTTGGTCTAGAGGTCGCTACTGCTGAGCAAGCAGCTCGGAGTCTAGATTTGTGTCCTGTGTGTGTGATTTGTGTGTGTGTGTGTGTGTGTGTTAGGCTTGCCCCTATTACATGGAATGTAAACATTACTGGGGAAATGTGGGTGTACCTCTACCTGGGTAATACAGATGTCATGTTGTGTGTTGTTCTAAGATATCTAAATCAAATTTTCATCCTACAGGTAGACCGCGACCACGTGTGACGTGGTACTTAGAGAACGTGGTGATTGACGACTCGTTCGAGCAGCGACCTGACGGCGTGACGTTGAACACGCTGACGTTCCCCAACGTGGGCCGACAACACTTGAACTCGAGGCTCGTCTGTCAGGCATCTAACACCAACCTCGCGCAGCCGGAGACCAAAGTTCTTATTTTAGATATTAATTGTAAGTACAAAATAAAATATTTATTTGCAGATGGCATTGTAATCAGAGACCGTGGGGATATATCGGTTACAGGGTGCGGAAGTAAGTTCGTAAGTATACCTATCCTGTTCCGTTCTTTGAGCCTCACCTAAGCGACCTCCGAGCTGTCACTGAGAACGTCAAAGAACTGGCAAGATTTAGGCATGCCACGATCAATAAAAAAACTCGAAGCAATCAGAAAAAAAAAGAACTATTTACTATTTCGCGTTGCCATTGAAAACTTATTGCTGCTCCCTCGTTAAAATATATCAATGAAAGTTATTTTACAAAAAAATTGCGCTGTAGTACACTTGCGTATTCAGCATTTTATTTATGTCATTTTTGTCAGTGAAGTTTAAAATGAATACTAAAATGTTATTTGAATACGATAATATTTTTTGTCAGTGAATATTATAAAGAATTTTGAAAACCAAAATGCAATTTGAGTAGGATTACATTTTTTGGATGATGCTTGTAAAGTGTACACAAATATTAAAGTCGATTTTTGTTACAGTAAAACCAATAACAGTGAACATACTGACGAAAGAGAAACAGGTATCAGCAGACAAAAGGTACGAAGTCGAGTGTAAGACGACGGGTTCCAGACCAGAAGCATACGTCACGTGGTGGAAGAACAATAGACAACTTAAGAGGATGGCGAAAAATGTGAGTTAACTGTACTTCTTCCTAGACGGAATAATTTTGAATGCACTTTTCGCCTCTTGGGGACCATGTCAAAAACTCATAATTAAGTATCCTAAGTGTAATACTAAACTATTTACTACTAGTAATACTAAACTATTTACTACTAGTAATATTAAACTACTTAGTACTAGTAATACTAAACTATTTACTACTAGTAATACTAAACTATTAACTACTAGTAATATTAAACTACTTACTACTAGTAATACTAAACGATTTACTATAAACTAAAATTTATTGACTAGTAATGAAAACTTTTTGGATTCCGGCTTACATACACGGTACATAGAAATATTACTTGAATTAATTTAATTGTAAACCATTTTTCATAGAAGTGATAGTTATCAGAAATAAATAAACGCGTTAACAGGTTTTTTCTGAAAATAACTGCCAGTTTATTATACATAGAAATATTTATTTTATCCCTAATGTACACACTAGATGCTGTTAATCAGACAAATTGAGGTAAAACTGTTAAAACTTATACCCACGAACAAAATCCCGTCAACCTCAAAGACCCCATCTCCTTTGTTTATAGCCGACCCAATCTCAACACCAAACACCAGAATCACTTGCAGCGCATACAATATCAAATGCAATTTACCGTAAAGCGCATCTTTTCACAGTTTTCCGAGAACAACGAGACGTTGAGCGTGCTCAGCTTAGTGCCGGGCGTGGAGGACGACGGCAAATATTTGACGTGCCGCGCTGAGAACAAACATATACAGGACTCCGCTATCGAGGACAAATGGAGGCTCAATGTTCACTGTGAGTATTGATGACAGTTTGAAGGGTTTTGATTGAAGAGTTCGATGGATCTGGAAGCATTTTAGTGCAAATTTTCGAACGGCAACACTTTACTGGTGGCCTTATTAACATAACACGTATAGGTAAAGGTGATATAAGAAAATAATTCAAAATACGATGTGGGTTTTAGTTTTAAGGTTAGTTTTAGCTAGATTATTTGTGTATATAATTAAGCGCTTGTCGCCGCATCAAACTAAAAAGTTTGGCAAGTAAAATGTAAAAACAACAAAATAATGTACGTTTGAGAACATTAAAAAAACTGAATGAGAGATAAAACAGCACTCAAGCGCTGAGGGAGCCATTTAAGCCAGAATAACTTAAAACCGGAAAATATATGTATCATTGAAAATATTTGTCACGATTTTAGTCGAATTTAGGCAAAATTTTGGTCATGACGTGTTCATACGAATACATACTGATTCAGCTGAAAACACACGTTTTGCTAACGAGGACAAATGGAACCTCGCTGTTCAGTGTAAGCATTAATCAGAATTGAAAGTATTTTGATTATAGAGACGATGATGGATTCTGAGATTTCACGTCAGTATTTCTTCCGTCTTTTACTTTACAAGAATATCTTGTTACAATAAAAGAAAGAGCATTATAATCTTGGCACCTTACGCAATAAATGTTTTAATATTTCGATGTTTATTTCAGTAGGGTACATCGAATGATGCATATAATCCTATACTATTAAAAACGAGCAATATTTATATACATGTACAGGATGACAGGGACATCGACGCGAAAACTGTTACCATGGATTCAGTATACGATTCTGGACCCGCTGCGTTGAAATTTTTTTACCGGTATTTTTTTTTAATTCTGCTGTTCTATACATTTTGACCGCGTAGGTATTGCACGTTTCTATGAAAAAGCCTTTTTTTTTTAAATAACCGACGAAAAATTTCAACGTTGGGGATTTAGAATCATGTACTGAATCCATGGTATCAGTTTTCGCAGCGATGTCCCTGCCACCCTGTATGTTAGTAATCACGTTCTCGAAAACGGCTCTAACGATTTCGATGAAAATTGCTAACTAATTATAATTTAATAATTATAATTTTAATAATTGGTTAACGGGGGCGAAAAATCAATCTAGCTAGGTCTCATATCTGGGAAAATTCGTTTTCTCCGTTTTACCCGAGCGGAGCTCGGTCACCGAAAGTTTAGAACAAGATGCCTACTTTAGAATATTGAAATGGCAGCATGGACTAAGTAAGTACCTACTATCATGGCAGCATGGAATTAATATGTACTATACATGGAATTAATATCAACTATCCTGTACTATTAAATGTGCATTCTCTATTTTCATCCGAGCATAATTCGGTCGTCCAGGTACTACTTTGGTAAATCATGAACAACTCAGATTAAAATTGTGGCAAAAAGGAACACCGTCTACAAAAGTTTAACGTTCCAAACTATGATGTGAAACAACTTATACAACATGAATTTTCTCGTTTATTTTCTAGTAACAAACTTTACAAATATCTTCGAGCTTGTGAAGCAACTTTGAGTTTAATGAAAAAACTAATTCTAAACTAAATATCCAAGAAAGTGGTCTTCGAACACGTGTCCCGACCACTGTATTATCAAGTTGGTAATTCCACTGAAGTCATCTCACTAATTCTGATATCAACTTGTGATTGGATAACTTTCAAGTTGTCGAACTTTCTTTGTTAAAACACGGTTTTTCTTTCAGTTCGATTCACTACATCGTAGTTGGCTTTATTATTGTTCGAGTGTCTAGTTCAGAGATGTTTGGATATTGAAGCTGAAGCTATTATTGATTGTTCAATTACATGTAATAAAATTGCAATTATTGTTTCGTTATCTTGAGTAAACTAGTCTACACTTTACTTTTGGCCTTTTGAGAAGACGAAATACAAACTGGAGAACAGTATACCTATAATGTTTTAGTTTACTGTTTTGTATTTTATGTGAGGGTTAGTGGCTCTATTTCGTGCCTCAGCAATATTAATAATGCCAAGCGATGGCTGACTTAAAAGTACAACGCATTCTTTTCCCGAATGTAGTTTTTTTTATGTGTAACATTTTTCCTCTCGCTTTCCCACAATTTGTGGAAGTGATTTCGAGAAAAGGGACGGAAGTGTATTACAGGCAGCCGGGGAAGCGCGCGCTATTTGATTTGACCAATGAGCGCGCGTGGTGCTAGAGTAAGCCGTCAGAAACTACATTGATGATGCCCCGCCCCTTTAATGTTGCTTATTACTAAATTGAGATGTCAAATGTCATCTTATGCGGCTTCTGTAAGGCTCGCTCGTTTTTTTTTAAATCGTTGATTACTTAATTTTATTTTCACCGATTATAAAAAAATATACCTTATCTAAACCGATTGGTTTCATTTATTGGTTCCTTGTCTCATGTATTGCAATGAATGCAATATAATACGCATTTGTACATCGTGTTCGCTTCTAACTTCTTCTAACTAACGTTCTTGTTCACAGATGTCCCCATAGTTGACCTGAAGATGGGCTCAAATCTAAACCCCGATGAGATTAAGGAGGGTGACGACGTGTACTTCGAGTGCACTGTCAAGGCTAATCCCAAGACACATCGCCTGGTCTGGTTTCATGATGTGAGTAATTGGAATCATTGTAATTCACTTAGAGTAAGCTACGGTAGTGGTACTGTTGATAATGTTGGTAATTGGGTTATGCTATGTCCTGGGTTTGTAAACGAAATAAATAATTCTGTTGATATAATTTGTGCTGGTGTAATTACTAGCTCCTGAGGCATAAGGGCTTTGTCTCTTGGATGGTAAAGTCTCTGCGATGCCTCTGGCTTTACAGATGTCCATAAAGCGGCAGTAACCATCCAATTTTGCTTACAGGTAAATTTGTAATATTGTGTAAGACATTGTGACTTTTATCATCGCCTTGGATGGTTTTATAATTGTGTTTTAATTAAATAATTATATTAAAAAAAATATATATACCTCAGTAAAATATGTATATTGAAGATAGATAGATAGATAGAATATTCTTTATTAAGAAATAAATTTAGAAATTTTACATAGGGTGACACAATGGGCGGTCTTATCGCTAAAAGCGATCTTTTACAGACAACCTTTGGATGGATTAAAGGGAGAAGGAGAGATAATAATGCAGGTAGTCAGATATTGATTTAAATAATACATTTTTCTTTGTCCTAAATTAAGAAGTATAATGATAACGTAATTCCCAATTATAGCAGATGTTCTGACCCAATATAAAAGAAGCGTCTGAAAATGAGTGAGATAATATCGAAATCAATACTGAGACTAAAATAAATCAAGTTAGAAGTCTTGTTGTGATCCTACTTTGTGTCAATTTAGCCGCTGATCTAGATATTTTTTCGGTCCCACAATTGAATTATCTTTCGAAGTTAGAAATAAATATTAATAATGGACGGTACTACGCAACTACAGAAGTTCTACTAGAAGTTACACCAGCGATATACTTCAATCAATGCTATTTGAGTTCTAACAAATAAGCAAATTGCTGTTAATAGTTGTATTTATTTCAATTAGGCACATCGTTAGAACCTTTTTGTGTCTCGCTGTATATCATACTATCTATTTTAACTATTCATTAGAAGTAAGTACTTACCTCGGCATGTAGGTACGATAAAATGTTCATGCAGTATAAAATTACTTGCCTTCCAACTCCCAGTAAACTGCAATTCCTTTATGTATAAAGGTTCCAGGAAATGCAACGTACTACGGTATTCACTGTTAAAAGACATTTAATTTATAATAGTAGTACATTGGCAACCACAAGTGCACGTTATTCTGTATGTTTTTGGTCAGTACGTTGTAAAGGAGTCCGTTTTGTTATTAAAGTATTACCCCCCCTGTATTCCCCAAAGGGTTGGGCAGAGGGGTACCTTTAGTACACCGACATTTTATTTACTTTTAAATATTTTAATGTAAATGATAAGGGAATGTTTGGGTAAAATATGGCCTGAAATCTAACCATACATCCAATGATGTCCAAATTATAATAGCAAAAGTATGACATTAAATTTTATCAAAGTTTCACAAAATATTACCTACTACATTACCTACCTTTTTTCAACAGAAAACACAATAAAAGAAATAAAAGAAGAACACATTAGATAATTATGAAATTGAGACAGCTCAAAAAAAAAATCTCGTAATGATATTATTGTTTTAATTCATAACATTGTTTTCGAAAGTGTGATATTTTGTTAGCGATATGATGACGTTTAATTGACATCTTAAAATAGTGTTACACACATGTGCGAGTCGTATATAACTTTTATCGTCGTTTATGAAGAAGTTTTAATAAAACACATATTTCTAAGATTTTTTAATCAGATTCGTCCATGTTACTAAATGCGACATGGCTCCTCAATCCGGACGGACACAAACAAAGCACAATAAGTTTATAAATATGATGTTAAAATCTTAATTCGGTAGTATAGCAGATTCTTCAAGATTTTTTTCCAATAATAAGTCTCCCAAGAACACTCATTAATCTTTATTTTACCCAGAACTCTGAAATCTACCACAACGACGGAGCAGGCGTTATCCTGAGCGCCCAGAGCCTGGTGCTGCAGAGCGTGACGAGGGCTGCAGCAGGGGACTACACCTGCATGGCAGCCAATAGTGAAGGAAAGGGGACCAGCAACCCTGTCACTTTGCTGGTTAGATGTGAGTATCTTGATTTTAGTTGGATTTATGTGAGCTTGAGGCCAGCTCGCAGCACATATCACTAAATACGTTTAGTGCTAACCGAATTTTAAAATATCGTTCTGATTCTAACGATCGTGTGTTTGAAGATGACAAACAGCTTTTTTTTCTTAGCCTATATTTTGTTCCACTGCTGGGCAAAGGCCTCCACTTTTTCCTTCCAAATCTCTATGTTTTGTGCAAGTTCTGGCCATGTTAGCCCTGCAAACATGATTAGATTGTTAAACCACCTTCACCGCGGTCTATCTCGACGGCGATGTCCTTCTTCAGGTGTCCAGTGAGTGACGATCGTTGCTCATTTCTCCGGATGCATTTGTGTTGCCAGACAGAATAATATTTTAAATATGTTTAGCGCTAAATGCTACTGTATTTACTAAGCGGGCCTAAATGTGTAAAAAGTAATTCTATTAATACTGCGACTTCATTTTTGACGTTGGTCATAACTTGTTCTGATGAATGACTTTTGGAGTAATTCATATTTTAGAGTACTTTTGCCCTAACGACCAAAACTGATGTATCCACGTGCAATGCCCGCAGTGCTTAGATAACGTGCAGAAACTACTAAGCACTAAATATTGTATACGAGCACTTACATAATGTATCTCCTAGATTTCTGCAACCAACACTCTTTGACTCCTATCTCGGCGACTAGCATTTAGTGTAGGAAGCGAGTATCTCCAGGGGTTCTATATAATCGTAGGGTTGCTGAATCGTAGTAAACATTAATAATCATTAATATTGGTCGTACATCTTTACCTACTTACCTCCTTTAACACACGTTACTTAAAGGCTTGTGCAGACCAGCGCGACTTGCCGCGCGACGCGACACGAACAACACAATTTCTAAGAAAACTTTACAGTATAACAATAACCGGTGTCGCGCTGGTGTGCACAAGCCTTTAATAATATTCTTGTCAGTGTAAAAGCACGACCGTTTAAAAAAATATTAAAAATACTTCGTCCATTGAGATGACAGAATGTGGACGTACATCAAATGTAGAAGTTTTACGCTTCCGATTCAACCAAGTTGGTCTTTTGATCCGCAGAATAAAAAAAACATTTCTGCAAGAAAAATAAGAATATTGTTGAATTAAAACACAACATAAAATGGCGTTAAGTCCGGTAATAGTGAAAGACACCTCAACCGCATAATAAAATCTGGTCATTGCTGCATACCCGTTTAAATAGTAAAACGAAAAGGGTCAAGTGACAAAGTCAGAAGTAGACAGCTTTGAGATATGGTGGGGACATTTTAAGGAAATGTTTTAGGTACAATAGATTCATTCAGTACATGATTCTAGAGACGCAGCGGTCTCTAGAATCAAGTAAGAAAACTTTCGTCTGTTTAAAAATTGGCTGTTCCATATCCACCGCGCTATAAAGACGAACGTTGTTATACTAAAATAGTAGTTTATGAAACTGTTGCATAAAGAGGGTATTAAAATACGAGTGTGTGTTTACAAACCGAGGCGTAAGCGAGGTTTTTAATAGTATCACACGAGTGTTTTAATACCTAGTTATGTGCAGTTTCATACACTACTTTATCTACTCTAATACATTGGGATTGAACCTAGTAAATAAAAGATCAAGAATTTTAAAAAAACCCACGAAATTCAGTTCAACAAAACGAATGAATGGCGCCTGCACCCAGCATCACTGCGCATGCGCTAGAGCGGTGCTGCTGTCCCCCTCCTTGGTGATAGTAAATTCTTGGTTGCCCTGTATCGTAATAGAAAATAATAATTTCAATAGCATTATTTTGATAGAGAAAAAGTCTTATAATATGATTCTATTTTTAAATTTCGGTAGTGTTTAAAATGTACGTCAATATAAACTCATTTTGAAGTTTATAATTCGAATATTACGACATGAGAGTAGATAAAGGTCTGTTTTTCATCATTCTCCTGTCCTTATTCCACAAATATTTAAAAAATCTTATTCTCTATTCCGCTTTGTGTAAATATCAACCCTAATTCCTCAGTACACTCAACATTCGTTTGAGGTTAACAAAATTTTAGAGTCCGTTAGATTGCTTTGGGACCTAGATTGGGTAATACGTTTTGAATAATGCTTTTATGAAAGATGTTACGCGGACGTTTGGTGGAATAATGGCCCGAGAATTGGTAACGAAGTAGTAAGTGTTTTGTTAGCCCGTGCAAACAATGTAAATGGAAGTTTAGAGTACAATGTGACTAGAACAATCAACGTTTGAATATTTGGTTTGGGGTTTTGAACGGTTTCTGTACGATCACATTTTGTGGAAGCACGCTCAATTTAGTTGGTATTTGAAATGTTTGAACTTACCTCATATGTAAGGTAATTTTGTCGTTTTCCATCCATTCCAAGTTAATTACAATATGTTTTGTTTTTGTATGGTTAAGAACGTTGATTAAGAATACAGCATATCCAAGCGAGTAAATATGCCAGCACAACAGTTACCAAGCGAAGCAAAGAAACACCCAATTTCCAACTGTGAACACAGCGCAAAAATCCTAACCGTTGTTTCTGAAAACCGTCAGTTGCAGACTAGAAATAAAATCTCAACTAACACAACAGCAACTATTTTCCACACCAAAACCCAACAATTAAGAGAGAACACCAGAACTAAGAGACCCGCAAAATATTATCACTTAAATTGTAGAAAATTATATTAAAATTTTGTTGGGAGCAGACAAAGTGAGGTTAAAATTCCCTCGAGGACCGTAAACCCTCCCTGTTTCCGTCAACCACGGAAGTGATATAAAAACCTGAGAAAATGCAATTTACTTGCAAAATGGATGAGGGGTTGCACGGTGGACCCTAAAATTGTCCTTTTATAAACAGGAGCGCGTTTAATGGCAGATGCGTAGGAGTTGTCTGTTGAAAATTGGATGAAAGGAATGTTATTAAAATGTTTTAGTTTAGAGGAAGTTGGGTCAGGGTTGTGTGAAGTTTTATGTTTATAATGTTAAGTTTGTGGGAAAGTAAAAACTTTTATTTATTTTGTAGACATAAATACAGGTTACAAACCTTACTGTTAGCAGCTGCGTGCATATTTATATTTAATTATTTCTAATTGAATTAGGTCTACAATGGCCATAAACATTGTATTCTGTGACCAAAGCTAATGGTCACTTTACAAATTTAATTGATACAGGCACTAGGCCCATTTCTTCCCGTGGGTGTCGTAAAAGGCTACTAAGGGATTTACTAGAGAATAGGCAGCAGCGTTCTATATGCATTTTAACACCATACTGCGATCGCCAACCCGCGCCAAGCGTGGCATTTATGGCAAACCTCCCATTTGGGGGAGGCCTGTGTCCAGCAGTGGACGTCTTTCGGCTGAAATGATGATGATGATGAGGCACTAGGCATAAGAGGCAGGTATTTAATAAAAAAAAAGGTAGAATTAAGTATAAATACCAAACGCTTTAATTACCAGTTCAATTTAGTGCTCAAATTAGGGTATCAGCACCAAAAACCACAACATTTTAGTCTCACAAGCCTAACCTAAAATTCACCACTATCAAGTTCAGTTAAACTAGTTCAATTACGTCACAGGTTGGACTTTATCATTAAAAGTGCTGCCCAAGTGTTCAGAGCTGCAGTTTTATAACGATCGCCAAGTTTCTCCAGTCTTGTTAGACGACGCGACGTAATATTGTACGTCATACTTTGTCTGAAGTTTTGTTATTGTTTATGGGTATTTATGAGTCGAGTAATTTTAGAGAATGAATGTTCTCTTTGGTTATACAGGGCTTAATTAAATTATTAGCTAGCAAAACTTTATCCACGTGTTGGATATCGATATTAGACTCGTACAAAATGAAACAAAAAAAAATATTTTCAAAATTCGAACTTTGTTCATGAACTGTAAATGACACTGTTCTATGTAAATTAAGGCAACTAAACGACTGTTGTTTGGATTTTGGAAATTCGTAAAACAATCTAAGAATTACAAAAACAGCTCATCAAACCGCGCGCGCCCGGTCGCTCGGCGCTCGCTGAATGATCATTGACCTTCAACCACAAAGAACATCGATGTCACCTTAATTGTTAAAGATTGGGCAATAGAAAGATGCCATGGTTTATCAAAAATGCATAAAGTAAAATTAGTAAAAATTAACAGGTTTAACGTCTGTTTGTTTTTTGAAATTTTTCACTTTTATCTTTTTTTTTGTTGCATTTTTTCGATATCTAACACGTGGGTAAAATTTTGGTACCTAATAATTTGACCCTGTAAATTGAAATTAGAAAATTTATTAGTTACTTGTATTACAGCTACTAGAGTTTTAGCTTTTGAATTTAGGTTCCTAGGATTTAAAAGACAAACTTCTGTAACAGTTGTACCAAAATGGATTGAATACTTTAAACACTTTGTGGGTACTAGTACACCATAAGGTGATAGAGAGATGACATAGCTTTTTACTGAATTTTATAAAATACCATCAAGTTTTTAAATCAACACGTTCAAAACGTAGTTTCTAGGATTTGTGAAGAAGAAAACTAAAATCTAAACTAACCGACATGCTTCTAAAATCAATGTTTTATTTCCTAGATGCTCCAGTCTGTGCTGAGAGAAGGGACGGAGAACTCTTCGGAGCGCTTAAACAAGAGACAGTCTCTCTGCACTGTTCTGTGGACGCCAACCCAGCACTGGTCTCCTTCCATTGGACCTTCAACAACTCAGGAGAACAAACGGAACTGCCGCCCAAGTAAGTTTTAAATATCATTTTTTGATATAAAAGCTCGCGGTATCTCACTTGATGGTAAACTATAATTAATAAAACATGTTTCCATAGAAGTAACCTATTTATTTGAGACTTTGATGTCGGTTTTCCCTAAAGACGAGTAAGTAATATGACAGTCCAGCGCTGACTTGCAACTGGGCTCGTGTAGACACTAGTTTCAACCTAGTTCAGTGCTAAGTTTGCGCCCTCAAATCAGTCCAGTTGACTAACCTACCCGTCTATTTTCGGGCTCA
Source organism: Agrochola lota (assembly GCA_947364205.1). Lineage (NCBI taxonomy): Eukaryota > Metazoa > Arthropoda > Insecta > Lepidoptera > Noctuidae > Agrochola > Agrochola lota. Next base: position 1,775,849 of record OX376235.1, on the reverse strand, counting down.
GTAGCTTCCCGCCTGACTTACTGCCGATCTCGTCTACATGAACCCACTGACTGGGTCCGAAATTCCGAGTCACTGGGTCCAGTCACTGCCATCGTATAAACCAGGCATAATACTAGGCGACTCCAAAATGTAATATCTACTTAGTAAAAATCTTAAGCATCGATAATTTATTGACGGATAACGCACAGCATAATCCGCTGGGTCTACAAGCAAGAAATTTTGCCGAAAATTTAGCAAAAGTAGGCACTTTTTTTAAACTGCATCTCTTCCACTGTTGGTTATAGGTCTCCCCCATAGCTTAACATTGTACTAAGGAACGATTTCTGAATATTAAGCCCTATATTATTATTATTATATATTATTTTAAATGTCTTTGACATATCTCGGGACCCTAGGGTCCCGGACCTTTGAAAGGCGTCCGAGGGGCCGAAGCCAACTCGCAGAGGCCCCTTAGACCTTTTTATGTATTGAGGCACCAACCGACGATTATCCCTGTGTACACTACATTATTATATATTATTATTATTGTATATTATTATTATTATTTTAGGGATAAAAGTGTGATGAAAGTTCCTGATTTTTATCGATGGGAAATCCCATGGAGCTCACGGCTTTTAAAATATAATCTATAGGTACATACATACAAACGAATAAAATTAAAGGTTCTCTTTGTAACAGCTTTTTACTAAATGCTTATGAAAGTATACGGTACATAAATCATTTTTCCATTTTTTGTCAGTCTGTCTATCTGTTTGTTTCGGCTAATATCAGAAACGGGTGGACCGATTTCGACGGTTCTTTCACTAGCAGATAGCTGATATTATGAGGAGTAATTGAAGCTAATTTTATTTAAGAAAAATCATTTGAGTCCACGCGGGTGGAGCCGCGGGCAGGCGCTAGTGCCTTAATAAAAGCGCACCGTAGATTTTCAACTCCTCAGCATTATAGAGCAGAATAAAATCAATCTGCTGAGCCTTTTCCCAGCACTGTTGGAGTCGGCTTCCAGTCTAACAGAACAGAATAGAATAGAATATATCTATTTGCATTGAGCGCCGTTGTTAGTGAAAATAGGCAGGAGACTCCCAAACTCATTATTTTATACATATAGAAACTAATTTTAACCTTTGGGGTGCAAAGCGCCTCCACAATACTTGAATATGGCTAGCGTATCCTAGGCCGGTCTCGTTACAGACATTTTGCAAATAGTTCACAACGTTACATCATTTTAAACTAAACTAGAACAGCAAAGGCTATCCTATCAATAAATTATTGTAGGTACAACTTTGTTTGACACTAAACTGCAAACTGCCATTGTTTCCCGTCTTCGCCCTTTCATCTCCCATATTTAATATCTCATTGAAAGTACACAGAGTTGCCCTAGATATTGCTTCGAAATCCGTAAACAATGAGCAGTAGTTAGATATTGTGCTGTAGGCACTAATTTTAGACTTTAATAACATGTTGTAACGAGTGGTTATTGCGGAATACGTTAAATCACATAGTAAACTGAATTAAAATAAACTGATTTATCTAGCTGAATTTGAATGCATTACTTTGGAAACTGGGTTGGGCTGTTCCCAATTTGGGACATAGGACTCTTTTCTTTGAGAGAAGTTAATTTTAACTATTAAATTAAAAGCAAGCAACACATCACAATCTTGCTTATCCCCTGATTCCTAAGATCATATTCTTTAGCTAATTCTTAAAATTCTTTATTATTGGTCCTTACAGCAGGATTACTTAAACTCCAAATTATCCTACACCATTTGAAATCATTTCTTTTCTGTTCAGGTTATATAGCAGTCACGGGCACACTTCGACCCTCAACTATACTCCGACTACTGACATGGAGTATGGAACCTTAGCCTGCTATGGAGAGAATGCTGTGGGTCAGCAGAAAGTACCCTGCCTGTTCCAGTTGGTAGCTGCTGGTAAGTTGTTTAGCACCAAAAGCCTTGTCCCTTTGTACCCTATGAAAACGATGATCGCTTCAGCCTATAACATTCCCACTGCTGGGAGACAGGCCTCCTCTCTTTGAGAGAGACTGGGCCGTAATTTACCACGCGCGGTCCAGTGCGGGTTGGTAGATGTGAAAGATGTCACATGTCTTCGATTTTTTGGTTCTAAGATATGCGGATTTCCTGACGATCTTTCGCTATCATTTATTATTCAACTCGTTACTTGTCCACTGTTCATTGATGACTCTTATGATTTAGAGCAAAAATCGAAATCCCGAATAACTGTTTGCCGAAAGAACGCAATCCCGAATAAAGCCTAATTTACACGGTGCGATTTAATAGAGGCCGAGGCATGAAACAAGTTGCATTGTCTAATCTTTTAAACGATGCTAGTCCGTTTTAGCTTTAATGTTATTCTATGCCACAGGTAAGTCGCATCGTGTAAATGGGGTTTAGCTCAATCCCGAAAGAACGTTAACGTTATTTTATCACTTTTTTACTTTCGTGTTTGACGCATCATTTTAGACGTTGCCATTCGCATTGTGTAGTCAATATTTTAAGTCTGGTTCCAATGGTCGACTGTACAGTTATTAATTTCATGAAGCTGAGACTGAGTTTGATTTAGTCATTGAAATAATAACCCATTTTAGTTCTATAACTCAAGCTATTGATTTACTTTACGAACTAATTGTTTCTATTATGATAAATAATCTTGACCAACGATGGTATCGTTGGTCAAGATTATTTATAGATAAAACGGGTAGCTATTTTGAAGTTGAAGTATAGTTGGGTATATTATTAACTTGATGCCTACCTTACGTATTATTTTTAGACAAAGTTACTCAATATTGTTATTATTTATGTTCCTACATAAGTAATAACAAAATTGGGTAAAGTTTAAATCAACCGCCAGGACGGGTAAAAACTGGGCTATGGTTAATATAAATGACTATCGACGTATTTGTTAAAAAGTTACATTTTTGTCACATTTTTACGTCAAGCCTTAATAAAGCAGAAAAATAAGTATAATTAAAACTTACAAAACACGACTTACAAACCTGTGGCTTGTCAATTTAATTAACTAATTGCCCTGGTTTATAAAATTTTCAAACATTTTACAATATTCAAACGTCTTTGGGGCCTTGTCCATTAATCACGTGATGTTTTTAGCATCTTTTTAAGCCCCCTTCACCCCCCTGGTGATACGTGGTGAGGTTTTAGACTAACCCCTCCCCCCTACTCAAAGGCACGTGTATTTTTTGGTGCTGGTAAGTACCTATCTTAAAAAAATACAGAATATTTTATCTTTAAATAGAAAGAACGAAAGAAAAATATTTTATTTGGGAGGCCGAATTTCGGTTTCAAACGCGCGTTAAACGAAAAAAATTATACACGTGATATCTATCCCTCCCCCTTGTGATATTAAGCGAATTTTTCTGTACCCTCTCCCCCCTTTCGAGCCTCACGTGATTTTTGGACGACCCCTTCACACTGCAACGTGCACACCGTCATCTTCCTACTTCCTCTTTCTCTCGCTTACACTTTCGCTCACACAGGACTTAACAATTATTTTTTTCACAGGTCGTCCATTCCACCTGCAGAACTGCTCGGTAGCCAACCAGAGCATCGACTCGCTGAACGTGGAGTGCGTTGAGAACTTCGACGGTGGACTGCCACAGACCTTCCTCATGGAACTGCTGGAACTGCCTTCACTCATTGTAAGTCTGATCAATAAATTGGACTGTTTCTCCCTCATTAATAACGCGTAAGTTAAGTTACATCAGGATAAACTTCGGTCAAAGCATATATTTTTCGAGGTTTAAGTTTGACACCTAACTTTGCGAGTTCAATATTATGGGTGTTTTAGTTTTCTCAAGCCGCTGATTGATGTTACTAAATGATTTTTTCCTAGTAAGTCAAAGTCAAATCATTTATTTCAAATGTAAGGCAGTTTTGAATGTCAAAATTTACAAAAAAATAAAATTGATTCTAGTCGCCCCTTCCAAAATGTAGTTTTCGTATGGAGAAGAATGGCCAAGAAACTCCACCGTTACTCTTTTAAAATGATTTACAATATTTTGTATAGTTATGTAATTATATAATGTGAAGACGATGCACCTAGAATAAAATTACTCTACCACAATAGGTAAAAATAATTAACAAAACCGACCAAGTGCGAGTCGGACTCGCACACGAAGGGTGCCGTACCACCGTACATTATTTAGCAAATAAATGAAAATACCAAACGAAGAATATTACTAATTTTCATCTTAATGATAATCGCAAAGATAAATTTGTATTTCATAATGATACTATGAATTACAAACTTATTTTTGCAGTTGCAGAAAATCACCCATATTTAAATAAATACCCTATGAATCGGCGTTTTTAGTATTTGTTTATTTTATATAGTATATGGTTCATTATATATAGATGTTTCAAATTCCTAACTTGTTTAGTTGTTGAGTTAAAGCTCGTAAAAATTGGTCTAAAACTGCCAAATTTTTACGGCCCCCTATTTCATAATTTTTGAAGATAAAAAAAAAATATATACACTCTACTCGATAAGCTCTAGACAATGACACCCCACGTGCTGGGGCAAGATTTTTTTTTTTTCAAAATCTAAAGTTTATCGTATGGAGCCCTTTAATAATTTTTTTTTATTACTTGGTGTTATAGAGGCAATAGAAATACATAATCTGTGAAATTTTCAACTGTCTACCTATTACGGTTCATGAGATACAGCTCGCTCACAGACAGACAGACGGACAGCGGAGGCTTAATAATAGGGTTCCACTCGGCATCCTTCGGGTACGAAACCCTAAAAATGAAGCAACGACATAATTATAAATTAAATACGTGATAGATAATGGTGCTCACATATTTACAAACATTGTAAAACTAGACTATTTTCCAAAAAAATACAATTAATAATGTCAGTGTGTGAGGAAGTAATCACAGAATGTAAAATCAATGTCATATAATAATTTAAAAAAATGCAATTATTTTAGCAACCAGTTTGATTTTGTCTAGATTCTAGATTATCCTATGAAGCAGGACCAGCATGTTTCCAAGCATTCTTATCTTGGATATAATCGTCTTATTTGTAAAATGCTTGTTTACGAAGTGTACTTTTAATATGAGTTTTAAGTTTATTTCATTTAATTGCAATACATAACAAGGTATTTTGTTGTAACATTTAACACAGTACCCCATAAAAGATGTATGTACGTTAGCAAGTACGACAGTTATTTCTTTTGCTAGTATTCTTACTACCTAATCCTACTGATAAAAATAACTAAAAATATTATTTTTTTGATCCCATTTTTATAAATGTCCAGTAGGTTCCTACGTTCAATAGTTTGAGCCGACAGGTGATATGTCAAAGGTCAATATTTAAGTGCACGAGATTACGATACTTATAGGAAGTAAATGAAAAGCATTTTTTGTTGATAAGGCAGGTAAAGGTTCTTTTACCGAACGCGAAACTATTTTCTATTAAAGTCCCCGTCACGAGAAGCTATAAATTTTGTAAATAAAGACCTTCTACTAAGTTACGTAGCGACAATTCAATTAACAACAAATAATCCCAAATGCAATCAACTCAAAGCAACATACGTGTAACGCGTCTGAGTTCCAGTACCACAAAACATTAGGCGATAGTGCTATAAATCGCTAAAATATAACCCGACCAATTGAAATTACTCGTTACTTTCGTATTACTCGTACGTTACTTCGAGTTGACTGAATTTGGGATTATTTGTTTCGCTACGTTACTTGCAGAAGTTCTTTGTTTACAAAATTTGTAGCTTCTCGTGACGGGGACTTTAGACGAATAGTTACCTAATATTCAAAGGCCAAAAACATCACAGTTTAATCCTGATTATCTTCTAGATTTAAGTTTATTATTAACATAACCATTCTCCCAGGTCCGCTACAACGTCTCCACGAACCGAACCCCTCCTTACTTTGAGATCCGAGGTCTTCCCCCTGGAGTGAGCTATAGGATCGACCTGTATGCTGTCAACGCGAAAGGAAGGAGTGACGTGTCCACGATAGAAACTGTCACACTGAAAGGACAAGCTAAGTTTACTGGTGAGTTGCTTAATTCTTTGATATGATATTACTAGCGGTTTTTGATGAAAGACAAAGCTAAGCACTGGAAATTTCATTATTTGTACTGCAGATGTGTAAAAAAGGGATTTCTATAGAATTTTTCTATTAAGGAGAAACGTGTGTACAGCTAGCTTCAAGGGGCTAAGTAATATATAAGTTGAAAAACCCGAGTTTCTAGAAGGCCAAAATTACTTGGCTTATTTGCTGACGAATCCGGTGTTACCCCTTTGTGATTGGTCGACAATACTGCGAATAACTAATAATACCAGTTACTATGTTTAGGTGTACGTTTGAATAGATTTGAAGCTCCTTATTTGATATAGTCATCAAACATGCCTAGACGAAATATTCGAAGAATTATTGGTTTTACCACTTTGTTCCACATACATTACAACTCGTAACTCCAGATGCAACATTGACTTATTATCACGTTAACCAAGCAAACTGGTGACAGTAAACTTTATACTACCAACATACACCATGTACAACATCATTGATTTTAAAAGCACACATAAGCATTAAACTTTGTCCATCCAATCCTGGAACACAATACCCACTCGACTTGCTATTTCTTCATTTAGAATCTGTTGGTATCGCCATTAAGTGCTTCCCCAAAATAAGCAGTTCTCACGCTCCAAAACGACGCCCACATAAAGTTCAACTTAGTAAATAGATCAATACAGAAGGTTTACTTACTTAGAAACTTACCTACATTGTATGGTAGTTGTACGTTGCAGCCGTGCACTAACTACTAAATAATTCAGTCGGTATCTCGAAAACACAGCTTACTTACACCAAAATTTCGTCTCTGGTTTATATCTGACTCAAAAGACTAAAATATAGGAATAGGTCTTGACCGCGTTCAAGCAATCATACAAATTATTTAAACATTTACCAAAAAATTACTCAGAATTAGTTTGATTAACACAATCAAATAGCACATAGGTATCAAAAGTCTTTTTGGCAAGCTCTGTGATATTACATATTATAATATTTATTATTATTTTGAAAAGTCATCACAAACATAGACATGAACACCTTCTTCTCATGGGCTCAAAGCCCAAAAATGATAGTAGGATAGTGGTTTCCCGAGTCTTGTGTCAAATAGATTTTCTGTGGTTCCGTTTCTGTATCATGTTTGAACCCAGAAGTCTGGAATTGTTTACTTATTTGTAATACAATTCGAACTCCAAAAGCATTATAATGTATTTCTTTGTACAGAGTTCACGGTTTTTATTACTTGCAAACAGTATTGGAAAATTCCGTTTATAGAAATCGGTGGAATTTAGATAGTTTTCGGTTCGGTCTAGTTTTTCCAAGGTATGAGAGAAATTAAAAAACAAAAACATTGTTCCAGTCAAATTTCGTAGGCTTGACTTGGGAGTCATGGACTAAAAAGAATGAATAAACTACCAGCCTACAGCATACTTTAGTTATCCAACAAAAGCTATTATACTTGGCTCACCAAACCATTTGACTAACTTCAGGTCATCACAACATTCCTTCACGTTTATTTTTAGACATTATATTATTATAAGAACACAGGATCCTGGAAGCAATGAACAGAAAAACCTTGTAATCACTATTTAAATTCAACTTTAACCATACTTCAATTAACTCAAACATGAACGTAACGCCAATGCAATTTCTTTGCTGCCAATAGACCGGTAAGGACCATTATATAGCCATGGCTACGCTTAATTCCTAGATATCCGCAAAGCTAAATGTGCTCTAATAACTTGGTCACGCCAACAAGAGCCGGTTTATTTCACAATTCCCGATAGCGTAATGAGTTAATAAACTGCTTGGTTGTTTATTCTGAGAAATGGAGCCAAGTTGTTAGTGAAGTTATGGAGAAAAGGACCAAGATTTTATTGGAGTGTAGGTTTCAATGCATTTTGACAACATGATTGACGCCCAAAGTGCTATAATTTTTATTGTTGACTTCTCTTTCTATCTTCAATAATATAAAGTTATTTTGTATAATTACGCTGCTGAAAAGAATGGTCAGGAGGGTATTTACCTGGAAGACGCATTAACATAGTAATGCCAATTTCCATATTATTTTGTTATTAGCAAACAAAAAGGCACTTCACAGTACTTATGGTTTCATCTATTTAGTCGTTTTTTTTATATATATTTTTTTTTGTACGTATTTATATGGAAATGGTCAATTAAAATATGCGTCCAAAAACCACAAGCCTAGTTTATAAAAGCGTACTACAGACTTACATACAGCTTTATGCACGGACCACTGTTGTTCATAACCATTTTGGTTTTGCCACAGGCAGAAACGACCGCAAATTTTAATAAGTAGAGGTTGCGTTACACGGGTCAATAAAGCACGTAAATTGGTTGAGACTAGTTTAAACTAGGTTCGCTTATAACTGCTTTTCTGTTCGCTGTTATAACGGTGAACATTCGACTGGGTTAAGTTTAGTGCACATGCTGAGTGAGCGCCTGAATTTAGTAATAGTCTTACGTTGAGTGACATAATTTGATAATTATTATGTTTTAGTTTATGTCTCTATGAGCATCAGCTCTGAGACATAAAATAAAACATTATCTGGCGAGTAGTTAAAAAAGAGAGCAGTGGTAGCCCAGTGGTAACGGCCTTAACTTACGAGGTCGTGGGCTCGAATCCAAGCAGGCGCTTTACTTTGTGTAAATAATTTCATCACCACTGCTTTCATAATGGTGAAGGAAAACATCGTGAGGAAACCGGCATGTCCTAGAACCAAGAAATTTGAAGTTATGTGACATCTAGGAACTCGCACTGGGCCCGCGTGGTAGATTACAGCCCACACTCTCTCTCTCGAAGAGAGGAGGCGTTAAGTTATATTATTTTATAGGTAACAAGTGAGTTAAAACGAATAATAACAAAATATTGCTCTCTAAAGTACAAACTAGTGGACAGAATTCAGGAAATTGTAAGAATTTGAGGGACTTAGATTAGCATGACTCACAACATATACACAGACTAAATTTAGCACAACACAAAAACCGTGACAAGAACTAGAATTAGCCTATTTTTTCCAAAGTTCTTTATAACTTGAAGAAGCAACGGATGGAACTTTTCTTTTCATAGTTTTCATTACAAGTTTTGCTTTGAGTTGAGTTATGAACAGATACTTAGTTGTTCTTCAGTTATACTGTTTTTTTGCATTTTATCTTTGATTCGGAAGAGAATCTGTTGTTATTATTTTAATTAGTATTCTTTTCACTTTTGTATTTACTGAAGCTAAAAATGTTTACTAAGGTTTTAAAAGATCTCTCTGTATATATTTATATTTAGAGGATAATTATAAAGATGTTCACCAAATAAACCTGTTTGGGTTATTGTAACACAGTGATAAATGCATTTCTACTGTAATACCATTCATTGTAAAGCTATATTTGAGCTGATATCTATGATTATCGTTACGGATCGCTCCATGTAAAATACAGCTGCATCCGGATAGAGTGGAAGCCGACCCCAACATAGTTGGGAAAAGTCTGGGCAGATGATGAATTTTAAAGCTAAGCCATCAAATTCCTGTACTGTGTAAATAATGAAATATTACGTTTTTAAAAGCATTATTAAAACCTTAAAAATATTTGTTTGCAGTAATTTATTGTTGCTTTAGCGCCTACCTTAAGGGATTAGCATATCGCGTCGTAAAACTCACATTTCTATTTAAAATGGCGTGCTCATAGTTTTTATATAAACTTTTTAAAACACCAGTATTTGTCACATTTCACCTTGTTTGAAATGATTAAAAGTTAGCTTGTTATAAATTTTAGAATTTAATTTAGATTTTGGAATTCTCTTGTGGTTTTTAAGTTTATAACTAGTATACATTACTACTCGTTACTGATACTTTACCTACTGTTTTAAAAATGAATAGTACCTGCATATTCTTCATTGAAAGTTCTTATAAAAATTCAACGGAAAGATGGTTACTTTAGGAATCACATTAACTTCTGAAGTCTTATAAAATGTACTTTAACTTATTTTCGGATTTAAGTTGGTTCTTCATTTGCTTTGTTGGAAACCACAGTAGAGTATCTGTACCAATCTTTGAAAAATAAATACTATCATCTTATTTAAGCAGCTTGGACTTAAAACCACAGGCACTATATTTACCGTTTTTCCTGTATTGCAATCCATATGTATCTGTGTGGCCAGAACGGAGGCTTATATTCTATCCTCTCGTATACCAAACCCTAAGTAACTCATTTTTGTCACCAGGTGAAGGCAGTGCTCTTGGCATGTCTCCAGTACTAGCGTCCATAGCAGCCATGTCAGCATTACTAGCTACTGCAGTATGCGGCGTGCTTGCTGTATTGTACAAGCGGCACGCGGCAAGACATCGACATTTACCGGCTAAGCATGCGTCTTTGAGGTAAGTTCCAATTTTATAGTACCATTTCTCTTTTTTTGGCAGTTTTGGTAGCTTTACTAACACTGATGAAAGCGCGTCGATTGCAAGGACGCCTGCATTAATTTTTTAAATGATATTTATTTCTCTAAATTGGTTTATAAAAAAACTATATTATAACTAGATGAGGTCACAATATTACAGGTCTCTTTCAAAATCCAAACAATATAATATAATAAATATAATCTTGGTTAAGCCAGAAACAAGGACAATGCAGATAGTGTTCAAGATGGTCGTTTGAGGGTAGAACCACACAGATTTGAGTGGATCTATCCATGGCAGTCAGTGCACGCATTTGACAGTTTACTCCTTTTCCCTTCCTTTTTATTCATTGATTACTCCCTTTTATAATGGTATTTGCTCGCGTGTGGTGTACCCGAATCGATGCGGATGTGATGTGATGTGATATGTACTGAAGTTTCGTCGATATTATCGTATGGTGGCTAAATTACCTGGTGTTCAAACATTAGTTCTACTCCTAATTATTTGATATTTAACGCTCGACAGTAACCATGCGTTTTTACAGTGCCGTTTCGACAGCATGCAAACTTTAAAAGGATAGGTATTATTTATTTTTGCGAAACTTTCTATTTTAATACAAAATAAATAAGCAAACAATTATTTAGTATTCAAGGTGTGTTTATATTGTTTTGTCTCAGTTTCAGACGTAGTTTTATGACGACTATCTCAGTTTTACTATGAGTATTTGTGATGATGAGTATTCTATTTCCCAGTTACTATAAAGCACTAACGGTAACTGTGACGTAGTCGACGCTTTAATCCACTGGCTTCATTCGGTCTCCTAGGACCAGCAAAGTTAAATTGATTTCAAGTTCTCGATTTTGAATCAGTCTAGTTCATGCTTGTAATTTGACTTCGGAACTAGTGCCAGTAATAGTCGCATCCGCCGACGAAAGGTACATTTATAGGAGTTATTGGGTTGTATGACGTTCGGTACTCCTGGAATGCACATACATTATAGATAACAGAAAGTTGATCTACAAATTGTTTAACTCAGACATTTTTAGGGGTGCTACACACTTGTTCAGGTCGCCATATTAAATTCTGGAGCAATATCTACATATATTCCGCTTTTTTTTGGCTCGTGCCGATCGGCAACCTCCGTTCGGCAGCTACCGTTGTTGAATGCCATCTCATGCCAAATCATGCACAAAGAGTGCTAGTAAGTAACTGTGAACCCGCTTGCTATCAGAAGAGACTAAATACCATATTTTTCGAAATGTCACTACCCAAAGAACCATATCCGAGTCTGCCAACCCTACCTACAAAGAATGATTATGGTACTTATATGACGTAAAATTTCACTAATAGCTACTTATGAAGTTTTCTTGAACTTTAATAGTGAGTGCTTGAAAACTAACGGCACGCAACACGCTATGAGTTCATGGCTAAAATTGGTGTAAAACATGTCAGAAAACTGAAATGTGTATTGTAAAACTTTGAAGTTAATCACGCTGGAATATTATATTTCTGATTATTACACAGCCCACTTTACTTATTAATAATTATAATAAGTTTTTATATTTGATACAGCTTAGAAACAGAGGCTTTATATAAAAGCAGACAGACTACTAATTATGTTAAAAAAGTTCCTCTCTACTTAACCTCATTATTTATAGTTCTTTGCTCTTGTTATATGATTCTTATTCTGTATATATATATATCTATATATATTTGAATGTGTATGCTTTATATGTGTATGCAGTATTGTCTCTCTTTCTCTGCTTAAATAAAAAAACAAACAAAATTCAAAATGTTTTATTTCACGTGGGCACTTATGAATCGTCAGAAGCTAGGTGCACGGTTCTAATTAGTCGTTTTCTATGGAGATGAGCCGGCAAGAAACTCCACGGTTACTCTTTAAAAAATAATCTGTTTTTACAATATTTTCAAATAACAGTGTTAATAGGTATGGGAGGACAGTGTAGCTCTTCATCCAAATTGTCTTTAAAATATCTCTTTTAGCCTTAAGACCGTCCATTGTGTCACCCTATGTAAAAAAATTACATTCTTATCTGATAATCGTTTGGTATACATAATGAAGAGCATTATATTCTATTCTAAGATCCGAAAAAAAACCTAGCTAAGGAGTGAGGACCCAGTTTTCTTGTGTACCCTAATTAATTGTCTTTCAAATCTTGACAACTGATTTAGCTTATTTTTGTTTATGGGACACTGGCTGATTTTGATGTTAATTAAAACTATGACTTATTACAAAAAAACTCAACATTCCGAATTCGAAATTCCCTCCACATTTTTTAGGACCATAATCAATATACTGCGTCTCTCTGAAAATTTTTTTTACAACGAGAACATTTTTGCGCGATGATTTTGTATGATTTCAAATGTCAACTAAAACCAGAAGAATCGTTTGAAAGACTTCGAATGGTGTTCATAGGCAAAAGCCCTTCTATAGCGACTGTTTTCCGCTGGTTCAACGGATTTGAGCGTGGTCGAGTGATTTTGGCGGACGAAGAAAGAAGTGGCCGCTCTAAGACGGCTGTTACATAAGAAAACGTGCTGGCTGTGAAAACTTTTGTTCAAGAGAAGGCGAATTACATATGAAGAGATTCAGCATATACTACAGATAGGATCGGGAAGTGTGCATGAAATTCTTCACTGGCAAACGGGCATCTTCGGGGAAGGAAGATAGTGCCACGCTGGGTACCGCACAATCTAACGCAGGCTCAGAGGGAGGTTCGGGTAGAATGGTGCCGAGACATGATCACAAAATTTGAAGCAGGCTCGTCTCGGCGCGTTTACGATATCATTACGGGTAATGAATCAAGGATTTATAATTTTTATTCCCCAATTAAAAAAATAAACTCAAGGGAAAACAGTTTTAATCACCGGAAGATGCACTGGCTGCATTTGAGAAGGGGATTGAAGAGCTGTCCGATGTGGACTAGAAAATGCGTTATAACAATTAGTTTAGACGTATGAAACTATGTCACCCAACCCACCATTGTCCGTTCTGATCAATAGCGCATTGTGGCCAATTACCGGTGGTTAGACACGGTCAATAATTAGATGGGTGACCATTTACGCATTCAAGACAAGTTCCGGGGAACAGATTTGTAGGGGCATAGAATAATAATACCGTATAAAAGTGACACTCATGTACAGTACGCGCCATAGATCTCTCTGTCAGTGATGATAGCTGCTATCAGCGCGGGGAGCAAATAAAGAGTGGACTGTATGAAATAGGCGAGCGGTCATCGGTCCGAGCCGTGTCGTCGCCGCGCCGCGCCTCAGCATTTCGATGACGCATTGATCACGCAGCCTGATCAGGCAGACCGCGCGGAAGGTTTTGGGTCCGACTCCCAACAGCTGCAGATTACATTATCTACTAAAACCTTACTACTAAAAGTATGTAAATTACATTGGCAAAACAATGATGAAAATAATAATTCATTGATTCGTTTTTGAGAAAATCGCGGACAAACAAAGATACAGAATACAGAATCTCCTTTTTTAAACTCGATTAAAAGTTAGGAAGTTATGCATTGGACACGTTTCGGTAAAGGACCAGTAGCGCCTTTTCGGAGACAGCGCGCCACGCGCCACAACCGTCTAGGTCCGCTGGCACCGAAAAGGCGACACAAAGCGTATCAATTTCGGTGCCAGCGGGGCTTGATGGTTGTGGGCGCTGGCACAGATTCGGCCGCGAGCTGTTTACCGGTTAAACCTGACATCGTTTTCTCCAAGATTTCTAGGATTCGTTTCTGAAGGCATTCAGAATGCATTCCGGTTCGGTATTTTTGCTTCTGTTCTTTTGTTCTATGATATATCGATCATTACGTGGTGTTGATGTTAAACTAATTGAAAGGATAGATTCCGAGAATAGTCTCATCATCCCCTTGTATTTCAATTCTCAGTATCCCCATGGTATTTAACGATTGAAACAGTAAGAGGTAATGAGCAAACTATTGAGGAGTTTGTGGTCATTGATAATTGTTTACCTTTACACAATATTACCTTGGCTTGTAATCTTGGTTTAGCTTAATTTGAAGATCTAGGTACCACATGATTGGTTTCCACCAGAACAAAGGTGGCAGCTGGCTAATATTGGCAGTTGCCAAATTATAAAACCCTCTACCTTTGAGATACCTTTGTTGTCATTGGTCCATACATCCACGGTATTGTTATAAACTCTCTCTGGTGGTCTATTGAGCACGAGGTCCTTGGTTGAATCCGGACAAAGTGTTAATGGGGTTTTCCTTTACGAATTTCTCGGAGACTGATTAGTACCCGGTTGATGGTAATAACGTTGTTCCGTTGCTGTGTAAAAGACGGGTAAAGCAAAAGTCAAGAAACACACTTTTGAATTTATAATATGACTAGGACTCCAACCGAAATACATTTTTTTATTTTTTATTACTTGTTCCAAAAATATTTTTTCATTCCCTAAGTTAATCTGTTTTTTCTCCTACAGTGAAGCAATGTATGTAGAACGCGCCCCTCACTGTCCTACCCCAGTGAAGCAAGAAGCCGAGTCTCGAGCGAGTAGCACTGAACCTCGGGACCGGGGCGAGAGAGGGGAGCGTGCGGCGCGCGGGGCGTTACTACATACAGCTGACCCCAGGGACGTTGATGATGCAGACCCGGATATCATACCCAGTTTATATGGTGAGCCATTCAATTGGTTTTAGAAGATAAACGCTTACCCTAGTGAAACAAGAACAGTATCTCTAGTCAGTATAGCTCTAAAGCATCGTGAGATCACTTCTAATCAGATGGTGTAGTTTTGAAGCTGGGATGCCAATAGCTACTGGATAACATGTTATTTAGGAGTTATCCACATTTTCTCAAAATGCAACTGTCTTACTTCCAGTCTAAGGACTGTCGATAGACTCTTCGTTGCGAAGAGCATCCACAGAATACTAACAGTACTTCTTCACTTTTACTATTTATAATTTTTAGGCTCGTAGCTTCTTGCCATGTCTGTAAGAACCGAAAATTCCTGTCAAAAATTGATCTACTTTATTATCCACACAGAACGAAGGCCAGTATCAAATGGGTACATGAGCCTGCAGCGGCCGCCATCTTCGGGTAAGATCACCAAGCTAAGCGGTGATGACGTACGCTCGGAACCTGACGGGGGCGCCTACTATACAGATTATAGGAAAAAAGATTATAGGATACCTTTAACTAGTGTGAGTATTATTTAATATGTACTTGATAGTGGAGTGTTCCTACGGTCTAAACTTTGAACAATTCGCCTTAAAAACTTCATGAGTAACGCGAGCCAAATTAAACTCTTTAAAATGTGAACGAGAATCTTCGTTTATTGCAGAAAGTACAAGGCTTACCTTTTAATTTTTAAGTCTGTTAATCGGAAACTATTTAGTACGCGCTTGTACTGTTATCGATGAGCAGTTAATCCCACTGCTCTTGTTATTAACTCCCAGGAAGTAGTCTTCCACAGATTCAGGCCGATTCTGGAATAGTCTTTGTTAATTCTCTGTACATTAGACCACACGTGAGGAGCTCGTGGCTAAGTAATAACAGCCGCACGGGTCGACTCATCAGATTAAGCTACGTTTGCTGGGGTTGGTCCTTGAATGGGTGACCATCTTTACATATCCAGACTTCTCCATACCTCAGAAAGCACGTTAAGCCGTTGGTCCCAGTTGTCATTCGTGGATCTTTGGCAGTCGTTACGGGTCGTCAGAAGCCCGAAAGTCTGACAACCAGTCTTACCAAGGGGTATCGTATTACCCAGTTACTGGGTTGTGGAGGTCAGACAGGCAGTCGCTCCATGTAAAATACTGGTATTCAGCTGCATCCGGTTAGACTGGAAGCCCACCCCATCATAGTTGGGAAAAGGCTAGGCAGATCATCTAGTACACCACACATCGGCCACTTGACTTAACACTTTGACCTTGAACGAACGTACAGCGTTATATGGAGTTTCTATAGACTGCCAGGCCAGTTTATACTGGTTTTGTTAGCACTGACGTGTGTCCTGCCTTCTGTACCAGTACTCAGCATTTTAACCAACAGTATTTTAACTCCAACCAAGTTTCTAACATTCACCTTCTCTTCCAGTCTTACCATAGTTTAGGACGCGTGAACAAAGGCGTGAACGCGTGCAGCCCAAGTTCAGCGACAGGCGTGACGTCATCGCTGACGGCGCACCGACTGCGGCCCGAGGTCGTCACGACCTCGCATCGGGTGCAAGAGAGCTGTATATAAAGCCGTCGCGTAGTCGTGCCCATCCTTTGTAAATAGCCTAATATACTAAGTATTGACGTAAGGATGATGAATCTGTGTAGAAGCGACACTTCTGTTAGTCGCGGTTATTGCCTAATTTGGTCTCGTTTGATGAGAGATGACAGTTTGATGCACCTCACATTCGCTTGCGTTCCATGTGCGGAGAAATACTAAAAATCTTTCAATTTTTTTGTTAACAATTCATTGTATTTTTGACAACAGTGTGAAGTTGTCACAGATATTTTTATTGAGTGTTGATTTGCGTATAGTGACTCTTGCAATTAAAAAGATCTAAGTACCACACTTCTTTTTAATAGTTAATATAATGAATTTCAACTACAAATAGTGCAATCTTGGAGGTAATACATAGGTTTGCCATGTGGTGAAGGGGAAGTAGGTATTAAATGGGTCGCACTTGTGACAAACAAAACAGTCTCGCTTCTGTACGATTTCATTATTCTCATGGTATTGACTGTGTTCCTTTATAGTCTAATGAAAACGAGATTTTTGTAAAAGATTTATGAATTTTAATTGTATGTTTGTATGTGATACGCTTGGTATGCCGTCGGTCGGTTATTGTAAATAGTACCTAGATAGATAAGTAATGACGGTCTGTACAGTGTTCGTCCCTTTTCCTTTGTTTAGTTTATGGATTTTGGAGTAATGAGAATTTTCTAGAAGTCTAATTCTGATTTTGTTATTTTGTACCCCGATAAAGTTTAACTTAACTGATCAAAGTAAAGCACCACTTATAAATATATTTTAAGTTTTGTTAAACCATAAAACGGATTGAAAAATAATACTGGGAAATAATTAATATTCGATTCAAATGATTCGAGTGATTTCTGCAGGTAGGCTTGTACAAACATTTTAACATGTCAATCATGTTTTAAAAACTAGATTAGGTCTAATAATTTTACCAACGCAATTGTTTGTAGTGTGAGTTAAGTATCATGATCTTCTTATAAGTGGTGCAAAGTTTTGAATTAGCGGAAGTCGACAAGGAATATCTTAAAAAAAATAGTACTGAACAATAATTTAGTTCTGATAGTTTTGGCAATTATTTTGTCTGTTTTTATAAATGTTTCACACAAAATCCGCTGGACATTTATTTTATAGTTACAAAGACAGAAAAACGTTTATTTGGACACAGATCGTGAAACACAAAATAAAAACAAACTAAAAGTGGAAGTAATCTTTTGGCAATAAGTGTGTGCCTCACGGCTGCGCCAAAAAGGTTCATTTCAGCATTAATACCAGACAAATGGTGCCTGACGCTGGTTTTCTAATGAACCCTTATGGACAAGTGACGAGGAGAACAAACAGTTTCAACACACCTAATACGTAATTATAATACTTCTAAATAAATAAATAAATTAGTAAACAAATAAACGAATTACAAAAAAAATAAAAAAATGCGATTACAACAAGAACTGTCCAAGCAAAATCTGTTAGTTAGTCATAGTTTCGTCCATACACATGAACACTATTTGGGCGGGTAGCACACCTCCACCGCGAAACCATAGCAGCGAAACTGCAGTAGTCCAATTCAACTGATTCGCGTCATGTTCGCTACTTTCGTTTCGCGGCGGAGAAGGCCCTTGAGAATTTAAGAACTTTAAACAAATCGAAAATCAAATCAGAAACTTAAATGGATAACACATATTTGTACTACACTTTGATATTTAACAAGTCTTTGTAAAACCTTTTAACACTTTCAACGACATAAAAAACCAATAATCAGATGTGTCAAAAAGTAACATAACTGTGACACTTTTGGGACGAAAAATAACAAGTGACGGTTTGGGACGAAAAGTAACAAATAGGAATATTGAGAGCAAACGTTTGTTAACAAAATGGAGTATGATTGATTCTGGGAAAGGGCTAGTTGGAACAGTTTGTTAGTTTTGTAGATCAATTGAAAAGTGAGGCGGTGTGGCTAGGAAGACAGCGATTTTAGAGTGAATAGAGTCATTATTATGATAAAGAAGGGATTGTCGGACAGTGTTTTTTTTGTATTGAACTAAATTTGTAACAGAATAGAAAATATTGGTGATATGTAAAATAGCTACCTATGATGAGTTCTGTTAATACTGCTCACTTTAATTTCGTAAAATGTACAAAGATACATCGTGTGTGCTATTGTACCGTATTTAAATTTTTTCTCTTCAAATTTGCTTCATTAGCAGCTCGACATTGTTTTCACATTGTTTTTTACCTTTATTGCATCATTCTCACGTCACGCAATATCTTGCATCGCGGAAGCAGAGCTATCCGCACGATTAGGCACAACACCAAACTGGTCGGAGAAGTCTCCCTTTTCGATGGAGGATGGGGAATCTTATACCTTTAAAGAGTTTAAAACTGAGTCTCACGCTACCCGCTCCGCTTCTTCACCCGTCATCTTCTCAGCCCCACAACACCGGCCACACGCAAACCGTCGTAAAGGCGAACGACAACATTTATCCACAGTTAACGCACCGACACTTATTTAACTTTGTTAAGTCGTTGTAAATTGCTCACAACTGGTATGACATTGTCAGAATTATGTGCTTGAAGCTTACACTTGACAAGATAACGAGTTGTCTTAATGGTTACACCGGTTTCTGGTTCGCTGTTGACATGTGGTTTTAATGCGAGTGACTTAAAGTCAAGTTTTCAATAGGAAATTCGGTATGTTTAACTTTGATTGAGAAAGTATTATGTCTTGTGTTTTTTATACCTGTCTCATTGGTCAAGTTCTCGCTAGCGCTACTACTGAGCGTGAGGTCCTGTGATCGATTACCGTGTCGGACAAAGTGTTATTGGGTTTTTCCATCAGGAATTTCTCAGTAGCAGCCCGGAGAATGGATTTGGGCCCAGTTGATGGCAATAGGCTTGCCCTCTCATACATAGGACTTAAACATAACTGGCGAAATATGGGTGTACTATAGGTACCATCAAGGAACTTCATATCTATACACCGTAAGGACTATTTCTGCTTGCAGCGCTCGGCGGCTATAGAACCGGGGCGGTAACAGATGCGGTCATCGTGTTCACGGGATTTTGTTTTCAAACTGCTTAGATATGAAGTTCTTCGATAGTAAATGTCTGCCTAACCCTTTAGGGTAACAAGGTATCACGTCGGGGTCACACACAATTTAGGGGCATGAGGAACAGGTTGCACTCATTCAACATAGAAAAGGGAGGATCCTCCGACCATCCGTCACCGTCAGATAGGAAACACCGACCTCATCTAGCTTATTTTTTTTATATTTTTTATATGACGTGTAAAAGTGATTCCGATATCCTATTTACAGAATAAATAATTTCATTTAATTTCATTTCACCAGACGGGTGTCGTGTCTGGCGGGCAACTGCCCAGAGGTTGAAGTCGGGAAGCTTGTATATATGTTTATCGCGCGGTAAACTCTAATTGCGCGATGCAGGATTTGTGTGACGTCAGGATGATGTGTGACGTCAGGTCTTTGATGAGTAGTTCGCATGTAGCGATGTAGATGCCGCTACAGTAACAAGGCGTGAAGGTTATGCTATGTTAAGAAAGTATAATGTCTTGTGATATTTCTATTACGTGAACGAAGCAAGGTGAACGAGATCGTATTTTCTAAAGCATCACTTGGTACATTCTTCTTAGTCTCCATTTCTACAACGTTATGTTGTAAACTTATATATTATAATTTACCCGATACAGTACCGATACCGATTAGTGTAGTAAATAATCGGCGATACCGATACCGATGCCGATATCGATAGCTTAGTAGATAATACATCAAATAAATCATGAAGTATGTCCTCGGGCGTTTACTATGACTTTTGAATTTCGGGTACAACTTTTTAATACTGCGTTATAGTCCTCAATTCACTGTGTGAGTAAACATAATCACAAATAGCGGTGATGTGAAACAGGTACGAAACAATACATCGCTCAGCCAACGCTCAGCAAACTAACTGCGAACACTCCGGTTTGCCGTGTTGCCATGTCGCTGTTGTCCCGCCTGTCCAGAGTGACAATGTTGCGCGCACGTCGTCGTTTCGCACGCTTTTCGAACTGTTCGATATCGGTTTTATTTAATCGGCGATGCTGATATATCGGCCTGGCGATTATATCGGCATCGGAATCGGAATCGTTACATCCCTACTTAGTATCAAAGATATCTGAAAACTCTAAAGAAGTTTGAAGTAAGTTGATTCTGCAACTCAATTTATAATTAACAAAACTTTTGCTTCAAAACTCATTTCTCATCTTCATAGTTTCAAAGACAGACAGGGTAATTGCCATTCCTAGAACCTGATTACTTGTTTTGATCTACTGTTATTTACCGTCTGCTCAGTGTAAAATAACACTTTAATCAAAACTAGCGAGTGTACTGTTCAAATAAATTATTTTTGTAACCAAATATGTACTTTGTGTAATTGAGTTTGTGTGTAAAGGTGAGACTCCATTGAAAGTTATGCTATGATATTTATTTTTAATTTATACTAATTATTTTAATTTAAACTGAACAGTTCAATCAATTTAGAAAAGCTATGAATTTATCAAAACACATTTAAGAATCAACATAGTAGAAATATCTTTATTTTCAACTTTACCAACCAATAGACCTCGTAATTTCTTATTGATTGATCGCTGTTGTAGCTAATGTATGTTTTAATTCATTACGTATTCTGATTTTCTTTGTAGCAGCAAGTAGGTACCTATAAGTAAATTTTCCCTAGTAAGGCAAACATATATATGTTACATAAAACTTAGTTTGACAAAAGCAGAAATGATATAGAGCCCAATCATAGCTTCCAGTGAAGTCTCACCCTCACGTGTAATTTCATCTGCTCAAGATAATCAAGTGTAATTGTGCTAACGCTCGTGTTTGTACCTAAATTGTTAGTATTAATTTTTATAATATTTGCTTTAAACAAGAATCTGTTAATTTTGTACAGTCTGAGATGAAAAAGTGTAATATCTAAATTGTAATTTCTTGGTTGTGTGGCTGTTATGTTGGTCGATAATATTTATTTGTCAATTTGGTATACCGGTAAATGTCGATCCGGTAAGATTGACACTGACCCCAACATAGTTGGGAAAAGGCTAGATAGATGATGAATTCGGACATTATTTTATAGAAAATATAACCTCTAAATCCCCTAACACTGCAACAACTGCAAGTGACATTAAAATGCAACAAATTATTTTCATTTTAATGCAAGCATAACATTTTGCGACACTTCTCTCCATGTCTGGGTCAAGCCACGCGTGCACCAATGACGTCATAAAACCGTGCACCGTGCAGACGTCGCACGTCGACGGCTGCAGATAATATTCTACTTTATTTTAACACAGCGAGCAAACGTATAAATACGTCGTTTCGAAAATCTGTGCGCCGCAGTGGCGAAGAGGGCTTATTTTAAATTAAAACTTGGTGGAAGAAATATGTGTCAATCGATATCACAGACTTTTGACCGATTCTTTTATTTAATTACCAACAGTTACTTGTTAAAACTTATATTTTGGCACTTAGTCTAGCATTGAAGACGCATGTACATTTTAAAAGCTTATAACCATTTTAGATTATTTGCAAGTTTGTTATGTATTATTTCTTTATTTATCCTGCAACAAAACAGCAACTCAACCAAAACAATCTCAATCTCAATCTCAATCTATCTTCCACACTTCAAAACTAAGTTTTGAATTCCATTGCGTCTTCTAAACAATATCTTCCACAATTTCTGTACAAAACTCGCAATGGATTCCACACAACCTTATTCCTTGTACTTTTAGCACCCGCGTCCATTTTCAACCAGTTTTGTAATTATGTAAAATTGTAAATAAACTAACATTAAGTAACGAAATTATAAAATCTAGTCTAATTTAGTACTAACGGTGCTAAGTATTGTACATTTTTAATTAATTGGTAACAACAAAAATAGGTTAATGTCAATTGCCGACCTCATACTAAGTATGGGACTTTAAATATTGTTAAAAACATTGTTTCTTGTAAATGTTTCCAAATAAATACAATGTCAAGCATTTATCAATTATTTTGTTTTTTTTATCAAATCTCCCTTGACCTT
Organism: Agrochola lota; assembly: GCA_947364205.1. Taxonomy (NCBI): domain Eukaryota; kingdom Metazoa; phylum Arthropoda; class Insecta; order Lepidoptera; family Noctuidae; genus Agrochola; species Agrochola lota. The sequence goes on along the minus strand of OX376235.1, from coordinate 1,753,051 downwards.
TTGTGAAGCTCGATTTAGACCAAACGAGCGAATGCACACTCTATCCTGTCTCTATCAAATTCTTTTTGTGTAAACAGGGACAAAACATTCGTCCGTAGTCCTCTTCCTGCTAAAATATCAACAAAAATGTTGAGCTCTTGATCTGGTTCTATGTTCGACTTCGACGGCGACTCCCAAAAATAACAAAAAAGTAAAAAAAAAAAAAAAAATCGGATGTTGGTGGCGAAAAAGTAAAATACAAAAACAATTAAAGACACTAGACTAACCTAACGTAACATTTCTGAAATATTTTCATACCTACCTATACCCATTTATTTAACTAAACTTAAGAGGAATATTTTTTATCTACAAACACCTTTTTTATATGTGAGCGAAGCCTATTGCATCTACTGCTAGGAAATCGTAATGCAATAAGTAAACTTTTCAATTTTACTAAAACTCGTTGACAACCCTAACGATTGCTCCGCTGGAGCGACCGATTGGTCAAAAAGAGCCTAGGACATATCTTTAATCTGATGAAGATTAAAAAAATACAGGATTTCAAGGAAACGATTTATGGCAGCACAAACAATATAATTTACAGCGTGCCGCTTTAATGGCGACATTTATTTAACACACGTAGGTATACGGTTTCGCGTTTTCGTTTTAAGAAGATAATATAATTTCATTAAACGTTATTATTAATTTATAATCTAAAAATTAGCATCTTGGAGCAAACTGTAGCGCAGAGGTCATTTTCCGGGGTCGTGGATCATAACATCGCATTAATGGAATTAAAATGAATAACGTGCAAAGAGTTGGCGAATTGAAGGAAAGAGAGAGAGCCCTATGTCGGCGAGTATTTGAAAATTTAAATTTTTCAATTTACGAATTATTTTATCTTAATATAACTTTTATGATTACTGGTCACTAGCCCCACCGGTGTGTTAAATTATTGTCGTCTTGTAGCGGCACGCTGTATAAGTTTGTTACAACTTTTACATGAACCAACTTTGGACTCCCCCACAATTGGAGCAGCTGACGCTCAGGTCTCATATGCACTAAGAAAAAGCAATTTTTGGTATAATTTTCAGCCGGAATTAAATTACTTGTCGCACGAACTACTTACTACGATTATTTACTCAAATAATGAAATGAAACCCTTCAATTTCTAAGTGACATTACAAGTTGCCTTCCTCAGGTACGTTTTTTGACCCATTTGATTACATTTTCATCATATTTTTTGGAACAGAGTATACCAGTTCACCCTACTAATTCAAACTCTTCAATATCTATTACATACCTTCGTAAACTACAGTAACAGAACCACACCTACCAAACTACACTCCACCCCACTACAATTGCATAGAAATGGTAGTGATTCCCGTGACTTTATTTCACTATATCGAGCATAGATCGTCTCCGCCATAAAGTCGGTAGTCAAGAGAATTGCTCAATAAGGCGGATGCAACGGTTTTACTGTCGCACGATCTGGAATGAGAAACGGAACGGGGCGTGGAAGTGACTGTATCAATTGTAAAGGTTTTTGTCATAGCGTTTAGAGTCAAGTACAGGAGTAAGGTGATTTATTTTTCCACGGTTTATCGTTGCGTTTTTTAAGGATTTTACTGATATTTGCTACAAATAACGACCCAATGGTTCGATGTTCAAGAAATATTTTTTTATATGCTGATTAAATGAAAGTTTTGTGTATAATAGATGCAAAGAAAGGATAGATGGACTGTGTGAAAGATAATCATAATCATCATCATTTCAGTCGAAAGACGTCCACTGCTGGACATAGGCCTCCCCCAAATGCGGGGTTTGCCATAATCGCCACGCTTGGCAGGCGGGTTGGCGATCGCAGAATAGAGTTAAAATACGAGTACAAAGAGAACGCTGCTGCCCATTCTCTAGTTAGTCCCTTAGTCGCCTTTTACGACACCCACGGGAAGAAATGGGATGGTACTATTCTTTACGTCTGGCACCACACGGACAAAAGATGATTTATGGCCAAAAAGGAGCTACTGTGATGACGCCGACGTAGTTGAAAAGTAGTGTAAGTATGGAAGAAGGATACATTTTGCGCCGATCCCAAATAAATTGGGATAAGGACAGGTGAATGATAATGATGTCTCCGATGTAGGATACATGTAGGATACATGTAGGATATATGTAGGATACATGTAGGATACATGTAGGATTCATGTAGGATACATGAGAGTCATCATCTTTAATAATCAACCTTAGTCGTTAATCGATAGACCAAATTGCAGTTAAGTTCATCCTTCCTAAAGTAAGCAGCATGAAGCAAGACCAAATCCAAACCAACATGAAATAAAAAAAAAACTTTATTTTTATAAATTCGAAATTTAATAAATATGACTTTTAATACTTTTGCCGAGGCTACTATTGTGTGCGAAGATTAAAATCGTGTGTCAGAGAGCTTCCCTGTCGAAGCCGTTATATTTTCATTTAAATATATACATAATAGTAGATACGGGAAACAAAAAAGATGTCTACCTTCGGATTTACGAAAATATATATTTTATGTAGGCCATCTGCCAATGTTTATATTATACGGAATTAATTTTGCTTGATTTTCCATACTCACTGTTCACGGACTCGAGCGATACGATTTGCGACGCGACTTGCGTCAAGCAACGCGTGCGTTCGTCCATCGCAAATCGCGTCGAAGTGACTCGAAGCATGATGAACTTGAACTTCTTTCATTTGTTTTCTCTGCAGTCGCTGTCTCAAGACGCGTGTCGTTTGAGCGTGTAGCTCGTAGCCACGGGGATACAGTAAAGCTGTCAATACGTCGCAGGGCATTTGACTCGATCCATGACTGCATCCAGTTACCTTGCGAAAATCGTCGCTTCGCCTAGCCTAAGGGCATTGAAGCCTACGATTGTCGATTTTATTAGTTTTTTGAATTAATGGGATTTGAAGTTGACGCAAATTAAATTCGAAAGCAAAACTGACATAGACTACTTTTGTGTTTCCAGAAGAGTTGTGAGAAACATAAAACTTTAAGACCGGAAACGGTTACAATTCTATTCGTAGTTTAAATTCATAAATGGAATTACAGCGACAATATTTTTATGGATCCATTTGAATTTTATCCGTCAGAAATAAGAGCGAAAATGCAGTGGCGTTCAATTTCGTAAATTGAAATAAAATTTTGTCGCTGTCTGGCCGATATCTGTCCAATAGGTTGGTATAGGGTTGCCAAGAGTAAAAACTTTTAGTATATTTAAGCGAAGTTTTAATTTACCTTTTCTTAAAAAGACTAGCTTTTCCATACCTAAATCTTACATGGAAAATACCCTGTCTCAGCTCGTCAAGTGAGATTTGTATTTCTAAATTACAATGGCATGTATTTAAGTGTAAATAAATAAACATTTATTTTTTTAAAGAAAATACTCATGTAAAGATATAATAATAATAAAGCAACTAATGTCCGTTGTCACTAATACTAAGTGACACTAGAAAATGCCTAAATAAAAGAGCACTGTTGGAATTTCAACGCTCAGCACAGCGCCGAGAGTAAAAAATTCCACAGTGCAATAATATTTAGATGTTCACTTAGATGCTTCCTAGTGTTAGTGAACACGGGCATTAGAAAGCTAACCCAGGACAGGTGCTCAGTTAAATTAAAAAGAACATCGTTTTATCTTAATTACAAAAAAACTAGCGTGATAACCTAGTGATGTGACCGTCGGACTGCCAAGTCATAGGTCTAGAATTCAAACCCAAGGCGCGGACCTCTGAATTTTCGGATTCATGTGCGTATTGTATGGTGAAGGAAAACATCGTGAGGAAACCGACATGCCTGAGAGATATTTCTCGACGGCATGTGAAGCCAAGTCAGAGACCCATGGGCGGCATAAAAACTTTGACATCAGGTTAGTCACTAACCACACGAAAAAGAAATAATAATAATAGTTTTTTAACCGACCTCGACAACCCTACCAAAACCTTGAACTATCAGTACAGAGACACTTTTTTATAGTACCCCCTGGAGCTAACAATAGCTGGTCGATTTATGATAAAACAAACTTCCCAATATAACTATAGGAAATACTTTACAGCATCGTTAAATGTGATAATGTGACTATTTTTTATTTACTAATTCAAAATGTCAAAACTAATAAATTCCGTCTGAATTACTAAAAAAATTTAATAGTCGGAGAGCTGAAGGTGGAAACAGCACATCATGATAAGTAATTGTACACGTAAATATACACATAGACCATTAAAATTATCCACCAATACATTTTCCAATTAATGTCTTGTGACAACGAACAACATCGTAACATATCCTATTGTTAAAATAAGACTTCATCATCGTCACCATTTCAGCCGAAAGACGTCCACTGCTGGGCATAGGCCACCACCAAACATCACCACTTTGACCGGTTCTGTGTTTCCCGCATCCAGCAGGAATAATATTTTGTTTAAAGAAATGTAATAATCTAGTAAGTAAGTTTAAAATTTCAAGTAAAATATCCATCTTTTGTAGCAGGAAAGGACTTGCAATTGAGCAAGTCTTCTTTGGTGTCAGAATTTTTATGCCGCCCATGGGCCTTTGACTTGGCTTCACATGCTGTCGAGAAATATCTCTCAGGCATCCTCACAATGTTTTCCTTCACCGTTTTTGAAGCAAGTGATAAATATACACAATACGCACATGAATCCGAAAAGTCAGAGGTGCGTGCCTTGGGTTCGAACGCGAGACCTATGACTTGGCAGTCCGACGGTCACACCACTAGGCTATCACTGCTGTATTGAGCAAGTTATTAAACATTTATTATAAAAAAATCTGAAGAAAACTACAAAGAGTTTAGAATGTAAATCGTCAATTTTTGTGTAGTAGTATTTTTCTCTATCAAACCTAACAATACATACTTATTATCTATGCATAGATTACCTTAACAATTTTTATGCAAGCTCCTAAACTATAATAGTAAATGACTAGAGGAAGTCGTGAATTTAATATTGTTGATGTAAACATGCTCACTAAATGGCTGTCATCAACGATGTACTAAATGAATAAAACCTTTTAATTTAATGGGGTTAGTCGCCATGGTTCATGGTCTCACACCATGGGTTCTTAGAGCGTGGGTGTTGAACAAATCATTTTGATAGGTAGTTCATCATACAAACCTGTAAAAGTGTTTTAAACATGGAACAAAACTCGGTCAAACAGGCAAATTACCAAATTAATGGTTCATTATAGGCATTTAGTTAAGTACTTTAAGAGGGCGTACAACGGTACACGGAATGAGAATGAGTTATGAATAAGGGCGAGTAAGGACCTTCAGTAAGTGTGTCTAGAATTTTCCAATACCTTTTATAAAGTTTCATATTGAGAAACGAAGCAACAAACTATGATCTAGAGAAATATGGCCGTTTTTCTTTAGATCAAATTTTGTTGCTTTGTGTCTCATTATGAAACTTTAGTATTATTATTGTGAAGGAAAAACTTTGTACCCATTTTTACGAAAATTACGTGGACGGAGGAGTATGAAATTTGGCACAGTTAAAGTTTTTAAGGAGTTGGAATGCAGAAAGCTAATATTTTATATAATATACATTAGAAATAAATTTAATTTATAAAAAAAAAACATTACACACACTACCATGCGTTTGACACAAGATGGCTACCATAGAATCATGACATTTAAATGAATTATATTCGAATTTTGACCTCTGGGCGACCACAAGTATTAGAAAATCTTAGACACACTTACCGACGGTCTTTACTAGCCGTTATTCATAATTCCTTCTCAGTCACGAGATAATATTTTTTTAAAGGAGGGCTTTAGTGGGCGCCTTCTCTTGTTCTCTAGAGACAATATAAGTATATGGATCAGACTGGAAAGTTCCTCATCCTCCATAGAAAAGGAAAGATCCACCGACACAGTGTTGTCTGGTGGGCTACTGCCCAGCGGTAAATGACGGGATGTTGGACTATGCTAATCGCGGAGGTAGCTCTGCTTTTATGATGTAGGATTTGTGAGACGTCAGGTTTGAAACGTGGATCGCATGTGGTGTTATAGATACCGCCACTAGACTTCCATTTACAGGAAGCTTTTTTATTGGCATTTCAAATAAAGGTTTTCTATGGTTATCGAATCACTATGACAGTTAATATAATGTTTGAGAGCGCATCTAAATAAAGTAAGGGTAATGAGAGTATTGATCAGGCTTCGAGAGTCAATATTTGCCTGCTACGACACAGATAGATCCGTAGATTGCTGCCTTTCTCCGAAATCTTATGAGTAGAGTGAATAGTCTTTTGTGTAAACCAAAACAAGACCAACAAATAACTTTATCAAAAAAGGAATTGTTAAAACACAGGATAACTTAATTAAATGTTATCCGCTTATCGCTCCACTATTAATAAGCTCCAATTAAGTATTCATTAATTGCTCACTTAAATAGTTCATTAATTTGTCGTTCAATTATAGACTTTATGATTTAAAATATTATTTTCATGCTAATGTGGGTTGATTTGATTTTCACAGATCAGTGATACCTACTTACTGATAAAATATGAGAGAGATATATATCTGTTTAGCTCTCTTTTGAATCAATAAACTCAAGAAGTGCTAAACATTATTATACTTAAACAAAAAAGCGGTTAAGTGCGAGTCGGAGACGCACACAAAGGGTTCCGTACCACCATACAATATTAAATACAAAATATTTAAATTAACACTTTTCTTGTATTTAATTTTTAATGTTTTTTAATTTTTATTATTTGTTGTTTTAGCGGCTATAGACACGCACTCTGTGAAAACTTGAAATGTGACAGCCCTGTGACAGAAGGACGGACAGTGGAGTCTTAGTAATAGGGTCCCGTTGACACCCTTTGGGTATGGGACTCTAAAAAAAATCATTTTATTTCTGTAAAACGTTTGCCAATTTTAAAGAGAAATTTTTCCTTTCTGTTTGTATCACGAACTACTACTAAAGGTGCATTAAGGAAGATGTTGGGCTTACCATCGTTCTTTGCTGCGATTCACCAATACGATTGCTAAGTGAACGCGGCTATTTAAATATTAAGTACTACGAAATAGTGCATAGTATTACTACTACTACTACTAGCTGCACTACTGTGCTAGCTGCGCCCCGCGGTTTCACCCGCATAAGTCTCGATCCCATGGGAATATCGGGATGAAAAGTAACCTTTTGTGCTAATCCAGATCATGATCTACCCATGTGCAAAATTTCATCAAAATCTGTAAAGCCGTTTTAACAATTTCACTCTCACATTAATAATATTAGTTAGGATTTTTTAATATTTCAAAAGAAATAATTGGATTTATGGATGAAATTACTGTAATTTAAAGACGCTATCAGAATATGGATAAACTACCCTACCAAATTCAATACCGGGATTATAATTCCGGTGTCGCAGTAAATAGCGAATTTACCAAGTACGGGTATTACTAAGTTGTAATATTGCATTGTAAGAAAACAGGCCATTCGACGACACCAATGATAATCATTAGAATATCAACATCATCATTATTTGAATTCAGGTTATCATTTTCTTTAAATAAAACTAACTTCTGAGAAAACACTTGCAAAATGCATTGTTTTCTCAGAAGATGTTAAGGCGTTTGTGGGACTTAAACATAACTGGTACACCTCTGCCTTACCTTTCGCGGAATACATGCGTAATATTATGTTATGTGATAAGGCGTTCATTTAATTTATTAATAATTCTATTAACATCGCAGTCCAAAATCTAGCTGAACCAACGAACCAATCAGCGACCATTAAAGTTTCAAAGAACAAAAACGATACATTGATAGGCCAACCATCACGCTATTAAACACGGTACATTAGTAGCCCATTCTACCAATTACCATATTATGAAGCAAGCGTGAAGTCAAATTCACCTCCCATGATCAAAGGTAAATTAGTCTTATGAGCTGATCAATATGTGTTTATCAATATGTGGGAACGAGAGCTTGTTATGTCGGTAATCTTCGGGTTAATGTTGACTTTTTGGATTTTTGGGGCTATGAAAATGGCGTTTTAAAAGAAACTGTACTTACAGATTCTACACATCAAGATACACACATTATCAACAATCAAAAACGAAACGAAATGTTATATTTTACTCCAATGATATTGTAAATAAAAATAGAGGTAGATGGTAGATGGTAGATAAACGGCACACAATGTTACACTATAGATGATCCGTGTGTCATCTATAGTGTAACATTGTGTGCCCTTTTTGAAGATTGAATGGTGCATAGGTAACCTATCTACCTCTTTTTTATTTACAATATAGGATAGGACGGCATGTCGTAATTATCGGGTGCGAAAAAGAGACAAGCATATTATTAACGTTGCTTTCTTTGGCGGCGACGCGACACGTTCAAGTTTGCTAACTAGCCAAGTCATAACGTGCCACTTGCGAAGCCTAACAAATAACGTGTATACCTCTTTTTATTTATAATATCATTGTTTGAGTCTGTGTTTACTGACAGCCTGCATCAACCCAGCAGCAACCCAGGGAATCCCAGTGGTGGGTAAAGGCATCCCTCTATAACTTCGAGTTATTTATTTGGATCTAAACCTCATTCAAAATTGAAGTAGACTTTTTGTCATTAGGCGACCGTAAACTATAGTCCAGCCGTCGAGAGAATACTGGTAGTTTCATAATAAAGACTAGGTGTGTTTTGCGAATTTGATCCCTTTTACCTACTACTAGAAATTGTCTAACTGACAGGTGTCACGAACGCATTCGCTTGACGGCCGGACTATAATGACTTTTCTGGATGTGGTACTGGAATCCTGATAGAATGGTAAAACATAAACAATAAATAGATTATTTATACAATAGCTTGTGCCTCATAGGTATCATAGACCATACTGTTTGATCTTACAATGTGCAATTTTGCGACCATTAAGTTTGCGATAATGCATTGTTTTTGGCTGTCAGTGTATTATTTAAATCATTATCTAAGCGGTATATAGTCTACAATAGGGCTGTCCAAACTACATACCTTCGCGGGTTAATTAAATTTACTACTAAAGCTGGACTGGCTGGGCCGCAGAAACAAATATTTTCAATTTTCAAGTAAAAAAAATACAGGGAAATCATTTCTTTATACGTTTATTGGTTCTTCGTTAATTTATCTTTAACAATCATATCGATATCAACGTCAGCATTCGTTGATGCCAGACGCATTGAAGTGACTTATCTGACAGTGAAGATCTATGCTTAGATTTCATAAAGTTCATTGTTGAATACGCACTTTCACATACATAAGTGCTGCCCATCATCATCAAAATACTTTCCGGGAATTTCCCCACTATTAGTAAAAGATAGCTTCACTTTTAAATGAAGTCATGCGAATGGAATGTTATAAGAATAAAGATAAATAAATTATACCAAATATTGATTATTTATGTTTTGACAAAGAATTCTACTCGTATATCCAAACTATTTATGTCCAAAACTACTTTCTGATTAATTTACACTTTAAAACATGCGTCGTGGACCGCATGCGGCCCGCGGGCCTTTATCTGGACAGCCCTGGTCTACAAGACTGAATTTTGCATGGCATTTCATTTTATAAGCCTCAGCGATTCTGCTTGCTTCTCGCACGCTGTCGCATCAGCTGTTCTCGTGACCACAAAACAAAAGCGCCAAAGTAATTTATAGTAAAGATAAATCGCTCAATAAACTAAAACTCTGTCCTATTAATTATTTTCATTTTAACAGCGGAGTGATGTATAGACATTTTTTATTTGAAGTTATAAATTGGGCCTCGATTTATTTGGATATAAGATAGATGTCGTTTATATTGTTTTAAAGGTTTTAAATGTTACAATTTAAAAGTGAGATAAGGATACAATCTGTGATTTTAAAATGATATCGATTATTGAGGTGATAGAAGCTAGAAAGATCAATTAAAAATCAATGTTTAGAACATAAGTTTAGGTATTCCAAGTATAGTATTGGTAGTATTTATCGTGTTACCTAGTAACTTGGTACTGGAGGTCAGATAGGCAGTCGCTGTATGTAAAATACTGGTATTCAGCTGCATCCACTTAGACTGGAAACCGACCCCAACATAGGAAAAGGCTACGGAGATTAATATTCCAAGAGATGGTAACAGGTAAACTTCAGACAAAGATATTATTCTATGTGAATTTCGCTTACTACAAATGACCTATGTAAAAATCTTGAACTAATCTCAAAACAGTTCCCTACTTGCCAAGTAAACAATCAAGAATCGATTCTTGAGAACCGCTTCAATCCAGTCCGGAGCAGTTTGAACCAGTTCAAACCGGTTGAAACAAGACGGCTGAGCTAAAACAAAGAGCGCACTTAGGCTGCACAAGTGAACGCTTCCCGTTTATGAGTTCCTAGTAAGTATTAGTTATGTCTACTTTAAAAGTGTACCTGCGGATGTTTGACTATCCCTTTTAAAGGATTGTGGTAGGTAAACAAATTAACACATTAAAAAAAAGAATTAGTAATAAATATTTCGAACATTACATTATAAAATTACTAGCTTCCGTCAGCGGCTTCGCCCGCGTGATATCTTTATAAATTATAGCCCATGTTACTTAGTGATAATATAGCATTCTCCTGGTGAAAGATTTTTTTAAACCGGTCCAGTAGTTTTTGAGTTTATTCATTACAAACAAAAGTGTATGTCATTAGAATATTAGTGTATCTTATTTGAACAAAGCGACCATGAACAGAATTTAATATATAATAAAGTAAAAAAAATCAGCTGCTTGGCAACCTCAATTGATTGTATGATAGTCCCCAGAAAAAGCCTCCTTTAATAACAAAAAGCTATTTTAAAAATAATCCCATTATATGATTTCTCTAATCAAAACCAGATCAAGAACTAAAATAAGGCACGTGCCCCACAAGAACCAAGTTCGAAAACTCCTTTGTTAACAGAATCCGTTGCCTAGCAACTATAAAGATCCCTAGTGATAAATTAACATTTTGATCGACCCATCCCGGATTATAGAAGTAATTTACGTAAGCAGTGTGCCGGTATCCTATCAATTTCATAGAAAATTTAGGGCGCCTACAAACAGCCGACTTTCACCAATACAATCGTCCAGCTGTACAAAAAATAATGATAATTCTCAAAATCTAAATAGGTACACATAATAAAATGTAGCTAATTCTCCAGGCTACGTACTTGTCAAATTTAATCAAAATTCGTTCACTCCTTATATCGTGAAAGCGTAAAAAACAAACAAACATACAAACACAAAAAAACATTTATTTTCTCTTTATAATATTAGTTTACATAAAACGTAAGGATTATACAATAGTATGGATAATAAATTATGTATGCACAAACGACACCAACAGTCAGTGACCACAATCAATCATTGCAATTGCCTTATCTACTCTAGTAACTTTTTGGTAGCACTAGCCTGGCGACCGGACCACGGCCTACAATGCAAATGAAAAAAATTGACAGCGATTACACGTCACAATGACGATTGTGTTGGTAAAAACCCATCTAAATACTGCAACATCTTTTGACGCCTGAATGACATTGACAGAACATTGTTGATGAAAATTTGTGCAAGTGTCACAGTGGTATTGAAAAATAAAATGGCATTTATCACCCGCCAAAAAACCTTGTACCGTTGTAGTAACACCAAGTAACATTTTGGTTAGACAAATCGGTTGTCTGCGGGCGCCCTTACCGAGCTCCATCAAAATTAGGGGCCCCTTTCTGTTTATGATAAGGTACAGCTGTTGGTTACTCCTGAAGTCATAAAGTCTTAGGCTCTTCTGTTTTATGTGCCCCTGATCTGAATAGGGGATCTCATTTTATAGTTTTTGCCTTGAGATTCTTTGTTGGAAGTAATTTGGTAGTGGAAAAAAGGCCCGAAGTCGTTTGTTTAAAATTGGCAAATTAGTTTAACCTGGGACGGTCCTGTTTGACCAGATCTGGCTGAGTTCGAAACAAGACTACAGTTTAACCAAAATGATGGCGAAAAGCTGATATGAAAGTAAAACTAATTTAGAAAAAGTTACATTCAAAATAGCTTTTTCTAGTTTTACCAAAACTGTGACATAAAATATGATTCACATTTTATCTCTCTACGACCACCTGGCCTATATTAAATATTATACAAACACCATAAACTATAATTAACTATATTCAAACAAAACGGAAATTAATAACTTTGGACTCGATACTCAATTTTAAACCTAAACTCTATCGGAATAAGGTCAATGTGATATTTTAAGACAGTGACTTATATTGATGCATATTGTTTATAGAGTGCGCTTCATAAATTAAATATGTTTATATTCAAACTGAAAATAAAAGAATCACCTGTGAACATACTCGTAGAGCGATAGAAGTTACAGAGAAGAACTATTCTAGCTGGTCTAGATTTTGAACTCAGCATATGGCAGTCCACTGCTGAGTAAAGGGGCATTTCCCTAGTTGGGACGCAAAAAAAAACCCAGTTATTTGGCATCCAGTCTATCCTAGGTAGCGTCACACAGTATGCTTACAGATTTGTGGTCTCCACTCAAAGAAAAAAACAATTAAATAATGGTTTATTCACAGAAAATCATTTTACAATACATCACCCCTGCCAAACTGCAAAGCAGTTTGTTGGTTGACGAAGTTCCCTTTTTAGGGTTCCGTAGTAAACAAGGAACCCTTATAGTTTCGCCATGTCCGTCTGTCTGTCTGTCCGTCTGTCTGTCTGCGGGTTTGCACAGAGACGGTTAGTACTAGAAAGCTGTGATTTGGCTTATGTATACATATTAATAATGCCGACAAAGTGGTAAAATAAAATCAAGAAAAAAATTTTTTTTAGGGTACCTCCCCTACACGTAAAGTGGGGATGTTTTTTTTTTTCCTCATCTACCCCACATGTGGACTATCGTTAGAAAGGTCTTTCAAAAATATTGTGTTTGTCAAAACCATTTTTAGATTCAGGGATCCGTTTGCGAAATATTAAGCTTTTAACTAACATTTTTTGTTCACAGCAGTAATATATATAACGAAATTAAACGGAAAACTATCAGAGCTAAGTAGGCTGTACAGGTTAACGAGTAATAATCAACCAACTTAAATTTGCGGTTTGAAAAACATGATCTCCAATACATTCCGTATGGGAGAACATGTTTTTCAACTACAATGTTAAGTTTGTTCTTGGGATAAATTCATCCCAACTACGGAACCCTTCATTGTGCGTGGTCCGACACGCACTTGGCCGGTTTTTTTTTCCTTAGTTTTCTTTTTTAGGTTCATCAGTTGTTGCTCCAACCTCTATTGGTTCTTAAACAGACTCAACAATATTCTTAAAAAACAATATCAATCCTTAACACTTTCAGGGACACTAAACCAGGGATTTTACGGAAGTCGTTTTACCGAAACCGGATCCGGAGGTTTCAAATTGATCGGAACCGGAACCGAAACCGGAGTCGGAGGCGGAAGTAGAAGAAAGATGTGTTAAGGGATGGTTTAATGAAAGAATAGAAATACAATTCAAACTCTTTTCTTTAATCAGTCTCTTTACTTTGTCTCTTTAATCAGTCAAATATTAGCGATAACATCCACAAACAAAACAATAAACTGAGACTTCGAGCGCGAGCGTGTATAAAATAAACAAACATTACCTTGGCGAGTTAAAGCTTGTTTGAACGCGCTCTAGTCACGTGCATCGCTGCGATTCGAAATTCGGTATAACTCCGATTCAAAATGATCGGAACCGAAGTCGGAATCGGAGGTGTAAAATTAATCGGAACTTCCAACCTTTCGGAATCGAAGCCGAATGTCCTTAACATCCCTGCACTAAACGCCCATAGGCGTATTAACAATAAAACTTCTGTTGCGTCTTGTTCCTTCAACCGAATAAAATAATACATAATTATAAATACGAAAAGGTAACAGACAGACAGGGCTACCTGTCTGTCTGTTACCTTTTCACGCCTACATCACTGCCGTTATGCTGGACAGACAGGTAGCCTTTTTTTTTTTGAGGGTGGGAAATTATCAAATAACTTCTCCCGCTCGGGGCGGAGCGGGAGGGTGTGTCAGACTTTTACTGACTAAAACCCACCCGTGTTCATTCCGTTGCCTGTGTGCCGGGGCCGCGATATCCCTTTCGGACAAACTCGCAACCCTGGCAGGACAGATAGGTAGCCTAGAACCCAGAAGAAGACATAGACTAATTTTAATCATGAATATTATGGATTTATAAAAAAAAAAAAAAAATCGTAGCAAAGTTGCGGGCAACAGTGTGCTAACAAAATTAAAAATTGAAAACTCTCATAAACCCTTCATTGTTCGCGTGGGGTGTAATGCACCCAAGTCCATCTTAAAAAGATTTACTTTTGTATTTTTCGCATTAAATCCTTCTCAATCTGTTCAATACAAATAATTTGAATCCATTACCAAAATCCTTATACAAAACTCCTACAATACAGCCCTATTATAATTGCTACAAGGGTTGGAGTGGAACAAACGCTGAACTTTAATTAAGAAGCTGTCAGTTGAATCGAGCCCCATGAGGAATGTTTAGAACTTCATACTTTGGATTTTGCAGCCTGAGCAGTGGTTGAGGTGGCTTGACAGCTTACGTCATCCGGAAAGATATTGGCTAAATTACCTACAAAATTACGCATTGGCACCTTTCAAAGCTTAGTTTGCTTTGATTAAAGCTGGAAATGTTTCTGGTTTCGTTAAGGTTGTGCTCAAGACTGGCACCCATAGAAGAAAACACCAAAACTATTTTAAATGTACTCATATTTGTTGAATAAGTATTTAATTGATTTATTTTCAGGGTTTTGCTACGCCATACTATTACAAAAAGTAGAAATGGACATGACAGTACAGCTTAGCTTTATTATTTAACTTAATAGTGATAGTATGGGTTCATGTTCAGCTGTAGTATTAACGGCCCCGACTTACGAGTTGAAGGTCTTGGGTTCGAACCCAGGCATCAGGCGCTTTACTCTGTGTAAACAATTTCATCACCACTACTCTCGAAACGGTGGAGTAAAACATCGTGAGGAAACGGCATGTCCTAGAACCAAAAAATCGAAGACATGTGACATCTACCAACCCGCACTGGGCTCACGTGCTGGATTACAGCCCGCTCCCTCTCGAACAGAGGAGGCCTGTGTCCCAACAGTGGGAATATTATAGATTGATTATGACGGTGGGTGGAATGTATTATCTACTTACCACCAGACTGCAATAAAATATTTGAGTTTCCGGTTGAAAAGAGTCAACGATCGTGCCATTGACTTGACATGACATGAATATGACCTCACGCCATAAATCACTACGAAAACATTGGAATCTATCTAGTCCTATAACAACTTACACCAACTATACTAGACCTAGAAGAAAATGATAGAACTAGGCATTGTTGTACATCAGAACTAAGAGGCTGTCGGTTACGCGGTCTGAAACTTAGAACTTTGAATTTGTAGCAGTGGTTATAGTTGCGATCAACTGAAACTTGGGGTGGTCGATAATACACTCGAGTTATGTACAGTTTAGGGGTTGTTTAGTGTAACAGCATAGTAAGCGTGTGTGTGGACTAGTGCTGCATATGAGCCGTCTTGTGAACACTGTACCCACAAACTTATGCAGACTTTGTGGAAACTCATTCTTCTAACTGGAGTCAAAAAAATTGCAAAGTGGTGTTTGGAAATTTTGACATCTACTACTGCGGCGGAAGCCAAGGAGATATGATGTTTTTGCCTGGTTACTAAAATAATTGGGGGGCTTGTGGCTAAGTAATAACAGCCGTATGGGTTGATCGATCAGGTTAAGCTACGCTTGGTCCGTGGATGGGTGGCCATCTTTACATACTAAGACTCCTCCTTGCCTCGGAAAACATGTTAAGCCGTTGGTCCCGGCTGTCATTTGTAAATCTTTGATAGTCGTTATGAGTAGTTAGATGCCCAAAAGTCTGACAACCAGTCTTAACAACGGATACCAAGCATTGTCATGTTACCTAGTCGTAACTAGGTTGTGGAGGTCAGATAGGCAGTCGCTCCATGTAAATTACTGGTATTCAGCAGCATCTGCATCAATTGTTTTTATATTTTCATTACGGACTCTTTTAATGTGCACGTCTTTCTACATTGTTCTCACGTGTATAATTTAAACATGAATGATGTAACCAATATTTTGTAAGAATACTTTGATTTAAAAGAGTGTCCGTGGAGTTTCTTGCCCGATCTTCTCCATAGGAACCTACTACGCTTTGGAATGGGCCACTAGCTTCATATTTCTAACTGACCGACCCCTTGACAATTCAAAAGTGCCTGTAATTGGTTTATTTGAAATAAATGCGTTTAAGTGGAGTTTAATGCGTTTGAGTTGTTGTTTGGTTAGACTGGAAGCGACCCCAATATAGTTTGGAAAATGCTAAGCAGATGATGAGATACTAAAATAACGGAGTTCCATTCTACTGAATACTCGGTGGTGCTTTGCAGATATTTTTACCTTACTTTAACAAAATGTATCGTCAAAATTACACTCATTAGTAAGCTCTGTTTAAATAAAATGTAGGTGCATAGTTAGGCGTTATTTAGAAAGTTAAACACAAAAGATTACGATCAAAGTTATTTGACAATAAAACTATGGAGCTTAAATGAACAATTAAAAAACGTTAAAGCCCTTGTTTAAATTGTCACCTGTTGTGTCGAGTCTATTCTAATCGCTTGCTAAGTCGTAAAACAAAGTATTTCCGGATAAACTGTCTAAGAAATAAGCTGCAGCGAGTTTTGGTTCCATTCTCACACAGCGGATACCAAATAAGATTCAAAGAGAAAATTTGAAGATGCTACATAAGTCCAATATGTGCAATGTGTGTATATATATACAGGGTGTCAGGGAAATCGACGCGAAAATTGTTACCATGGATTCAGTACATGATTCTGAACCCCCCTGCGTTGGTTATTAAAAAGAAAAATCTGCTGTTCTTTATATTTTGACCGCGTAGGTATTGCACTTTTCTATGAAACAGCAGATTTTTTTTAATAACCGACGAAAAATTTCAACGCAGAGGGGTTCAGAATCATGTACTGAATCCAAAGTCAAAGTCAGTACTAGAGTGCTCCCTCTAGAAACTTCAGCTTCCATGGGACAGGGGTTTTATTGAGATAACAATGGCGTATTATAATATCTAGTACTACTAAAACAGCTACATCTACGGGCCAACACAAGAAAATAATAAAAAAAAGCGCCAAGTGCGAGTTGGACTCTGTACCACCTTACAATATTTAATACAAATTACATATTATTTTTAAATAAAACTTTAGTTTGCCCTTTAGCGAACAAAGGGAAAAAAACAGGTTTTTTGTGTCGGGTAACCTCCTTTAATTAACCGACTTCCAAAGAGGAGGAGGTTACATGTTCAACGCGTATGAATGTTTTTTTTTTTTTTGTGTATGTCCGCCGATTTCTCCGTCAATTGTGGACCGATTTTGAAAATTCTTTTTTTGTATGAAAGGGTATGCACCCGGATTGGTCCCATATAAATTTTATTAGCTTTGCTAGGATATTATGAGTAAGCTTCAATAATACGTATTTTTCCCACTTAGTATATGTGGATGATATGATGATAACTTCCTGTGACTGTTATTTACATAGCAGGTAGCGGTATTCGATTTTGTGTGGGATATGTACCAAAATTAAAAAAGTGAAAAATAAAACTTTATACAAAAAAAAAAAAACGACTTCCGAAAAAAAACACTACAAAGTGAAAAATAACTTTAATTTCGGAAGTCGGTGGCAAAAAACGAAAATTCAAAACTAAAGACACCGACTTTTTTAACTGTATTAAAAAATAAAAATTGTTGGTATAGCAGGCATAGTAGTAGGTACAGTCACGAGCACTAATATGTATACACTTAGCAACTTTTAAAAGTGATCGTTACAAACATAGTATGTATTTTGGAACCCATATTAATATGAAATAGGCCTTATTTCAAAGTTGAATTCAATATTCCACGAGAAAATCGGTTTTGAATTTTGCTAAGTGGATACATATTAGCGCTCGTGACTACACGACGTACATACTCTGTGAAAATTTCATGTGTCTGGTTATTACGGTTCAAAAGATACTGCCTTGCGACAGACGGACGGACAGCGGAGCCTTAGTAAATACTGTGCAGTTGGCATCCTTAGGGTACGGAGTCCTCTGTTTAGATCGCCCGGAGGACACGGTGGAGCATACGGTGGAGTTCTGCCCGGCTTGGGCGGGGTACCGCCGTGTCCTTGTGGAGGCGATGGGCGGCAGTAATCTCTCGCGTCCGGCCCTGGTCCGTCGCCGTTACCTCCTTCTGCGAAGCAGTAATTCTCACGAAGGAGGAGACGGAGCGCGTGAGGGACAGGCAAATGTCGCGCCCTCACGTCCCTAGCCGCCGCAGAAGACGCCCTGGGCGTCGGGAATTGCAGGCTGATTCCCGGCCACCGTAGGCACGGGCTTGCGGACGGTGAGCAATGGGTAGCTCGCTGTCCGATAAGGACCAGGCCCGGGTCGACGGCGCGTTGTATTTCACGTACAACTCAAAGAGATGTCAGCACAACGGAAGGGGTCCGCTAGAACCAATGCCTGCCGGGGCCGCGGGAAAGTCCGAAAGGGATACCGCGGCCCCTGGCAACGTTCAAGCAACTGAAAGAACACGGGTGGGTTTTAGTCAGTAAGAGTCTAACACGCCCTCCTGCTCCATCCAGAGCTGGAGAAGTTATTTGATAATATCCCACCCTCCAAAAAACAAAAAGGGTACGGAATCCTAAGAACATACACAGGCGGTGGGGTGCGTGCGTAGCGCAGGCGATATATGAAGGATATGTTTATTAATATTCACTACCTATTTAATTACTTAGATCAATCGTGAAACCAAACCAATCTTTCATTCATTTTACGTATTGCTTTTTTTTTGTTTTAAAACGCTACCTCTCATCATTTACCCCACATATAGGTTTAATACTCGTCAAACATCACAAGTGTCGGCCGGCACGCGGCTCTGTTTGTATAACGATTTTTGACACCAGTTAAATTAATATGACATGTTATAAATCGGATATGGTTTAACATGTAACACGTCTTTGTATTAATATTGTAATGACCTGACTGACGCAATGGTTTAAGGCTAAGCTTAGCTAGCCTTAGGCTAAGTGGGAAAAGGATGCAGGTAAGTTGAGATCCTCTTTCTCCATCGTGTATAGTGATAATTAAGGCGAAGTAATCGACTTTTAATGATTTTATACTGAAGATCACGTCTAAACAAGTAGTGTTAATTATTTGGAAAAAATATATGTTAAATTAGAGCATTGTCTTAATAACTTAAATATTTTAGATTATGTTTATATTACATAGTGAAATTAATTTGTAAAGTAAAATAAATAATAAAATATGACCATACATTTCTGACACATGCTGTATATTGTTATAGTTATCTATCTGCATCCGATACTATGTGTAACATGTCTATTGTCTGTGTTTCAGTGAGATGTTCGGTCAACCACACGCCAGTCCTACGAAAACCCTTACTGCTACGAAATAGAGGAGCTTTCAAAGTATTTATTGTTACCATGAACGTGCGATAGACTGTACAAAAGTAGGAAGACAAAGCACTGTATAAACAATGTAAAAAGAGTTTTTTTTAAATTAAAACTTCACGAATGTGACCTAATAACACCTTAATTAAATCCTATCCTTATTAAGAACAGCACTGACCCACAAAGGCCAAAATAAACGATTCCACAAAAAAACCGCATAAACTTAAAAAAAGGCTCACAAAAATCTTTCCACCACGAAATCGGAAGGCTTTTAAAACAGTGGAAGAATTAAACTGCTCTCAGTCCGCAGTTTCTTTAATCCAGGTGGAATCGATTGAGTAGAGCAGTCGGCACTCTCAATAATGCAACGGGAAATGTTTAAAAGAGTCTGTAGACTGGAGGGCTCTCGGTGCTGTTGCGATGCTTTTGTTTAAGGGTTTGAGGTCTGTGATGAGCGGTAGCGGGAGCGGGAACAAAAAGTGAAGGATTTTTGCCCTGGAATTTTATGTGTGCAGCTGCAGTGACGTTCTCAGGAATTTATGGTAGGTATGTCATGTTGATTCTGTCAGATTTATGCAACAACAATTTTTTGCCAGCGGCTTCACCCGCGTACTGATCACTGGTGTGTTCTACTGATTCTAGGTCCACATTTCTCTTGCGCGACAAAAAGATCGTCAAACGTTTGCTTCCACCTAAAACAAGGAGGGTAGGTTCGTAAAAAATAATGAAAAAAAAATATATATATGTACATATATTATAAAAACTTAACAGTTAAAGTTTTGCTGTAAGTAAAGTAAATGGGCAATTTTTACAGGTTAGTGTAGTAGTGGGTGTGGTGGTGTGATGGAGGTATGTGTGATGTGTTTATGTGTGCGTGTGTGTGTGTGTGTGTATGTGGTTGTGTGATAACTGTCGGCACGTGGGTTGATGTGGGTGTACTAAAGGTACACCTGCCTAACGCATAGGGAAATATATGCTATGATAAGTGTTGTTACAGGTTTAGAAATATCCAAGATACCAATATAATAATTAATAGATAGATTTTATGATTGGAGGGAACCCAAATTCCTCCAATAATCTATCGACGGTTTCCTAATCTTATTTTCATGGTAAATCTCCATCTTACATTTAATGTTTGCAACTTTCCTACCAACTTTTTTCACCTCCCGCTTTCGCGTCCGCTGTCACTATGACAACACCCGATATCCACAGAGAGCTTCTGATTACATACGTACTGAATACGATATTCGATTTGAAATTAAAATCAACACTCGACGGTCTCACCACTGTTTTTAACTAATTACAATTTTAATTAAGATATCTTCTGAAGCATCGACAAAGAGAAGCATTGTATTGGAAAGTCTCATTTTGAACGATACCCATTGGAACCGGGTTTTTTTTTCTCGTGGAAAATGAGCAGTATTTTTTCATGAAATATTAAATGGAAAATACAGTGGATTAAGAAGATATTTTTAGCTTTATTTCGTTAATACACAAAATATTTATTAAACAAAATAATGTGCATCCTAATTATTTGTTTGCACGGAAACAAAAATTATAAATTATATAATAGGCCGGCTATTACAATAATTTATAATTTTCTTCAACTATTCCTACGAAATTAAAATTCAATTCGTATACAAAAAACTTTTCTTATGTGCATCGAATTAATCTCTTCTGCTGTATAGGAATTTGTTTTATTTTTCCCACTTATTGTATTTGAGTTTCATAGCGAAAGTTGTTTAGTATGACGGGCAAGACCGATGCGGGTGACTATCGCCACCCATACATATTATAATTTTCTTAAAACAAAATACCTTGTTAAAACTACTGGTATTTAAGAGCGTTTATTCTGAAGGTGGGCAACGTCGCAAATAGATGTCAAATATTTCACTGTTTTGATTAATTTTGCAATATTACTGTGTGGAAATAAAAAATGTAGCTAACTAGCAAACTAGAATATTGATTATGAAATGCAATTATTAATATCGTGACACCGAATGTTTTGTTTTAGATGTAAAAAAAACTATTTGGAAACTTTCCAAATGCGTTTTTTACACCTAAAATGGGTACAACATCAAATTCAATGTTATAATTGTATTTCATTATTAATATTCTAGTTCGCTAGTAGGCCACATTTTTTATTTACACACAGTAATATTGCTTTAAAACAGGTAAATATTTGACAGTTATTTGCGGCGTTGCCAACTTTTAGGATAAACCCTCTTAATTATTATATTTTTGTGTAGTAGCATAATCAGCCTGTATTGTTGCCACTAATGGGATACAGGCCTCTGTGAGAGAGAGTGAGCCGCAGTCCATCGCGCGGGCCCAATGCGGGTTGGTAGGTGTCACATGTCTTTGAATTTTTGGTACTAGGAGATTCCTAGGTTTCCTTACGATGTTTTCCTTCACCGTTTTGAGAGCAGTGGTGATGAAATAATTTAAAGAAAAAAAGAAAAGAAAGAATAATGTTTATTTGGACACAGTTCATGAAAAACAAAATACAAAATAAAAAAAGTGCAAATAATATTTTAACAATAATAGTGTCTGCCTCACGGCTGCGCTAAAAAGGTTTATTTCAGCATTAATGCCAGACAGATGCTGTCTGACGCTGGTTTTCTAATGAACCTTCATGTAGGGACAAGTGACGGCGAGTACAAAACAGTTCCAACATACCTAATACATAAGTGTATACTTCTAAATAAATAAATAAACTAGTAATCAAATATAAATTACAAAAAACAAAAATAAAATATAATGAAAACAACAGGAACCGACCACGCAAAACCTGTTCTTAGCGATTAGCTAGACTAGACTATTTACACAAAGTAAAACATCTGTCAGGGTTCGAATCTCGGCGGCGGCGATCTCTCGCGTCCGGCCCTGGTTCAGGCCATGGTTCGGAGCGAGAGTGCATGGGAGGCCGTCACCTCCTTCTGCGAAGCAGTTATGTTCGCGAAGGAGGAGGCGGAGCGCGCGAGGGAGATGCAAGCTGCACGCCCTCGCGGCCCTAGTCGCCGCAGGAGACGCCCCGGGCGTCGGGAGTCGAGAGCCGACTTCCGGCCACCGTAGGCGCGGGCTTGCGGACGGTGAGCAATGGGCAGCTCGCCGTCCGATAAGGATCAGGCCCGTGTCGACGGCGCGTTGTGTTCCACGCGCGCCTCAAAGAGATGTCAGCACCAACCGACAGGGTCGAAAGACCAATGCCTGCTGGGGTTGCGGGTTTGTCCGAAAGGGATAACGCGGCCCCGGCACACAGGCAACGGAAGGAACACGGGTGGGTTTTAGTCAGTAAAAGTCTGACACACCCTCTCGCTCTGCCCAGAGCGGGAGAAGTCATTTGATGATTTCCCACCCTCAAAAAAAAAAAAAAAAAAAAAGGGTTCGAACCTGCCACCAACAACAAACTCGTAAGTCGCAGCCATTACCACCGGGCTACTAAACTAAACTAAACTTGCAATGCGGTTTGATTATCCCTAGTTGTTTTACTGCAAATGAATGTTTTACAGCGGAGTGCTTAACTCATAAATAGTATTATGTAGTAGTGCATGTTCGCATAATTGCCATCAAATTACTTCGTTATATTACGAAACTTTTCTTATCTCTTTTGGTTGAAAATAAGGTAAACTTTTTTGACCGTAATTAAATACAGATGACGATAAAAGGATGTTGTTAAAGAGATTGAGAGAGTATTGCATAGGATTTCAAATTGAAAAATCATAAATAGTAGGTAATATTATATAGTCCTCCAGAAGTCCGAATGAATTTAGTTTTGCGCAGACTAGCGCGACGCGATACCGGTTATTGTTAGTCCGTGAAGTTTTCTTAGAAATTGCATTGTTCGAGTCGCGTCGCGACGTCGCGTCGCGCTGGTCTATACGACCCTTTCCGGCCATGGCGGTGAATCTCTGCGGAGACTAGTCTTCTGCGCGGGAGATATTATAGTGCACAAAGTACGCGCAGACACAGGTGCACTCTCTATTCCCTCACTTTCATCTCACGGCAATCCGACACGACCGAATAAGTAGGTACATAGTCAGGAAAAAAATTGACATCCTACGTCAAGCCGCCGTGTATATCCATTACATACAACTGTCAAAGAATAATGTTGTGATTTGAATTGACAATTTCAATTGGTAGTCAATAGAAATAGCTTAGCAATTACTTTCCTTGATTTTATCTACCTGTACTGTAGGTAGATACCTATTAGTATATAAGTAATTCCTCAGACAAACTATCGCATTGGATCGCAGATCTGTAATGGTAGTTGTAGGCAAGATTTGCGTAAATAAAAAATAAAAAATAAAAAATTGCAAAAAAATTAAAGTCGTTGCTTTTCCCACATTTTGCATGGTCATAAGAAAATCAACACGAGTAAAGTGAAGTAATAATTACAGCTATGCAAGTAATTACAATAATGGTCGCAGTAAATGTTAATTGCAACGACTCAAAAAGCAAGTTCAAAGAATTTGAAGCTTGAAATTATTTTTACCAGTAAGCTTTTTAACTACTTAGCTTACTCAACTAAACGCCTTGGTTTAGTACACAGTCATGTTATTCAATTTATGAACCACTTCAATAAGCATATCTAAATCACACATTAAAAGGAATTGTATAAAATTAAGACGAACCACATACGTTGTGTTGCCCACGTGAGTGTCTTCTGCAACCCTCTCACGAGAGGACGTCCCAGCAATGGGATCATTATAATATGAAGATTATGCTTATACCTATATTATCTTTGATAGGTCTTCTCTGGGAATTCTGTATTTAATCATACGAATTTTCGATACGTGCCGGCGGCATTGACAATAAAGATGATACACTTGTCAAACTACAGTTTAAATAAATCACACAGCTAATAAACAGCTTATTTGCAAAACAAACACGATACCCATTCAAAGTGTTCAAACACAATCAGAAACATGAGACTATAAAAAAAACAAAAATGGTTTTATAACCAAACAAATGAAATAACGCATTTCATGAATAAAACTATAACGGAAAATGTTCCATCCACAGTTTCATCGGATATAAGTAATAAAAACAGGCGCATGAACTTCAATCAACAATGTTTCAATATTTACAGGTATAAACGTCAGTTTTCAGGTAACTCATGGAAACTGAAAGCGCTCATAGTTCAGCCTGAAACATTTGTAATTACGAAGTCCTCAACACTAGGGTTGGCACTGTACCAACTAATGTAAATTGCGTTATTGAAAAATCTCGGTTTATTATTTTCGTCTGATAACAATCAATAGAAAAAAGAGAGAGAGAGAGAGAGAGTCTTCAATAGAAGAGTGAAATAATAGTACAATATATCAATTCCTTAACGTCATCATGCATTATAGAAAAGAGAATTAGACACGTAGATAAGCTGTAGTAGTGACAGTGACAAAACTAAAAATGCCATATTATAATTTGATAAATAACTTTCTTATTACAATCAATCATCTCTTGCAGATATACCGGTTATTTCAAATTGTTGTTCTTCTAAAAGGATACAGCTGCTATCATATTATTGACATAATCTGCAATGAAACCTGACTTGGTTCCGAACGTAATTTTTGGTTGAAATCAGCACTCCGCTGTGGCACAGCATCATGCTGTGGAAGCCTGTTCGTCACAGTCACGACGTGCAGCTGTCAGCTATTTCTGTTTAGTGCACTTGTTTCTTTGACCAATAAACCTATTTTTCTTGTTTCTTTTTTCTTTCAATATTTATTCTTGTCTTGAATCCTGCAACTGCAAATTGCAATTGAACTTTAACTTAAATTTATTTTTAATGCAATGTTTTTAATGTGTATATGGGAATAATTTTCTGAAATAAATGATTACTTAAATAAAAAAAAAGAACATAACACATTTAAAATCACGCTTTGTTTTCCCGAAGGGTTATGCAGAGGTGTACCTATAGAACACACACCAGTTTAAAAAAAATAAAAAAAGGTTTTAGTTATGTTTTCGCGACAACCCTCGTGCAACTCGCGGACTGATTGCGAAAGTTCAGTGAAAAATATCGAAGCCTTTTAGCGTATTTAAAAAAAAATGTTATTTCAAAAGCGAATCTACGGGACTTGTTAGTGACATACTTTGTATTGTGAATATTGTATTGTATTCTTTTCTATCGTTGCAATATGCTGAGAAATTGAATGTCAAGAAACTTGTTATTTTAAGTTTTGATATAGATTGCACAATTGGCGTAGGGTTAAACGATTACAGCTTACTACAATTTTATAAATTAATTAACCAGTCTTTTAAAGAAGGCGTGTTTCATGATCTTTACATAAGAAAAATAACAAAACAGATCCAATAGCGCTACTGCCTACAGCTGTAAAGGTTTAATCACGTGTACACTTTCTGCAAAAAATATAAAATATTTGACGAATACCAAAATGGATTTCGGAAATCAACAGCATTACAGTCTATAACTGTTTATAGGAAGCCTTAAACATAATACACAATTAAAAAATATGTAGGTATAATGCTTGACATGATCAAAGCCTACGAAAAGGACAGTATAATATTTTACTAAACAAGCATATATATATTTAGAATAAGGATCTGCGGTATCACAAGAATGGTCAAATCTTATCCAGAAAATAAAGCACAGTTAGTAGAAATAGAATATTTCAATAACAAAATGAACGAACTTCAAAAGTTCCGCTCTGACAGGAAGGCGATAAACGCATCACGCTTATAAATGATCTCCCAAAATTCATAGCAGAATCCGGACCATGCCTTTTTTTGCTGATAATATCTCAATTCTCCAATTACTCCGTGTCATGCGTGACAACCTAAACAGTACCCATAACGATATACTTTGCAAAATAATAGGTAACTAGGATTAACGAACACAACCTCGAAATTAACTTTACAAAGACCAAACTCATAACTTTCAATCCCTACCAAAAAAATCTTCAAATGTAGCTTTTACTTATAATAAACTGTCAACGAATTCATATTACTAGGCTTATCCATAGACAAGAATATAAATTTGAACTCTATGCTTTTCGAGAAGTTAAAAAAAAACACAAATTTACAGACTGTCCTGAAATAGAAAACGAAATAAAAATCATTTATTTGGCAGTAATGTAGGTATACAGATATGATGGTTATTTTGATGAGAGTCCCGGTACATTTTGCCGTACGGCATGCAAAATTATTTATAAGTTTACTAGAAAAATAAAATTAGAATTTAAACAAATATAAAAAGAAAAAGCGTTCCATTCACTAAGCAACATCACTATCATTATTAAAAATACTCATATGATTCAAAAACATTCGGAATTAGGCACAAATGTCAACCAATAAATTCAATTACAAAAATGTCAACAAATTAAATTTAAAATGACAATAAATTCAATTACAAATGTCAATAAATTAAATCACAAAGAAACAGCTTATACACTATTAACATAAAGTTTTGTTATTAACAAAATCTTTAATTGTGTAGTAACACTTGTCCAGAAGCAGTTTTGTTAACTTTAAAAAAAATTCTTTGATGGGTAATTATTTTAAATGTATCGGCAGTTTAATAGATATATGAGGACCCATGGTCTAAATTTTTTTGTAGACCTGTCATTGATCGAAGGCAACGTTTTTGGGCCCTAAATATTCTTTCTCTCTCACTGCAGTAGTATAATACAGTAATGTAGTATAATACATAATACGCTTATGCTTATGCATGTCTTAGTTATGGCATAATAATGCTGAGAAATAGTACAGGAGCACCTACACTGTTTACAGTTCAAAAGAAATTTGTCCGTATCTTAGTAAATACAATGTCGCTCATGGGCATTTGCCCGCCCGTATTTTTCTGAATATTCATGACAGATTATCGTAAATTAAGTTTAAAAAATATTTTATTATTTTTCATGTTTTCCTATTATTATTTTTTATATTTTTCAAATTACCTTTTGGATCTAACATGCGCAAGCGCTAGCCCAGCGCCTTTGTTAATTTAATATTATTATAATTTGCCAAAACACTATATTAAAAGCCTTCTTGCTAGAATTAGTCATCGCACTACCAAACGTTCCATAGCATACGAAATCATGTTATTCAACACCTGTTGTAAACCAATTCTCGCATTAAACGTCAAGAATGTCAAACACGGGCGTGGAACGTAACCGAGGCGTTGCCAGCTCGCACATTCGGACATGACGACACACATACTCAGAGCTTACGCACTACACACGCGGCGACGTAAACGTAATAACACACATACGAAATACAACAATACTTGAGTTCCTTATACAGTTTCTTGGACTCACACATACATGTATTCGTGGGATAGCGTGCGTGACGTCGTGCGGCCGCGTCGCTCGCGTTGGCTGTGCGAGCTGGCAACAGCGCGTGGTTTATTTTAGTCCACCGTCTGTCGTGTCGATCGTATCACGTATTTTGTTGTTGATAAAAGTTTTGAGTTCATTTAATTTCGATTTTGTACTAAAACAGTGATAATTAATTGTAACAATGTTCTAACTTAATTTGTGAGCAGCATGTCGAAGTGAAATATGTTAAAAATACAAAATAAGTGAGAGTTCGTGGTATTTTTTTGTTTCGTTTGAAAACTGACAACATAACAAAGTATTATGGGCATAAAAGTTTAAACACAGACGTTTTCGTTCGACTTTGTGCCTTATTGAGACGGAATAAGGATTTAAACTTGGATTTAACGGCATACGATGGAAGCCGTTTGTGAATTGGACATGAATAAACAAATGAATCTTATAGAAAGATTGATTAGGGAGGTGGCAAATACTCCGTTATTATGGAACAGATATCACAACGAGTATAATAATCGAACGGCAATGGACCATGAATGGGAGCGAATAGCAACAATATTGAATAAAGATAGTAAGTAATAAGTTGTTTTTTCTGTAGTAATTATGTGTGTTACCTGAGTTTGTTCACCTGTCATTCGCTAAGGATTTGAAGTAGGGGTGCGCAGGAGTTTGTTTTTATTTTGATAAGGCTATATAATACGTTAAAAACCCTATCCGATCCGTGAGGGTGTTGTTAAGGATCGGGTTAAGAGTCTAATTGAATGTGGTAATTTTCAGAAAAAGAAATATAATTACCCCAATTTTTTAACCAGGGTTTATACATGAGGCGTGGGCTACCATGGTGTAGCGGGTGTCTAAACGTCATAACTTATGACCTCTGTTAAAATTTTACTAATTTTGAATGAAATTGGGGTAATTTTGGAACGGAAAACGTAAATTTTTAAATATCAAATTTATTTTTATTATCAATAATAATAATATTTTCGGATGAACAAGTTTTTTATTAGACATTATAAATAGGGTATTATTGAACATAGTTTGTCAGTTCTACTGATAAGAGGGTGACGTCACGCGACTGCGTCTGCGCTGCGCCATTTAGGTCACTTCATCAGTGACGTAGGTAGCTTTTGTTTATTTATTACTTATCTGTACTAGCTACTAGCGATCCGGTTTCGTGAGGTATTGTCTTGGTATTTTCTATACCATACGTATACATATAGCGTTATTATTGTTAACCTCGTCGATCACGAAATTGCTTTTCTACTTAAAAACTCGTTGTAATTATTGAAACTGAACAATAAACAAGAAACATTATTTATGATGAAACTATCTTTTTGATACTATCTACTGTTACATTGGTCTATTTTGCTGGGGTAGGAAAAATCATGTTTTTTTTTTAAATTAAGAAAGCACGATTTCTTTTTTAATCCTAATTAATAACGATTTTTTCATTTATCATTCAGTTTAACTATAAAGAAACCGACTGGGAATTGAAAAGGGTGGAAAACTAGTTTTTTTGTTCAAGCATTATAATAATGTTAATGATATTGATTATTAAGATGTAAAAAACCCTAGTCTTTAACATTTAATTTCTAAATCTGTTTTTTTATGTTGATTTCTGGGAAAGAAAGTTAAATTAAACACATTTGATTAAATGATTGATTTTTATTAAAACAATCATTTAATTTAAATCGTGGTTTAAATCATGATTTCATCATGCTAACCCTTTTTTGCACTTGCACGGCGCACTTGTACAGGTGTTCTCTTTATGAGTGGAGGCTGTGTCGCAGCAGTGGGGTCTTCGCAAGTGACATTCAACCTTAGGGTGTTCCTAAAGCAATTTACTAGCTCGACTATACTACGTAGTATCATTCAACAATGTTTAAGTAGATCTAAAGAATAGCCGCATTGTCGTCATGGACGCTAGCTTGGCTATTGAATGGAACTGAAATTGTTTTGTGTTAAATTGTGTTCAAAATTGATCGGGTGACGTATTATGAATAATTCATTGTTCTCTCGTTATCAAAAACTCAGTACAAAGTCAAAGTAACACCTTAATAGAGACTGTGTCTGTTGTAATGGTTGATTCTATTTTTTTTTTTTAATTAATTGAAATAATATTATTTTTTCCATAGGCGATTCGCACGAAGTTTTTTGCGGGCGAATCCAAAAATACGTATTAGGCAATTTGCACATTTAGGCAAAAAAAATGGGAAGGATAGTTCCCAGTGTTTCTTAACTTTATTGCATAAAATGTACACTAATGGATGAACAATAACTATTATAATAAGACTGCATAAGAGCACTAAGTAGCTTAGTGATGTGCGTGAAACACTGATGAACTATTGATCCTGTCACTGTACAACATTTGCGATAACTTTGCTTCGTAATTTAGCCCTTAATCGTAAGCTGATACGGTTCCCTTTTGATTGATTGTATTGTCACCCCACACGCTGTTGGATAGCTTATTTTTTTTTTGGGGTCACCTTATTATCATGAATTAGTTACCTATTGAAATAAGAACGATGTATTCGCCTTGCGATATGTTGGCGAAGACGAAAGGTCGTAATAGTTCTTCTTACAAAAAAGCAAAATAAATCTTAACGTAGTGTTGCGCAGATTTAAGTTCTAAGTCCAACCAATAAGGTTTTTTTCGCTGTGTTTGTAAACTGCTTTGCCAAACTGTTTCGTTAGTAGGCGCCGGCGCAGAGTACGGGTTATTTAAAATACCTGCGTAGGCAATGCCGTACTTCGTTTATTAGTGAACAGGCTTTATGTAGGAAATAAAAAGTATGTATAACTTGTGCAATACAAAAAATTACACACACACACACACACAAGACACAGACACACAGAGTGTTCTTTATTTTTTTTATGAACACGATTGTTTTTGACAACCAAGTGATACTTATGGTACTGTGTCAGGCCATGTATGATATAAATCGCTATTATTATTTATACATTTAATTTTAATTGTTACAGAAGACTTCGTAAAGCAAAAATGGCGGAACTTGCGAGACCAATTCCAAAGGGAAATTAAAAAGGTAAAGGTTCCCTTCGACAATCCTACGAAGCCCTACATCCAATACTACAGAGGCAAGTGGATATACTTCGAGCACATGCTTTTTCTCAGAGACATCTCAGCGAAAATAACCAACACGTGCTACTCCCCCTCAGAAGACATCGAAATACATGACGATGATATTATAAAAGAAGAACTAATTGTATTCGAAGATTCAGAAGATATGTTCGGAGAACAAGCAAATATGTATGATAATGAATCAGATAATTTTGAAAAAGACCCTCTAGTCACTTCTCGTAAGATTGAAAATAATCAAAATATAAACTATAAAATTTTAATTAAACCTAAAATTGAAATGCTTGAAGAGGTCCAGTCAGAAGATAAAGGAGTCAAAAGACATGCTTCTGAAACTAAATCTGAGCCAGTTGTTTCACCTAAAATTAAAAAGCTTTCAGTGCCTGAGGCCTCATCAAATACTGAAGACAATGAAGAAATAGACGATGATCTACATTTCGTTAAGAGTCTAGTGCCATATCTAAGAAAGTTAAGCCCAATTAGAAAGTTATTAGTTAGGAATGAGATTCAAAGTTTGTTGATTAGAGAAAGTCTGTGTGAGAATTGTAAATTTGGGAAAAGTTCGTCACATCATTCGTAGCTTATTGCGATATTATGTTGATTACAGTAACAATAAAACAGTAATTATTTTTAAGTCACATTCGTTTCCTTTCTACCTGTAAACATATATACAACTGAAGATATGCAATACAAACAATAATAACAGTATAAACTGTTATGTTTAAGTTTAAAATATTTAATTTTCAACCTTATTTTTAATAACTTAACTACATTTTAGTATAAAACTGTGCATGCATTTCTTCATAGATGCAGCCATCGCCAAAATATGGACGTCATCTTAAGGGCTATTTTTGCCTACTCATTGCACGACAGAATCTGATTTACTGATTCAGCATTATATATTGCGTCGTTATGTCAATTCCGCAGACTAACCTTCAGCCATCGTCTTTACATGTCAGACCGAATTAAAAATGCGACACTGACATATTTATGACAATTTATTTAAAAAACATTGATTCATATTTCATAAGAATGAGGTCAAATCAAAATAAAAACAATAAAAATTGGTCAAAAGTGTATGCTGCTTTGATATTTGATATCAAGTAATTAAATATAGTTTTCTATGCAATAGTCTGTCATAGTGAGGACTGCATCCATTGACACAATTTACTGTCGTTACTTCGATGTTGGTCGTCGAATATCAAAATAATTCTAATATTTTTTACGTGTAACCGTGTCAGTCTGTACATCCAGTCATGCTCAATTCCCAGCTAGCTAATATGTTTCTTATAAGTAACATACACGATTCTCAGATAGATGTTGCAGAAACCAAAGAATGAGAACCTCCTGTCTCACTCCCACTTGATTTGTTTAATGTTAAGACTGACCTTAAAACAAAACAACAACACCAAAGTAAGTACTTCAGGCAAGTATAACAAACGAATTACCCCACTATTCCATGAACAAAACGTTGGAAGTCACTTGATCATAAAAACTGCCTTAATTAGCTAAAGTCCGCGAATGCCCGTTAATCAAGTCTCATAGTCCTCGGTAATGTTGTACAGTAAATTTTTTATGTTCAGTACGTTTTCTATTAAAACTTGGCATTTATAGCTCAGTCTTACCTGGCGCCTAATGAGATAATCAATCAGGATGATAAAACAATAGATGATTTAAAGCATGAATAATGAACAGTTAAATGGTTTATGTTTGAATTTTTAATTAAATATTTATGGTTAGTAAAATTGGTAACTGTTTAAGCTGAAAACTTTACAGAATGTTTAATTTACGGTGATGAGGATATTAATAGCTTAATTAGTAACTGATCTGTTATATAATAAATTGGCTGGTAATCATAAAATATTCATATTGTATTTCAATTTATCCATCTAAAAATCTAAAAATCCATCAGTAATTTATATATTTTTTATAATTTATTTAGTAATTTATATAAGTGCCCATTTGGTTTTTCAAGACATCACTAAGCGTTTGGACGACTATTCACGTGACCAGAAGGCTGGCCTATTTTTTCAAATCAATCAGCATTGCCTACAACGTGACAATGCTGCCAGCCTTTTGGGTACTTTTCCTGTTGACAGCGATGCAGATTTTTTTTTTGATGCCCTATCATTCTTTCCGCTCCTTTTTAGTGTTCCGTACCCGGAGGGTGCCAAACGGAACCCTATAACTAAGCCTCCGCTATCCGCCTGTCTGTCTGTCTGTCAGCGAGCTGTATCTCAAGAACCGTAATAGGTAGACAGTTGAAAATTTCCCAGATTATGTATTTCTATTGCCGCTATAACAAAAAGTAATAAATAAATTAAACACTTGAAAATTAAACGGACCTCTACATAAAATACAAATATATTTTGAAAATAAAAAAAGCACTATCCGTGGCATGTAGGGTGTCATTGTCTAGAGCTCATAGAGTAGAGAACAATGTTTTCTTTTTTTTTATAAATGAAGAAATAAAGCCTTAAAAGTTGTCAGTTTTAGACCATTTTTGTACGACTTCTATCTGAACAACTAAACAAGTTAGAAATATGAAACTTTGTATTTCTGTCTTTTTTCTTATCAACTAATTCTAAAAACACCGATTCATAAGGTATTTAAATATGGGTGATTTTCTGCAACTGCAAAAAAATACTTTGTAATACATAGTATCAATACGAAATACAAAAAAAAAATATTTTTCGTTTAGTATATTCATTTATTTGTTAAATATTATATGGTGGTACTGAACCCTTCGTTGGCGAGTTCAACTCGCACTTGGCCGGTTTTTTAAGTACATATAGATTTAATTAATAATAGGTACTAGAACCAGCGCAAGTTACGTACAAACTTAATTGCTAACCGTTTAATCTTTTTATTAGTCGACAGCTACCTAAACTGACCAGCCAATGACTTGAGGCCCCTCTTAAAGAAATACCAAATCCTAAAACAAATAATAAAAATTAAAACAGAAATAAAACTCCTACGCGAACGATATAATTTTCGGACTTTCTCCACAATAGTATTAGTCAAACTGCCGACGTTAAAGATAAAATAAAATGTGTTATAAACACAGGAATTTGTTATGTTGCACATAAATTAGATTGACGGCGCTCCGTCAAGTTTCGTGATAAATGGGGCGTTAGCGTATGTGATAAAAATGAGAGATTAAAATACTTGCTGGGCTTTTTGAATGGATTGCGGCTTTGCACGGTGTGTGGTAAGTACCTTGGTATCGAATAAAAATAGGGGTACCTATTTCAAAGATGGTTCGATAGATCTTGGGCACGCCCCGCTTCCAAACGTGATTTCTGCCTAGCTACACCACAACGAAGTATACTCATTCAGGTCGTACCGATGCTGGCTTACTTGGGAAATTGCTCGAAGACGCAATGGCCGATGACACCAAAAAGTTCTGGAGTGGCTTAGTCACAAGGTTGACCGAAAAACTGGTGAAAGTTACAGGAATCTGCTGGAAAACAGAAGTTGGAGACCCGACTTTCTGGCAATCTTTGGGCGAGCTGTTTTACTACTGCGAAGTCAACTTACTGAATTACAGATTAAGATAAAGGTACTTATTATTTTTGCGTTAAAACATAAAGCATTTAAATGTAACAAATGACTTCAAAAGAGCTCCAACAAAGAAAAACATTCACAAAATTAAAACCGTTAACAATAATCCTGCAATTAACAAAGCCTTAAAACAAACTCCAAAGATAAATACCGATACTGATCCTTTTCATCTGAACTGAACCGCTTCCAACGAACGCAACAATAGCGGCCCGCATAGCACTGTTTACACGGCATTAGCCCATTTCCATGTTGACGTACTTATAGATTCACTGATTGTCGCGACAGGATAGCCTAACTATGCTTAACGAGGTAGTTTCGGGACGATATTCTGTGGCTTTTGTTTTCTTTTTGTGGAATTTTTGCTGGAAGAGCTGACTGGAATGAGGTAAGTAGTTTTCTGTTTAAATAACTGGACGGTGTATTCATTTTGTGATGGAAGAGGTGAGTCAGTAAGTAGGTAAAATGAGTGTGACACTCAAGTTTGAGATGCTATTTTGAAGAAACAGAAAGCTAGTAATTCAGTAGTAAATAATAAGTATAATTATGTTTACAAAAAAATTAAGAGGAATTAATTATAGCCCATTTTTAGTAAACTCGTCTACATCGCTGTCAACAGGAAAAGTGCCCAAAAGGCTGACAGTATTATAACAATGCTGATTCTTTGTAAGCTATCACAATCGATTGCAGAACAAAGGTCTTTCCAGAATTAACCAAATTAACAATTAAGAAAGTAAGTATGGTTTGACGCAAAGTCAAAGTCAAACAATTTATTTCAATTAGGCACCTAAAAGGCACTTATGAACGTCAAGTTTACAAAAAATAGAATTGATTCTAGTCGCCCCTTCCAAAAGGTAGTTTTCGTACGGAGAAGAATGGGCAAGAAACTCCACCGTTACTCTTTTAAAATGTTTTTACAATATTTTCCATACATTAATTATTTAGAATAAGATTACTATACCACGATAGGTAAAAAATAATGAAAAATGAAGCAATTACAGGTAAATTAATTATGTGATAGATACATGGTGCTCACATATTTACAAACATTGTAAAATTATACGATATTCCTAACATTTTAACAAGTAATGCTAATAAGTCAGTGTGTGAGTTCAAGAAATCACAGAATGTAAAATCAGTGTTATAAAAAATAATAAATTACATAGTTAAATAAGCAACCAGTTTGATTTTGTCTAGACTCTAAATTTTCCTATGGAGCAGGACCAGCATGTTTCCAAGCATTCTTATCTTGGATATAATCCTCTAATTTGTAATATGCTTGTTTACAGAGTGTACTTTTAATAATTATGAGTTTTAAATTTTCTTTCATTTAATTGTACTTTTAATAAGAGTTTTTTTTTTTTTTTCATTTAATTGTAATATATCACAGGGTATTTTATTGTAACATTTAACACAGTACCCCATAAAACATGTATGTACTTTAGCTAATCTGAAAAATGGTTGATCTATTTTATCTTTAATTCTAGTATTAAAATAGCTTATTATTTTCCGAGTGACTAATAACTTAAAAGTCGACTAAATGTTTGCAACAAATAAAATAACTTGCCAGCGATTAAATATTTTCGCGACTATTATATTATGTAAGGTTCAAAATTAAAGGTGTTATAAAAACTAAAAACTAGCAGCTGCGTTTAGGTAGCAAATAAACTATACCAGTCAAATAAAATATTAGGCGAGGAGCTATAAATAATGACTTGGCGACTAATAATGTTAGTAGGGTGGCTTTTGGGTTAGGTTAGGTTAGAACAGTGACCATTAACGCGTGAAGGCGAGCGAGCGGAGCGAGCGTGCCGCGGCAGCGGCCGCCGAGCGCCAGATACCCTCTATTGTGGGTGAATCATTTGGATTAGGTTAGGTGAAAGTCACACAATATATGTATAATATAAGCTAGTTTATATTTATTCTTCATACAAACAATTTTAAATAGAATCTGATTTATATTATTTATGAATGTCCATTTTCTATTTTGTTTTCGCCATTAAGTTTCCGCTTAGATATTAATTCTGTTCCCAAAAGAAAAACTTGATGCTAGTTTAAATTAAAACGGAGCTTATTACTGATATATTTATATGCTACCTATTACTTATTACGATACTCCTTATTAGCTGCCAACCCATTATATATGGTACCCACTCTATTTTTTTTTAAACCTATATTCATTTTACTTAGTTGCCGCATTAAATACATGCCTATTAAAATGATGACTATCACTTATTTTATTAAAAATATGTAGATTCTTCCATACATAATATTTTCATAAATGAATTGGCGAGGTACCGTCATAATATTAATCTTTTTAAATAGTTCCCTGAGAGATTCGCGACGATGTAGATTAAAAATGGCTTAGAAATTTATACTCCTCGAGGTA
Organism: Agrochola lota; assembly: GCA_947364205.1. NCBI lineage: Eukaryota > Metazoa > Arthropoda > Insecta > Lepidoptera > Noctuidae > Agrochola > Agrochola lota. The sequence continues at coordinate 1,716,163 of OX376235.1, read as the reverse complement.
TATTATTGCATTCTCTAGGTCATTATACTCCTGGGATCCTGGGAGTAATTATAGTATACCCACATTTCGCCAGTTATGTTTTTCAAGCCCCATATATTAGTGCCTATGGCCATCAACCGGGCACAAGCTACTGTGAAACAGATGGAAAACCAGATAACACTTTGCTTGACCCGGGAATCGAACCCAGGACCAGGAACTCAGTAGTAGCGCTTGCGACCACTAGACCAAGGAGGCAGACTATAGATAATACAAATCATCATCATCGCCAAAATTATAAATACCAATTCCCTTCCGCCAAAGGCAAACAAAGCCACGCTGTACCAACAGTGAAGAATAATATCGTATAAATTACGTCAGAAGCTCGGCCATTCGTAGAAATACTTTATCTATTTATCATTACCGTGACCTATAGAAATTTTGAGAAAGACTAATGTCGAACATTTTGGAGGGCTTATTCTGGTAGATTACGTTTCGGAATTAATTTATTAATATTAGGAAGTTGTTCGTTCAAGAGTGTGATTGGCAAAGGGCCATCCCTTTGCCCATCCACTTTGACCATACAAATCGGCTTGAATGGAAACAAAACCCCAAATTTTAAGTAGTTAGCCGTTATAAATCGTTTGACTGCTCGCAATTTATTTAGGGTCAGCACAAGGTCTTTTTCTTCCATACTTATCTATTAGTCGTCATCTCGGTAGTCACATAATCCATTTACCGTTTCTTTGGTCTTCCCCTACTCTTATAGCCATCCACATTCTGACTCAAAACCATCCTCACGAGATTTTCCTCTTTCCTCTCTATTTCTCCTCATTGGTACTATAATTTTAAAATTAGGATCTTAATCAATACTAGTATCCAAATTCCAAAGGAAATATATGCGGATACTGATTCAGAACATAAAATATTGATTATAATTACAAGATAATACGAAATAAATGATGATACTAAAACATCTATATGAAAATACAATTCTGATATAGATTGGATTGACATTTTCTAGGAAAACGACAATAAATCGATGTACCATCAAAAGAATTCTCATCGATTTCAATCAATCGAATCCTATAAGGACCGAATCCGATTATAAAAATCCAGAATACGGGTCCGGTTCGAACCGCCTCGAACCGGTTCAGTAAAGTTTCGATTACTCAAATACCGAGACTTTTGTTATCGAATCGCTTGTTATTTCATTGTACTGTTTTATCGTAATGGCTCATAGGACATATGTCTTATATTTTATTGTGAAGGCCTTAGGGACCTTTGAACTCGGAAGTAGTACCTACCAATTTACTTGATCCGGTTCGCTTCGGACGGAAACCGTAAATAATAAATTGTTGAAATGACGGTGGTTCTTTTGTTTCGTATTAGAGGTAAGTATGATTGGTTCCACATTCGTTTTTCGCCCCACATTAATTTTCTTTTTGGCCCCAAAAATAATTTGTTTTATTTAATTATTATTTATATGGAATTTTAAGGTTATAAAGAACAAAAAGAAATATGAAAAAGTATCGTTGATAAAATAATTTTAGCCGACTGTAAATAAGAGTTATTATTATTTTTCCGCAATTTTAGTGCCAAATTAGGAAATGCTCTGATTATCAGTGGAGTGGAAGAGTGTGTTAATAAAAATGTATCCTGAGTAAAAAACAATAATCTATACTAATATTATAAAGAAGTTGTTTGTTTGTATATATATAGGAGGTAATCTCCGGAACTACCAGCTGGATTTGATTTTTTTTTTCCATTTTATAGCCCAATTCTTGAGTAAAGTTTAGGTTCGCGGATAAAGTCGGGGGCAGAAGCTAGTTATCAATATTTGAACACATTGAACAGTCTTGGGTTTTACCCTGTTTAAAAATGTATCATTATCCTTTCCAACCTTAAAGTTTTGTAGTAGACGTACTTAATTCAAATCTTTGTTAAATATAAAAAAAAACTTAAAAATAATTTTAGACTAAATAAAGCACCTACCTGAACCATTCCGTAGGAGTCTTGCTCCTCAAGCGCTTTAAGCTCTCCCGATGTTTTCCAAAGTCCGCTTTAAGAGTTAGAAACTTCAATATCCATCTACCTGTCTGCAGTAAGAAGTGGTTGTTTCAGGAAACCTGTTTGGTAGTAAAAGATTCATTCTGTTTTCTTGATTGTGCTACTGAATGTAGACTTAATTTTACTTTGAGTCTAGGATATATCTTTAACAAAATACATTAAAAAACCTCTGTAACCAGAAACTTGTTCTCATACAGAGAAAGGTGAATGATTGTCAGTGTGGTTGTAATAGGGTATTTTTTTTTTTTTTTCTCAGATTTTGATACTTTATTTGTTGTTTTACAGTTTTACTGTGGACGAAATGATAGAGGGGTTGGTGGCTAAATGATAACTGCCGCATGGGTCAATCGAAAGTTAAGCTTCGCTTGCCGTAGTCGGTTTGCGGATGGGTGACCATAAGAATAAGAATTGTCATTAAGAAACTCATCTAGAGAGTAATTACATCTTTCAAGCAGTAACCCATTGAGTGTTTTTTTTACTTCTGTAATGCCATACATTTTATTCATCTGGTATTTTATTATATATACTAGTGGACCAACACCAAAAAAGCTTTTCTTCAAGAAGTTTTACATTTCACAAGGCATACTTCATTTATATATTGTGCACGTATCGGTGTTCTCTTTACAGTACATAGTTTTTTAAATAAAAATGTTTTTTTTTTTACAAAAAATTAATTTCCAGGACGTGTAAAGCTGGTAGGGGTAAAAGTTTAACTTTTTTATAGCGAATGCAACTTGACCCCTCAGTGTCTCAGCAAGCTCGTAAAGCTCCGGCTATCTTTGACAGTCTTTACGGGTAGTCAGAAGCGCAAAGGTCTGACAATCATTCTTACCAAGGGGTATCGGGTTATCCAGTTACTGGATTGAGGAGGTCAGATAGGTAGTCGCTCCATGTAAAACTAGTATTCAACTGCATTCGGTAAGACTGGAAAGGTAGGCAGATTGATTGATATAAGAAGTCGACTACACTTACATAACCCAGACCTTTATGAGCGTTTATTCTGAACGTGGGCAACGTCGTAAATAGATGTCAAATATTTCGCTGTTTTGATTAATTTGACAATATTACTATATGGAAATAAGAAATGTGGCTAACTAGTGAACTAGAATATTGATTATGAAAGGCAATAATTAGGGTTATTCCCGTTCGTCCACACCCCGTCGTCCACACTGCGGACGACTGGGAAAGATGCGTTCTGTTCGTTCACAGTGTAGACGAACAGAACGCAACATTCCCTGTCGTCCGCAACTCGTTTCATGTTTAGTTTAAGAGTCAGTGTAAAGAAATTTTAAATTAAATAATATTGGTGACCTCCATGAAGTAAAACAGTCCCGTGCTTTCTTTTTATATACACGAGCACAGTTTGGTCAGTTGAACCACCAGCCGGTGCACTTAACCCCGAAATGATCCCGAATGCAAAAGCTCATCATCACTTTATTGCCATATACCGTGGGCTTGCAATATGCAGCGAGCTGATTGGATATTTCAAGGCCATGTATCTATTGTTCATTCCCGGAAGCGTCGTCAAAACTGATAAGCAAAGACTATCTTTTGTTGGAGGATCGACAGGGTGCAGTTATAATAGTTGAGTATATCCAGGCAATTGTAACTTTAAAACTTTTTACATATTAATTGCATTTAAACTGATATTGATACAATACCCAATGTGTAAAATTAAAACGTGAAACATTCTTATGCTATACATTTAGTATAAAATACGCAAAAAAGCTTTAGATTTACTAGGTATGTACTTTTAAAGTATTTGCCTTACTAAAGTAATAAAGCTAAGTACATAATATTTTAAAAGTATGTTTATTATATAAGGAAATACTATCATCATATTTTCTTTATTAACTTTTAGACTAGACGTGAGATGACGGGGTGTGGACGAGCGGGGTGTGGACGAGCGGGAATGACTCAATAATTAATATCGTAACACCAAATATTTAGTTTTAGACGTAAAAAAAGTATTTGGAAACTTTCCAAATGCCTTTTTTGCACCTAAAACGGGTACAACATAGAATGCAATGTTATAATTGCAATTCATTATTAATATTCTAGTTCGCTATTTAGCCACATTTCCTATTTCTATACAGTAATATTCGACGCTCTAAATTGAACTTCAACAACCAGCTGGAAAGTATTTGCCTTCCTACAACATAAAAAAATCTGACACCAAGTTATGGCAGTGATTCACACCGCATATTGCTGGCAAACAATGGAACTTACGCAATGATCTCATACATTGCGCGCCACCCACTGACACGATCGGTACACTCGCCCCATAAATATTCATTGGACACCGACTGTTGTGACATAAACGTCAGAGCCTTCGCGGGGTTTTTAATTCAATTTCGACAGCATTGTTTTGATTGGTACGGTCGGGAGAAAAGATATGTTTTCTAATAGAATGTTATGTTTTTTTTTTTTGTATGTCAGTCATGGAATAGCACAATAACTTTAATTACTACATATATTTTACTTTTTATTGTATTTCACACTCCAATTTCTTTAATTTATTCTATATATAATTCTGTATCTATCTTTCCGTGACATCACTGTGGGCCCTATCAGAATACCAGCGCTGCGACATTTGTTTTTAAAATGTCGTAGCATTATGCTGAGATGGGAGCCTTTTGGCCTCGTAAGGGAGCACATATTTTTTTTAAATTTTACTTTGTTTTTTTATAGATTTACATTTTTATTTATGTTTAGTGTGATTTTAGTTTAATTTGTGAATTTCTGTGCGAGACTCAATAAATACTTTTTCTTTCTTTCTTTCTAATTAAGCATATGATTATTAGGTACAACTTTTATCTTTAGGCCAATTGAAACGGAACTCATATGCAATTGATTTTAAAATTTACAGTAAGGTGTTATTTTGTCTGTTAGCAGCATTTATTTTTAGCAGCATGCATGAGAGAAAATAAGGCGCAGATAATATTATTATTATTGAATCAGAATACGCTATTGACAACGAAACTTTAAATCAGAAAAAATAAAATATAGTTCCATATTAGTATCATCCAACATACAAGTGTTAGAAATACTTAAAACTGAAGGTAGGTACAGTACGACACAACTTAGATGTAACATCGACAAAATTCGTAAAACCGATCACCATCTGAACTGAGTGCGCCTTCAAAATCGCCAATATTTATTACTGCTTTAGGTGAAAATGATCTTTACGCAAACGCAATAACCAAATATATTCGTAAAATTGTAATGAATGAATGCAAATTTTCAAATTTATGCTACATCTTGTGTCGTACTGTAGTTAAGTTTATAAAAATATTAGGTGACATTCGATTGGGCAACACCTAAAAACGCAAAACCTGTCATACTTGGTTTCTTGTCCTTCCTTCACTTCCGTTTTCTTTTTGATTTTCCATTCCGAAATTATTTTGCTGACGTTCCTAACAAGCATCATGTTTGCTCCGAATATAATTTCTTGGAACAATTGAATGTGACAGAATTGTAACCAGTCGTTATCTTGTCAAACAATAACTCGACACGGAAAACCGTGTTCAATTATGTTAAATAGATATGGAACTATTTGGCAAAATGAACTTGTTGAGGTTGTTTCTTGTTATGACATTGTTTTGATGACGATTTTGGTGAGCTGACGTTCTAAATCACCTAGAAAATACTTGAACAATATTTCACGGGTTGGAAACGACAAGCGAAAGAGTAGCTGGAAGGATTTGGAGGCCTTTGTCCAGCAGTGGGACGGTAATGGCTCATAAAAAGAAATAACCACTTCTCTCCTCTTCTACCGTACAGTATTTAGCAAAAAGCTCCTCAAAAAACACGTTTATTGTGTGTCCTTTAATTTTTAACTTCTTTTTATTTTTTGTTATAGCGGCAATAAAAATGAAATTAATTTGGAGTAGAATATATTTGTTTCATTAAAATCAGATGTTGTAAAAAAAAGTTATCGTCATACAATACGGTATTATGTTCACGACACGTCGTTGTGCACAATTTCCGAGAGAAATCTAACAAAAAGTACTAGGCTTGCATGAATTCAAGATAGTATTACAATCATTAGTATCATCCCAATACTAGGATTTGGATGAGGCGCACAAATAGTTAATAAACTACCAAAAAGTTTTGCATGAATTCACGTTTAGTTAATTTTGAGTAAGTACATTAATAAAAATGCTATCTATAAATAAAAATCTATTGCCGAATGTATGAAAGATCATCACTAGAGAATGGCTCGACCGATTTGGCTGATTTATTTGTGTTGTATTCGTAATTGTCTTAGAGACAAGGTTTGCATTAAATAAAATGTAGGAAAATCCACCTGAAAAGTCACAAATACACACGGGCGACGTCGGGCACAAACAGCTAGTTAAATATAAATTAAATGAATCGAAGCAGTACTCCAGTCGCTCTATTTCTTCATGCTCACTTCATCAATCCACTTCGTTAGCTTCAAGGCCACTCATTGACCTGTTAATAATGTAAATGGAATCAAATAGAGTAAACAAATACCTTTGGTATTTAATAAATCGGTAGAGAATCAAGTCCTTTGAGGTGATTACAAGGTGCTGCTGATAACATCGATTTTTGTACAAAAGGTAGGACGCATTGCCTATTTGCAATAATATCCCAAGGTCTGTTTTGAATACCAACCTGCTTATCTGTTAATGAGTAACCTACTATTTTTAGGGTTCTGTACCTCAAAAGGAAAAAAACGGAACCCTTATAGGATGACTTCGTTGTCCGTCCGTCAGTCTGTCAAGACCCTTTTTTCCGGAACGCGTGGACATATCAAGTTGAAATTAATTGAATTAATTATATCAAATACATGGGTCTATGGTCCCTTAGAGCTCTAAAAAAATCAAGCTTCTAAGTAAACGCAATAAAAATACGGCAATTTATGCGTCATATTTTGATACTCGAAAGTAAATCAAAACCTACAGGGCAGGAAGCAAGGTCTCACAGCACATAATAAAGGAAAAGGTCCGAAAATCGTTAATTTGGCATAAACACATACCAACTACGGAACTCTTTATTAACGATTAGATCATTAAAAGTTCCAACTATCGTGTTTAGATTATGAGTGTTCGAAAAAAAAAAGAAAATTTGTCTAACGTCCGTATATCTTCAGATAAAAGTTATCTGAAGACTGAAAAATCAACCCTGAGTAAACAACCCCATAAAACTACTCATAACATCAACCTCAAATATACCGCGCCAGAAATACCGATAAACAGCAAGTTTTATCTCGAGAACGAACAACAAACCGAACAACCCAGTTAGCTCCGAACTTCCCGCTCACCAGCCAAAGCTTATTTGATTCAATGAACGAAATAAAAGACAAAAAGGTCAACAATAAGAGCCGAGACTTGAAAACTTGCATCCGCAGTTACTTTTGAAACTAACCGCCACTTCCTAGAACTTGGCACACAGGGTCTAGACACACCTAAACTTTGGAAGCAAACAAACCCGGGAGTTAACTGGGAGTTCACAAAACAACCGACGCCTTAATCTTGGTTAGTTAACATGGCCATTTGGCCGCTACCTGAGGTCATTTAGCGTCTTATGTTGTAGAGGATTAATTAGGTTTGACAACACATTGTATTAGCTGTTATGAATACCTATGTTAACATGTGCATGGAGCAGTGGTGGACCAGTGGCCACATAGGCACTTTGTGTAAATTATTTAATCACCGCTGCTCTCAAAACAGTAAAGGAAAACATCGTGAAGAAAGCGGCATATCCTAGAACCAAAAATTTGAAGACGTATGACATCCACCGACCCGTACCAGGCCCGCGTGGTGGATTACGGCCCACTCCCTCTCACAGAGAGCTGAGAAAGCCTGTGTCCCAGTAGTGGGAACATTAAAGCTGATTATATTGAATACCTATGTTACCATGTCTTGGTTGTCATTACCATTGCCATTTTAAATATTATATTTTCTATAAACATGTAGATTATGTATATTTTATTCGTTTTATTTCTTATTTAAATCTCATTGTATGCTGCAACGTCCTAACGTCAACGCCGGCTGTCGCCGAAAATCAGCGGTTGGCCTCTGTCTCGCATAGGATCGCAGCATTATGCTGAGCGATGGCAGTTTTGCGTGGATGTGACACATATATTCCCCCAACTTGTTTTGTGTTCTTTCTTTGCGTCATGTTTACCGCAAATATACGTATTTCCTTTCTTTCTTATTATACTAGAACAAAAATCCGTACCCCAAGGGATTTCTCATAGGCAAAAATGACAAACTTCCGATTCAAACTTTAATTCCTATTTAACCCATTTAGGGGATGAATTCATGATGAATCAAACATCCTTCCTTACCCTCGTTGCTTAAGAAACTGCTGTGCTAAATTTCATGTTTCTGGGCCGCGAGTTTTAGGCTGTGCGTTGTCTTTCAGGGAATAAATCTAAGATTTTTAATAAATAGAAGATCGGTATGTGCATTGTGCGTTTGTTCATAAGCCGGAGCTGGGCTGTAAATGCGAAATCATTCGTTTATGGGAGACAGGCCCATGCATCGATATGCAAGCCACTGGCATTCGTTTCATGGCAACACTTTATGAACCTCTGTAAAACTACCCATTATGAAATTCATCACCGCCACTTAAACTCGTTTGTTACCAACCAAATTATCAGGTAACATTAACGATTTCCACTAGAATATTCATGGTATACCCGATATCGACAGAACCTTTCTGAAAATCACATCAGCCGACAATTACGTTAAAGTTCCCGAAAGCATTTTTCCAAAATATTTTCCATTATCATTAATCAGTTTACGAGTTGAAAACGAAGTTACTTCACTAATTTATCTATGTCACGATTTTCAGGAGGGACAAACAAAGTTATTGACACTGTGACTTGCGTTGGATGATTGATTACAACCAACTTTGTTGGTATTTATTTGACGTTTTGATCGGTGTTTTCATGCAAAATTACAATTTGTGTAAACTTATTTCGAATGTTGGTCGTGGTGTCAAAACGTAATTCTTTAAGTTTACAATTGACATTGCGTATCAATCCTTGTGAGTTGGAGGTGGGAATTTTATTAAGAAAGTTTTAATTGTTTCTGAAAGAAAAACTCACGACCTGCCATGATGAGCCATGGAAAAGCCTGGGGAGGTCCACCTATGCTAAAGAGCAAAAAAATCTGGAAATTTCAGACCTGACCTTTAATTTAAATAAATTGTATAACTATGTAGTTTTTATCAAGATTGCTAATATTTGAAATTGAAAATTGTGACTTAATACTCGTTTTTGTAATGAGTTTAACATGAATTAAAGATAACAATTCCGTTGCTATTAGGGTCTATGGACTAACCACTTACTAACAATTCGAAAGATAATTGCAAACTCTTCTTATCAGCTTATGATTAAACCAGAAACCCGTCATACCAAAAACATCTCCATTCAAGTCCAACATGATTGTCTCCCAAACTTCAACCTGTCCTATCAAGATGAAATACGAGTATCCACTTCAAATCCACTTTGTTTAAAGATAAGGATTTTTGGAATTAAATTCTACACTTATCCAAATTGTACAACTTCCTTTTACAAAATTGTGGCGGGAATTTATGAACATACAAGTGTAGGGGATTTTTCCGTTGACGAGGGTTTCGGGAGATCTAATTGAACGTGGTACCTATATTTTTGGGGCTAACTTTGTACCAACGAATGGATGCGACATTAATAAGAGATGTTCTGCCAACAATGAGGAGTCCTCAGGGATGCTGCAGGGTCCGGGATGACGGTGCTAAATGATGCTTGTTGTGGGCGCGATATGGGCCTTTATTTTTCATAAATATATGGGGATTCGTCTCTTAGAATTGTGATTTTGAATTGATTCAATGGCAGAAAGATTTAAAATTCTTTTGAGAATCTGTGTTAACCTACCGAAAGAAGAAAAGGCGCAATTGATAATTATCTTTTGAATTATTCAAAAGCCTTAAACAAAATAGGAAATCAATTCACAAATTCCAATTACGATGAAACCCATAACACTCATTACATGCCACAAAAATGAGGTTGATTTTTAACAAATTAATTATACTAATAAAATATTAATGAACATAAAATTGAATCCCACTTCATCATGGAACTCATTATTGTGCAATAATTAGGTCGGACTTTTTAAATAACAAAATCGAAGGTTTTAAAAGGTTCGATTCAATCGGTATTAATAGGGAGAGTTGAGAGATATCTGAGTAATAAGAGGTAGCGGCTGTGAACAAGCATGTGATGCAATAATTTATAATAGATACAATTTACTGTAGAATAGTTTGGTATGTCCAGTATATTCTATTGAAAGTAGACGCTTATTGCTCTCAGCACTCCCACAATTAATCATTAAAATGTGGTTTCGTAAAATGCAAGACAATGAGCTTTTATAGGACTGAACCGTACTTCAAAATCAAAGCAAACTCATTATAATGTGACTGCTAGTGTTACCTGCGATGTTTTGTATGTCGTTGATAGCCAAAATTGTTTTGTTGAGAGAAGCCATTCCATTGATTTTCAAATAATAGTATTAATACCATCCTATTATTGTTCCACTGCAGGGCAAAGACCTCTTCTTATACTGAAAATGCACGAGCATTGATCACCACGCTTGCTGAAGACGGGTTGGTTAATTCAGACGTATATTAACTGTAAGTCCAGGTTTCCTCACGGTGTTTTCCTTCACTGCAATATTCATGAGAAACTCTAAAAGTACACCAGATATAGATGCGCTTTCGTCTATTAGATTAAAAATCAACTTTGCCTTTCCCGCTTCCGCTCCTCCCAACACAAACGCCACATCTAATTCCATCACGCACAGTAGCAATTTGAACGGTTTTTTTCGTGCGTGCTACCCAAGTAATTGTTAGTATTAATTCGCCTCCCCACACCGCACGCGATCCAAATATTGTTATAGGCACTTAAATTTATTCCCCATCACAATATCAGCTGGTTTAATGGTACCTAGGGGCGGGGCAGATGCTGGGGAAGATTTAGCATTCATGGCGAAGGAAATAAAGGTTTTATGGGAATGTGAAAGAGAGAAAGAAGTTGTCGACCAGCAATGAATACTTGAATTGAGTGGATAACTTTGAATAGTTGGAGAGGGACGATTTGTTGAAGAATTAAAAGTTTATTTAATAGAAATTGGTCCATTTTTAGTATCGTAGGTAAAACTTATTATAAAAAAAAAAGAAATGAAATAATGTATTTAAAATAAGGTACCTGTAGATAAGTTTGTTTCGGGTGTAGTGAGTGTCTAAATACAGATGAATACAGATGGGGCACTCCATAGTTTAGATAAGAAGCTACAAGTACAAGTCTTGTGGGCCAATTCAGTGAGTGTAACGTAGTCAGAAGATCTAGAGTTACGCGATAGAAAGAGAGATAACTTCTAGGTGAATATAGCTGTAGGTAATTAGCGCTATGCGGCCTGAATTCCATTTTATTCAGTTGTAGCAACAGTCATTTTTTATTTATATGATTTTGCGGAGTGTCCCATCTGATTAATCTAAGCTATAGAGGCATGAGGAACAGGGTGTAAAGTTCACTCATCCTCAATAGTTAAGGGTGGATCCTCCTACCAGACGGGTGTTGTGTCTGGTGGGCAACTGCCCAACGATTGATGTCGGGACGTTGTAAATTATACTCGTCGCACGGTAAACACTGCTTGCGCGATGCAGGATTTTGAGTGACGGCAGCAAGATGCGTAGTTCGCATGTGGCGTTGTAGATGCCACCACAAGCGTATGAATACTAATAGGCCTATATTTGCGTAAAATATCCCCTCGACACAGTGTACCTGCTCCAACTTTTTTCGTCGGTTAAGGCTTTTCACTATTTCATTTACTTTCCGAACGTAAACATTGAAGTCACAGTTACATACTAATTCTAGGTAACTACAAATACTAATCCCTGTAACAACCTAACTAAATATAAAGATAAACAGAATACCGAATGAGTGTAAACGGCTCAGCCGTAACTCATAAACATGTTGATACGTAAAAGGGTCGCCCAAGGTCAGGTAAGGTCGCTGGTTAGGCTAGGACTAAATAGTGATGCTACATTGGACGCTAAAGTAGGATATGAGCTGAAACTTTATGAGCGAATCGGCACAGTCGTTGAGTTTTGTGGCTTAAGTGAACACATTTGTGAAATTGGAAAGGTTTTCGGGTTTTTTGGTAAAAGGTATATCTATTGTTATATTGTTGTCTTCTAAATCTGCTATTATTATTGCTTTATTATCTACTGGAACGAATATTTGTATGATCTGCAAGTAGTTGTTCCGGGTCTGGGTGTTAGTGTATGTGAGTTTCTATGTTTGTAAACGCACCCACGATACAAGAAGAAATTCTTAGTGTGGGGCAACGAATTAAAAAAAAAAAAAAAATATAAGTTCCTAACCTAAGTATCTTAGACACAGTATAAATGAGTAACAGTATTATATCTTCATAGAAAACGGACGAAACGCGCTTCGAAATCTCAGTGTATATCAGTAATCAACAGTATCGAGTGCACGACAGTTACGCACAGACGCGGAAGGTTTATCTACCGAGCGGCAGTAGGTAATTATTAACAGATATAATACTGTTACTTATTTATACTGTGTCTTAGACATAATTTGTGAAGATATGATATTGTACTAATGAGCAAAAAGATTACAATGATGTTCTGGTAGATACATACAATGTTGTTGGGGGCTATCAATTGAAATATTCTTCTTCCACTTCATCCTAGGGTTCTGTTAAGAGGATTGTCTGTAGCGTCTGTCTGTCTGCTTTCATTACAACAACTTAACAGGACGAACCAATTGGTTTGTCAAGCGTGATGATTTTGGCAGTATCTGAGATCGATCAATGCAGCAGTAATTTGAAAGGACCAGGATCATCAGTAAGTAAACGGGTCATTAGCAGTTTTTATTTTTAATCCTCTGTGGAGTAGCTCCTGGCCGCTGCAGGCCTACATCTCACCTGATGGTAAGTGATGATCAGGCCGGAGATGGAAGTGAGCTTCACCCGGAATCCTGAACCACAGAGGAACTGTCTATCTTACGTATGTCTTACGAGTAAGAGTGTTTATTCTGAAAGTGGGCAACGTCGCAAATAGATGTCAAATGTTTCGTTGTTTTGATTAATTTGGCAATATTACTGTATGGAAATAAGAAATGTGGCTAACTAGCGAACTAGAATATTGATTATGAAATGCAATAATTAATATCGTAACAACATTAATATTAAGTTTTAGAAGTAAAAAAAGTATTTCGAAACTTTCCAAATGCCTTTATTACACTTAAAACGGATACAATATCAAATTCAATGTTATAATTGCAATTCATTATTAATATTCTAGTTCCCTAGTTAGCCACATTTCTAATTTCCATACAGTAATATTGCCAAATTATTCAAAACACGTAAATTTTTGACAGCTATTTGCGTCGTTGCTAACTTACAGAATAAACGCTCTTAACTGCCGAAACACAACAATACTGTTAACATTGTTGCTATGGCGATAGATTTGGATAAGATGGTGGTAGCTAGTCAGGCGGAATGAGAACACGCCCTACCACCAACCACACCGAGCAGAGAATTTTGACCCCACTGAGAATAGAACCCCGGCCTCTGGGTTTGACAGTTAAGTTTACTTACTGATGATCCTGGTCCTTTGATTGATGATGATTCAACCAAAAAACGAATGTATAGAATCAAACCAGAACCATAACACCATCTAAAAATAATAAAAGAGGCACACTACAAGGCTTGCGTGTTCTACATAATATATATTTTTATTTCCAGCAAGTTTTATTGGATGTACAATTATACGCATCGCTTTATCTTTGCATGCCACATGTCAGACTTGGATTTGTTACCCATGTAGCCATTCATCAAGGCTGGGTTTATGAATAACTATCTTTTGAAGTCCAATTTGTGTGTCTAGCTAGAAAGAAAGAAAATTGTTTATTATTTAAATTGTCTAGACTGTTTAGTCTAAGTTTGTTAATAATAGAGCCGCCATTTTGATTGAAATTGTCGTTGTCAAGGTTGTTTTGAAGTGGTAACTTTGTCTTCAAGAAATCAAAACTGGGACAACTGTGAGCAAAAGTAAGAACTACCTGCTATTAAATGTCTCTCGGGTTTATTTGGGGAAGTGGATATTAGGTGTATATAAAATGATTTTGATCTACCAATCACAATATTATAGTGACCAATCATAATGGAAAAGTGGTGGCTTAGTGCTAATGGCCCTGACTTACGAGTTGTAGGTCGGGTTCGAACCCAGGCAGGCGCTTTAAATTGTATAAATAGTTTCATCACCAGTGCTCTCAAAACGGTGAAGGAAAACATCGCGAGGAAACCAGCATGTCCTAGAACCAAAAATTTAGACATGTGACATCTACCAACCCGCACTGGGCTCGCGTGGTGAATTACAGCCCACTCCCTCTCGAAGACAGGAGGCCTCTGTCCCAGTGGTGGGAACATATAGACTGTTACTATACTATGCTAATCATAAACGACCATGGTATACTAAGAAGCTTCCTTCGCTGTACACAGGCTATCCAAGATCAGCCGCCTAAGATGAGAAAAGACCTATGGGGAAGACAGCACCCGCTACCAACCGACTTCGTTCAGCTCCAGGAGCAGCAGTGGCCTCTATGGAAAGCAATCAATCGACTGCGGACAAAAGTAGGCCACTGCAAGCACAATGTAGCAAAATGGGGGATAATAGATCCCAACGATACCCAGTGCAAATGCGGTGCTCCTGACCAAACCATGTCATATATGCTGGAATGTCCAAAGTGTCCACACACCTGGGGACGTAAAAAAAATCACTGATTCTGTGATTGGCGTGGCCACCTACTGGGCCCAACTCGTTTAACATAATACCTACATGTTTTATCATCGACTCTAAAAGAAGAAAACAAGAAGGATAGTACAAATGTCAACCAAATTACTTTCTTTAATTTAAAGTTCATACCAAAGATATAATTCACAATTTTGAAATAGTAGGTACCCTATTCATGACAATGTAGTTGATCCAACTAACCCTAGCATATTGCCACAAACTACAGCAACGAAAGACAAAAACCCCATACACACCATCGACATTTATCATTGTGAAACAACCCAACCCCGGTGGTTACAACGGTCATTCAACCTTTACCACTGTCTCATCTCCTGTTATGAATTTCTCGATCATTCGCGTAACATTGAGATACATTGCGTGTGTAGTATCAACACGGGGATATGATGCCGATACAAATGCGTCAATGTTTTAACGAATAGAGTTTTAAATTGAAACTAATGTTGTTTGTTTTTTTTTTGTTTGTCTAACACGGTAGTACAATTTAGAAACGAATAAATGCAAATAGTAGGCACCGCTAACTGTTGTTGATGCATTTTGATTCGGTTTTGTATTTATACAGGTTTGCATTTTTTTCCATATACTGAATACGGCGATAGTCCATATTCAAATCGAAAAGGTTTTCTATAAAACCTGATCCTTCTAAAATCTGCTATAATTGAAGACTTTAAGAGATTGATGGGGTTGGTGAATGTGGAAACTTAAGTTTTATAATTGTTTTCAAACAAAATCTCAGGTTGTTACTGCAATATTCGCGACAGGAGTATTTTCACCTCTATTTTTCATCATCATCCGATAGTGGTCCACTGCTGGACATAGGCCTCTCCAATTGCACTCCATTCAGCTCGATTCTCGGCAACTCTCATCCAGCAGCTACCTGCCACCTTGCGAAGATCGTCGCTCCACCTAGCCTGAGGGCTTCCTACCTTACGTTTGCCGATTCGCGGTCTCCACTCAAGAACACATCTACCCCAACGGTCATCGTTTCTACGGCTAATATGGCCGGCCCACTGCCACGTTAGCTTGCTTATGTCGACAACATTGGTTCTCTCACCTCGTTCAGGATTCGATCCCTCAGAGAGACTACAAGCATAGCCGCGAGTACGGTGCGTTGTGTTCCACGCGCGCCTCAAGGAGATGTCAGCACAACTGACGAGGTCCGCTAGGGCCGATTATAATATATGCTGAATATTACTTTAGTGTGGGAAAGAGAAGAAGCTCTACAGAACGTATAGCTCCATCCCTCTATTTTTACATGAAGCTTATTCCATAAATTTGCATAATTTATGAGGCTTAATAAATACAGTACCACAACAATTTCTATCACATTCTATACCCTATCACCCTATCTCTGCTGTTTGTCTAAA
Organism: Agrochola lota; assembly: GCA_947364205.1. NCBI lineage: Eukaryota > Metazoa > Arthropoda > Insecta > Lepidoptera > Noctuidae > Agrochola > Agrochola lota. The sequence goes on along the minus strand of OX376235.1, from coordinate 1,699,898 downwards.
CTCAGATAGTAACATTATTAGATAACACAAACCCGCTAAATATTTGCATCCCCTGACCACAATAACCCTGCAACTGCAACGCTATCTAAAATCGCCAATACGATCTAAACGGATCTATCACTATGTTCCCAACATATCAGTATTTAAAATTCAATTACCTATATAATTTTGGAACAGAATTAATTAAGGATCGGGTATTACATCAAAATATTCGTACGCATGATTATGTATTACGAAATTTGTAATTTTATGAACTCATGCGAGGCAACCTTGAATTAGTAAGTGGTTCCTAAATAATATCTCTCCCGGAATACTTTTATGTTTCTGGTTGAGAAAAATATGGCGTATAAGTGTTAAGTTTATGTTCTTTACTTTGTAACACACTGGTTACAAGATTTTGCACCAAAGTAACTTTCGTTTGCTAGAATAGCGCGCTTGGAACTAATGAACTTACTGAAATAATGCATTTGTTTCTTGATTTATTTGGAGATTTGGACATTATAATTGGCTTGTCTACAAGTTTAATATTCGGTGCGAACTTTAAAGGATAGCCCATGCCGTGGTTAAAATATTCGAAAGTCAACAAGTTGGTAGTCTGGTCTCGTGGACTGATTGACTGTGCAGTGTGCACAGGACGTATAGTCGACCTCGTAATTGCGTTACCACTTTTGAAAAAAAACCAGTAAATTGAAAGTTTACTAATTTTATGAACTTCACTCAGGGTGAAACTATCTAACTGGTGACAGTGGTGACAGTAGACAAATTAACCTTTTTTTGTTTTTTTTTAGGGTGGGAAATTATCAAATAACTTCTCCCGCTCCGGGCGGACCGGGAGGGCATGTCAGACTCTTGCTGCCTAAAACCCACCCGTGTTCCTTTAGTTGCCTGTACGTTTCCAGGGGCCACGGTATCCCTTTCGGACTTTCCCGCGGAGACAAATGAACCTGATAGGCAATTCCCATATTGTTAAGAACGTTCGCATTTTTATTACAGCCACTATCTGTCAAAAAACGTATTATTTATCTTTATTGTTGTCAAGTTTTTGACATGGATTGTCGCTGAGATGAGATTGCGACTGGAATTTTGAACGTTTTTAAAGTACGAGAATTGACCTCTGGTCGTTTTATGACGCGCAAGTGACATTCAAACTTAGGGTGGTAAAGCAATAACGAGGGCGACACAATCGCCTCTTTTGGAACCTATTTGAATGCGCCCTATGTCTGAACTAAAAAAGCAATTTTCTTGATGTATAAAACTAAGTAGATAATATTTTATTTTACTAGTAGTGGTCAAATAAATTCCTGTTTTTACGAAGCATTGTTTTCTATTGCTAGAACTCAGGTAGCTAATTGGAAAAGTCCATTATATACTTCAAAAACAGAAAGTAGTTGGTGTACTTCAAAAAATATTGTATCCTGTAAAATGGATTATTTTGCGGGATGTAAACTATTTTGAAGTATCCTCTGTGCTACTGTTGTGCTTCGTCCACAAAGCCTACGCCTATCAAAAACGGGTTGGGTTTATGTTCACAACGATCGATTTTAACCGGAGGTGGGAAAACTGGCTTTTTATAAAATCTCTATTCATATCTCGCGTGGTGTTTATGGTGCTTTTTCTCCTATTTTAGGTTGAGGTTAAAGTGAAAAGAGTAATTTAGGGACATTATTTTCGAATAGCTAAAGAGGTTTTGTATTTCGTTTCATGATGTTCCATCTTTATCAGTCTGTAAGTATATTGCGGAAAATAGCCATGTCAATGCCCACTATATTTGACCCCATGCTTTTTTAGACTTGAAGCTCATTGCGAGGCAGGTGGATAGGTCATCGTAGTTATTGGAACAAAGTTCCTTAACGCGGATTGTGAAAGGAGTTGACTGGTAGAAATCGTCACGTAAGGAAAAAGCGTTATGTGACTTTCTCTATCTCTCTGTTTCTTTATTTTATATATGAGTGTCTATGTGCGTACGAGAATCGCGTAAGGAACTTCGCTCCACACGGGGGTCCTTTGACCAAACACGGTTTATTGAAACACGTTGACAGAAAGACCTTGTTTCTCCACCCTCTTAAGATTAGTTCTAGACCTTTAAGGACACCCATTCTTGAGGAGGCGTAAAACAGACGAACATTGCCCGGGAAGCACGCGATCGAAAACCACGACCTCAAATTATAGTACCCCAACGCCAATGTTTTAGCAACAAAGTAGAGTTTGGCATTAATTAATTGTCTTCCCGTATTACAAAATATTAAAAAAGAGCTCAAAGTAATACTATACGTTTTCCCAGTATATACAGTTATTGAAGTACCTCCACTTGAGCGCTCAGGTACACTTGTACCATTACACTCAAAGTAATCACATTACGCGCCATACTTGTACGATATGGGGAGAGGTGGAAAATGCGTGAAAACTCAACGGAAAAATCATGAACACAACACCTTATTCGATGTACCTATAAGATTTTTGTACTTATCACTGTCTGTGCTCGTATGAGAATTGGGGAAACCAATGTGGAGACACGGTTTACAAATATTACAGACAATCATCATCATCATAATTTCAGCCGACGTCCAGCGCTGGACATAGGCCTCCCCCAAATGGTTAAAATGCATAGAGAACGCTGCTGCCCATTTTCTAGTTAGTCCCTTAGTCGCCTTTTACGACACCCACGGGAAAAAATGGGATGGTACTATTCTTAACGTCCGGCACCACACGGAACACAGACAATATTCAAAGTTATTTATTTTAACTTAACATATAACATTATGTCTATATTCTCTGAAGGCTAAGGCAGAGGTGTACCTAAAGCACACCCACGTAAAGGCTCGTGCTGACTACTGCGACTTGTCGCGCGACGCGACCCCGGTAGTTGTTCTACCGTGAAGTTTTCTTAGAAATTGTTTTGTTAGAGGCGCGCCGGTCTACACGACGCTCTACGCTGCTCATGTTGAAGTCCCATGTAACAGAGGGTGAGCCTTTTACTCCGGGCGTCTACTAAGAAATTCTAGATGGAAAATCCCAAATAACATTTGCCCGACTCGGGAATCGAAACCAGGACCTCATACTCAGCAGTAGGCGCTTGCGTCCACTAGACCAATTAGTCAGTTTATTTTGTCCTTTATAATGACTACGTTGTTAATAATTTTGGTGTGCCTCTAAAATGTTCTGTACCTATTTTATTATAATTAACGAATAAATCAGAACAATCTGTTGTGGTACAGTCCCGTGACTTATGTTACGGTTTCCAATTTGTACAGCCGCACACAGCGTGTTTAGCAGTTATAACAACATTTAATTCAATTTCATAAAACCGTTTTCGTAAGCAATTAGAAAATATTAATTTCAATTATGGAACTGAAATACTCCGCAGTTGACGTGACGATCAACCCTAAAAATTCAAACAAATTATAATATCGAGACTGTCAAATACAATGGTTCAGCGTGAAGTCGCGCACAACGCGTAATTTGTACAGGCGCGCACAGCGTGTTCTGGAGTAATTATATTGATGTTAATTCAATTCTGTGGCCGCTTGTACACGCGAGGCAATTTTTACACAGCCAAGACAACCTGTGTTTAATTGGAGGGTACTGACTTGACACTTACTGTTTGAGGGTTGGGTTTACGCGCGTGACATTTATATTTTTATGAAGGGGACATTTTGGGGTTGAGGTGGTAATAGGTCCGTCTAACGAACGTAAACATTTACGTTGATTGAATTTGATGACTAGTTCGGGTAGATTAGGGGACTTTTTTCTGTAATTTATTTATGATAGATTGTTGTCATGGAATATTTATCATGTAAAAAAGATTGAGAGATACATATATACATACATATTTCCTACATAACTTAAATTAAAATCTAAACAGCTTCCAAGACATAAATGTATAACGATAAAGTATGATTTTGGCTTCCATCCGATCTTGGGCAACAGTCCATTTGGCGGAAAGTGGTAACCACCTCCTGTCACATATAAAACAGGGATTTGGGTTACTGTGCCAACTAGAGATAAAGTTGAAACGTCTCATGTGCTTGTTATTTCACTAAAACCCATTTTCTTCAAATCAGAACACAGCATAATTACACTGCTTTACGACAGAAAAGGTAAAATAGTACTTAGTACCTATGTGCCGATCTTCTACTATGTTTATGCTCAACCTCCAAAAACCAAAACAAACCAACCAATACATTATCCAATTCTTTACCAAATTATACGTTCAGCTCAATATATTCCGAATAACCAACTACTGTAAGTAACTAACACGTTTTAACGAACGGTTGCTGGTTGCTGGTTGCGTGCCGCGCGATGTGCCGTCCGATTCAATTTGATTGGCCACAATTAGGGGCGGTCTGTACTGAAAATAAAAGAAAAATACTACAATAGGGCACCGGGTTATTTTGTTGCTTTCGTTCGTGGCTTTAGAAAATATATGGGAGCTTGAAATCTGTTGTCAGTTATTGTAGATGGGTGATTTTAATTGCTGATCGTACAGTCGACAATAAGCAGTGATGGCCTAGTTGTGTAACCGTCGGCCTGCCAAGTCATAGGTCTCGAGTTCGAACCCAAGGCACGCACCTCTGAATTTTTGGATTAATGTGCGTATTGTAAAGTTATTACTTGCTTCAAAAACGGTGAAGGAAAACATGGTATGGAAATCGGCATGTCTGCAAGATATTTCTCGACGGCATGTAAAAACAAGTCAGAGCCCCATGGGAGGCAGATCCACTGACGGCACGAAAAGAAGAAGAAGACTGTTGCTTGGTAACAATTTGACGTTAATATCAACTTAATATCGTACCAATAAAGCTATGGTTTCCTGAACAAGCGGTGAATGGTTACACATTCACGGCTGTCCAAACAACAGCATTTTTTAAACCTTGATGTCAAACAATGATGAAAATGAAATATTTTCGTGACAGCCGTTATAATATGGCGAAACCGTTCGTCTAGAAAACCGCAGGTTGACTGCAAGCACTATATTCTAGCGGAAGATCTATTTTTTTAAATTAATATATTTCTTTTTTATTTGCAAGAAAACTATGGTAATATTTTAAAGTTTAATTTATTCAGAGCTCAATTAAATTGTTCAGCAGTGGAGACTTGTAAAAACTTACGAATCAATTAAGTTTCAATGGCCTCTGTTTACGTAAAAAACTGTAGAAAAATCCTGATACTAATAATATGTACACGCACGTTTATAAAGTCTTGTACTAAATATGAATTTCAGTAATGAAATATCTGACCATAGTTAATTGATTTAGGCGTGACCTGGAAATCCATCATAAAATACGATAGACGTAGAAATATTTAGTAACCTTAACTATTCTTAAGAGTCTAAGAGATTCTTAGACTCTTTAGGAATAGTTAAGCGGAATAGGTTACTAAATATTTCTGCGTCTATCGTATTTTATATCAAAAAGAATCTTGAAGCGTAACATAGGCTATAACATGAAACTTCCCAAGACCTATAAGATGAACTGTATACTATTTCTCGAAGTAAAGTGAAACAGCTGGCGCTACACAAATTGGTTCACTATGCAGCTCGTAAAGGAAGCCCCCTGTATACCCATTGTAGTTCACCGTTATGACCTTACAAACGTTACAAGGCAGGACTGCACTGAAGAATATCTACGTCGTGCTAGTATCTTTTGAACTTCGTCCATCGCTGTTCGTATAGTTTAAAACAAGTCGCTTTTCGTGTCTATTTGCTGAGTTCTTCTTAACCACACAATGGATTCTGATGCGGTTTCCGCCATCGTTTAAAGAATTTATTCCGGAAGGTTTAGATGTGTAATACGATTATTATTGGTTTAGATATGGCATAGAAATCTCGATGTTTTGACAAGTCACTACATCTATATGTACTATCGTGGACAACGTAAGGACTATTCCTGCCTGCAGCGCTCGGCCGCTATAACTCTTACCTACATAAAAAAGGTGCGATAAACAGATGTGGTCAACGTGTGCACGGAATTTTGTTTTCAAAGTGGTTAGATATGCTTGACCGCGATGGTACCTACCAACATTGCGAAGCAGAGATGGGTATGTAGTTTTGTAAATAAAAATGTTTATAAAAATACAAATAAAACGAGCCTGTCTTTCTCCAGGTTCAAGGACACCTATCTGTCAAATTTCATAACGATCGGTTTGGTTCTTTAGACGTGGAAGGCTAACAGACAGACAGATTTAATTTCACATTTTTATTATGAAGTATGGATATTAGTAAGTTTTTACGCCAGATGTTATGTTATACAGCGTCTAAATAATAACTTATCTGCGATTTCATGGCACAGTCTCACGTCGGTCAGGCACGCCGTTTTGACTCGCCCTCGTTTTGACAGCAAATAAATAATTTGGTTTGATTTGACTTGATTTGACTCCGACTAGCGTAACTCGATTTCATCATATTAACAATAATAATTATGGTTTTAAAATCGTATTCTGATTTGTTACCAGTCATAATTACTATTATTTGTAACTATATTTTTTATTTATAGCACCCGGGAGTATCACTCCCTTGTTTCCTTTTATATTGTTATCTCCTAAATTGAGAAGTGAAGAATCAAACTTGATTTGTAAACATATTAAACAACAGTATGCAAGATGTTACAATTGTTATACCTATTATAGTTTCTCAATGTGGTGATTACCACCCTCTTTGCGTTTTATCGGTCTTCTTCTTCTTCTTTTCGTGTGGTTAGTGAGTAACCTGGTGTCAGAGTTTTAAAGCCACCCATGGGCTCTGACTTGGCTTCACATGCGATCGAGAAATATATCTCAGGCATGCCGGTTTTTTTTGTCCATGGCCCTTTACGGGGCACCGGTGTGGGCGCGTTCATTGAGGCTGCGACCGGCCCGGCGGTTGAACGCGTCCCAAAGGGTCATGGCCATCAGGCTGGTCAGGGGATACCGCACGGTCTCCCGTGAGGCGGCGAGCCTCCTTGCCAGACTACCGCCATGGGATCTGGAGGTGAAAGTCCTCGCGCACATGTGGGAGTTGCGCGAGGAGGCGAAACGCCGGGGTGTAACTCCGCTGCCGCGAGAAATCACGGCACAGCGGACAGAGCTCCGGCGGGATCTCATGGCGGCATGGAGTGTGCGATTGTCGCAACCCAGCGCTGGGCACGCCACAATTGCGGCGATAAGTCCCCTCTTCGAGGAGTGGCTTGAGAGGCGCCATGGCGTCCTCACCTTCCGCCTGACGCAGGTCCTCACCGGACACGGTTGTTTCGGGAGGTTCCTGTTCCGCGTAAGGCGGGAGGAAACGCCCGGGTGTCACCACTGTGTGGATCGCCCGGAGGACACGGTGGAGCATACGGTGGAGGTCTGCCCGGCTTGGGCGGAGCACCGCCGTGTCCTCACGGAGGCGATCGGCGGCGGCGATCTCTCGCGTCCGGCCCTGGTTCAGGCCAAGGTTCGGAGCGAGAGTGCATGGGAGGCCGTCACCTTCTTCTGCGAAGCAGTTATGCTCGCGAAGGAGGAGGCGGAGCGCGCGAGGGAGATGCAAGCTGCACGCCCTCGCGGCCCTAGTCGCCGCAGGAGACGCCCCGGGCGTCGGGAGTCGAGAGCCGACTTCCGGCCACCGTAGGCGCGGGCTTGCGGACGGTGAGCAATGGGCAGCTCGCCGTCCGATAAGGACCAGGCCCGTGTCGACGGCGCGTTGTGTTCCACACGCGCCTCAAAGAGATGTCAGCACCAACCGACGGGGTCGAAAGACCAATGCCTGCTGGGGTTGCGGGTTTGTCCGAAAGGGATAACGCGGCCCCGGCACACAGGCAACGGAAGGAACACGGGTGGGTTTTAGTCAGTAAAAGTCTGACACACCCTCTCGCTCTGCCCAGAGCGGGAGAAGTCATTTGATGATTTCCCATCCTCAAAAAAAAAAAAAAAAAGGCATGCCGGTTTCCTCACGATGTTTTCCTTCACCGCTTTTGAACTCTTCTCTTTATCAGGCAGAACGCAGAAGACACTTTTCCAAACTTGTCAATTTCAGTACCAATATCAACATACTCGTATAACTGCAAACCTGAAACATGGTATTATTCAAAATACCTGCATTTACTCGGCATTCATGAATCTTAACAACTCGCGTCAATAGTGGAGGCACCCAGCGTTGCTCATTAAAACTTGTCGCCGAGCTAATAACTTGCATACCTGGGTACCTAAAGGTGCTTTTATAAAGAAGACCTACCTGTTTTTACGATACTGAAATGTAGGCTAGTTTAGAAAAATACTGGGTTAAAACAAATCATAAGTAAAAATTGTTCGGTGGAAAAAACATCTACCTACTGGTCAGATTTTTGACATAGCTACGCATGCATGGCAGTGATTTCACGCTACTTCCAACGAAATCTTATTGGGATTGGTTGAGGGTATTATGGATAACTTTCTGGCATTATTTAAGGAGCTATTGGAAATTAGCCACCTTTTTCTCATAATTATGAATTAAGTACTTGGTCGCCCTCTGCTGAAAAATAGAAAATGCTCATATAATATAGTATAGAATAGTTCATGCTAATTCCATGCTGCCATGATAGTAAGTACTTACTAATTCCATGCTGCCATGATAGAAGGTGTTACTAATTTCTTGCTGTCATCTCATTATTTTGAGGTAGCCATATTGTCCTAAACTTTGGGTGACCGAGATCTGCTCAGGTGAAAATATGGAGAAAACGAATTTTCCCAGAAATGAGACCTAGCTAGATCGAGTTTTCGCACCCTTAAACTCCGATATTGCAATTTTCATTGTAATCGTTAAAGCCGGTTTCGAGAACGGGATTACAAATATTGCTCGTTTAATATTAGAGGATAACAAAAAGATGTGAGATTCAAGTCATAACTGTAGCAAACATTAGGTAGGTACCAATCCGCCTACTAACCATAGTGATTTTACCTCCTCCTTCTATGTTATCACTCTGATCTCCAGAAAGTACCAACCCATTGTACTGACTCCATGAGATACCATAGTTATTGAAAATCTGATTCTATGCACGCACCCTTACCAAATGCGGATAAGTTTCCTTTAAGTTATGTTCAGCTGTGGTTTTCCGTGAGTATGGTGAACGGAGCTGCGGTAAGTAAACTGGGACATGCTTGAATAAACGTACTTGTGCATCCATGAATAAACATGTTTATGATAAGGCAATTAAATGTTGGCTTGAGGAGTTTAAGATGTCTTGCATGTTTTTCTTTCATTGCCAGTTGAAAAAGTTTATTGGCTGTCAAATAATCGTAATGTGAATTTAATACTGATGTTTTAGTTCTTCTTATATTCATGTGTTTGTAGTTGTTTTTGTTTAGACTGGGCAAAGGCCTCTTCTTGTTAAGATCGAAATAGCACACACATGCTCAGTACTGATTGGCGATTTCAAATTATTTTTAGTCTCTTTCTTAATGATATTAAGATAAACTTAGTTAAGTATCAGCCCCATAGCTTGATGGTAAAAAAAAACCTACCTTTGGTACTAATCTGCTGTAAAGTATCATGTAAGCTAACCCATAAGAAAAAAATCACAGCAAACCACATAACCGCACAAGAGATTTCATATCATAAAATTGAATAGGCTTCCAACAATGAGTACAATATAAGTACCCACTTTTGAAAATCGAATCGTCCTGCCCACTCAGGCACTTTACGTTCAGTTCCGTCACGTAACAAGTTTCGACGTATTCGCGTGACGTCACTGGCCCGCGGCACGGTGCCACTACATCCGTGACGTTTCTGGGACTGTTGAGAATAGGGATATTCTGGGGGACGAGACGGAGACGATCTTGTAGCAATAGCATTTATAAAGTCATGCATTTAACGTCATTATTTAGCAGTTTGTTAACATGTTAGTTTGGACCCTGGAGTTCACCTCCAGACCTTAGAGTAAACTACTGCCTTACGTAATGATGAAGAAACTGACAAAGCAGTTCATAATACACGTCTACTGGTGACCATGAAGCTCCTCAAAGACTGTTAAACTGAACAGAGTAGATGTTCACTCCGGCGGGCGGGTTCGAATCGCAACCGGAATGTTGAAATGTGAACGCGGTGGCAAATGAAAAAACTTGATGAATTCACTTTGATATCATGATTTAATGTATCCACATACACAATTGACCGTGACTTGAAGTACTTGAACAATATTTGATGAGCAAGTTCGTATTTTACATGAAAAATGAACCGGGAACCGCTTTGAAAGCCGGTTTCACCGACCCTGGCTCGAATCAGTGTTACCATATATTTTTTCACTCAAATCTATAAATTAGTGTTGCAAGTAATGAATTAAAGTTTCCATACAAATACAGATAAAATATGATTAGGTTATTGGATTTAGAACTTACATCTAATAATTATTAAAAATACAAAACATGTTAATTTACGTTAACAGTGGAGTTGAGGTAATAATTACCACCCTTCATTGCAAAATCTTGTGTAGTAATATTGGATGTATAGTGTAAAAGATGATATAAGTAGAATGGAGGTGATCACTCAGAGGACGGCTAATGGAGGTGTACTAACGAAAGAAGATGTCAAGCTGCGCCAAATGAATTCGGATGACGGAAAGAACATGATGATGTTGCTGTCCATCCTCTTGATATAAGCGAAGTCTAAGACACACAGGAATATAAATGTGAGTTTAGTAGAAACGCTTTAAGGACAAACAAAACACTTCAGCCCGTTTTCAAGAACACTAAGTAATTAATAATCTAATTGAATCCCTAAATAAAAGTGCACTGTTGGTTTTTCAACGCTAGGCTCAGCGCTGAGAGTTGAAAATCCAACAATGAACTTTTATTTAGGGATATTATATAGGTGTCACTTAGTTTTCGGTAAAAACGGGCATTAGTCACATTTAAAAAGTACTTGCAATCCCTGGATAACCGGCCCAGAAAGTACAAAATTCCAACTGTTCCCATTATCTATCAACAATACAAAATGCCCACTAAAGCCAACAATAACTTCAGGCCCACATATCTCCACATTCAACAAACAACTTACTGTTCCTCAGAATACCACTGCCGATATTTCTGAGCGCCCTCCACCTCTTTTAAGTAAACTTCCGGACGGCTCCGTGCACCGGAAAGAACAGCCGGGCTACAAAGCGGAGCAATATTGCTCCACCTAGCTCTATGGTTTGTGGGGATTCAGTTGTAGTGTTTTATGTTGTTGTGCTCTGTGTTAATTATTATTATTGTTAAAAGGCTTCTTGAAAGATCAAAGGTTTTTTTTTTTTACTGGCGTGAATTGGGAAGTGTAACAATGTGATGAGATTATACTCTTTTTGTTCCTAAAAATTCTTACGGATACCCTCTGTCTAGGGCAAGCAAGGCCTGCTCCCGAAACATAAAAGCATTTCCTGCTACTACTACTAGTATTTTTTGTCATAGCCCTTTTCCGAAGAATGAGTTTGTTGGAAATTTGATAATTTTCAGCAACATTAAGAGCGTTTATCCTAAAAGTTGGCATCGTCACAAATAGCTGTCAATTATTTACCTGTTTTGATTAATTTGGTAATATTATTGTATGGAAATATGAAATGTCGCTAAATAGAAAACTAAAATATTGATTATGAAATGCAATAATTAATATCGTAACACCGAATATTTAGTGTTAGATGTGAAAAAGTATTTGGAAACTTTCGAAATGCCTTTTTTATACCTAAAACGGTTACAATATCAAATTAGTGCTATAATTACAATTCAGTAGTAATATTCTAGTTCGCTAGTTAGTCACATTTCGTATTTTCATACAATAATATTGCCAAATTAATCAAAACAGCGAAATATTTGACATCTATTTGCGAAGTTGCCCACTTGCAGGATGATAAGAGGGTTCTCTAAAGTCGGATTGTAAGTCATTATATCGTGGTTATGGTAAGATTTAATAAATGAGTCATTCGACAACTTGGTACCCCATTTATTTAGGTAAGAACTCCACATGAAGAAAGAAACCATAACAACATAATATTAGTCTAGACATGATAAACATCGCTCATTATAAGGTATTTTAATAAAGCTTATGTCTCATAACAAACAGAGCGGAAGCGGTTAACATTGATGAGGTAGCAACAGCAATAAAAAGTGAGGTAGGTACTAAAAAAGTTCATAAAAGGCTTACTGTCCAGCAAGGTCTTCCTAGAGCACTAATAGCAAATATATTGTCTAAAGAAAAAGACAACTTTCACAGCGGTGATACTTTGGTTGGCTTACTATCAGAGAGAGATAAAAGATCTCATTGAAACCAATTTTTAAACTGCTACAATAAAAGCTAAGCATACTTATAAAATATATTCAGTCGGAGACCCTAATCCCTACGCATAATAAATAAGACAAACTTATTGTTACTGCAGAACAGAAAACCAAACCAAACCGCTCCCGCTGTCGCTCCTCTCATGGGACCTGTCAACTCCAATAAAACCCAATTCCCATGAAACAATCCACAGACTAATCAGTATTCAAGCAACTCAACATTAACCCTTAAAGTTAGCTCATTTGTACTAGCATAAAGAACCGAATGGCCCGGTAAAAGCTAACGACTATAGTTAACAAGAAGAAAAAATAACAGGAGTGGAAAAGAAAATCACAACTAAAACGAAATAGTAGTACTATAAAAGTATTCGAGTTCCGAGAGATAATGAAAAAAGTTGGTCAAATGATCACCCTCCTTCCGGTCGAACAGGGACGCCAGTTTCCAAAGTCTAAAGACGGTGAGCGCTGAGATGTTGTAGAGTTTAAATGTGCTGATTTTTTACTGCAAAAATAAATACTGGATTCGATGTCAGATAGGCCATTGTGCGTGGACAATGGCGGCCGTCGGCGGTTATTCTAACCAGTCCACCTCCCTCCAGAAGTTAATTAAATCTCCTGGTCTGGTCAGAACGTCTGTGAAAGATCTGGGTGACCCGAGTGTTTCTGTTCTAATTTATGTGACGCATATGCCTTCAAAGAGCACGTGCGCGCCGGTTTCCTCAGCCTCCATGCATGCCCTGCACAGAGGACTGTCCGTTATGCCTATTGTGTGGAAGTGTTTGTTTAGCGAACAGTGTCCTATGATGGTCCCCGTCACCCCGTCAGGCGTAGGCCGTTCCTGTCCAGGCGTAATAAGCGCCTGATAAGCCTGTTATCCAAGGATTTTATATTATAGTTATTTCCGATTTTGGATACTTTAATAGCTGTACAAATTCTTATTAGCTATAAGCGAGCAGTAAGTCCATGAACGCTCCAATGAATATTTGTAATAAAGAGAAATTGACTATTTCAAACAGCTTGCAGGTGCATTGAATATCGCAATATCTTATTGCGTATGACTGACAAGAAGACGCGTTTTTTTTTTAAATTAGGCTCGTGAAATCACAAATATCTTGCAGCATCAAATTCCCCGCCTTCCTGTTACATACTTCTGACCCTTTTCACGAAATCCCTTCCACAGATTGCAGGAAAGCGAGAAATTAACTTTTGCTGGACAGTGAGAACAAAGATGTTACACATCAAACACCTTACGTGAATAGCGTTCAAAAATACGCGTCCCGACTCCTCCACTCCTGATTCCTTACAACTTCAGAGAGATAATTACTTCCTAGATGTAAAAACTGGCGTCTTTTATACTTGAGACATGAAAAAAGAACTCTTTTTGTAACTCCTTTAATAAACTAGAAGCTGGTTTAAGTGAGGGTAGTCGGCTAATGTTGAATGATACACTTAGCTAGTAGTTAAACATTATTTTTTGAGTTCGGTAAAAAAATATATTTTTATGTAAACCGTTCTTATTGGTATTGAAAGTTCTTGGTATGGATTTATGTTATCCCTGTGCTGGTTTTCAGAACTGAGTTATTTGTAAAATGTTGGTTAAGAGCGTTTACATAGTGCTGCAGCACCAACGCTTTTCGCCGCCGCGGTATCAATACTCGCCGCCCGCTGACACGGCGGCGCCATGTGTACAAGGATATCCTGAGACAACATTAAAAAAAAAAAAACTTAAGCTAGAGCACACAACACACGCACTTTACACTTAATGCTATTTATTTCTATCCATAAAATGTCTTTAATTTACGCATATTGGTCCATAATCATATAAAGTTCAAGTTTATTAACTGAAGGGTAATATTTACAAGAGGGTCCATAACAACTTATAACTAAATAATTAATAAAAATAGCAAAATTATATACTAACTTAACTAAAACTATTCAAAAGCTAAAACATAGCATCGTAAAATTCATCCGCATCGCTGTCGACTGGTAATGTACCCAAGAGACTGGCCGCATTGCCACATTGTATGGCAATGCTTAGCCTCTTTCCAAGGTAAAAACCAGCCCTTGGGTCACGGGAAGTGTCAAATAGCCGTTTTGAAATTTAATTAAAGAGGCCATGAGCACTCGGACCCCACGGCCCGAGGGTTTCGTCCCCAAACGGCTCGAAAATATAATTACCTGTAAGGTTATTATACTTACGCCGCTTGAGGTTTTCTGCAGCCGCAGCAGCAGCACCAGCACAGCACGCCGAGCCAGGAAGATGGGATAGCGCAAGAGTGTCGACACAGTTTGCATCCCACACTAAAGGCCTACCCACCTTCCATGGAGATAAAGATATGCCATCCGGTCTCTTGCCATCGTCGCGTGCCAAGCCATTGGGTTCTAATATAGCTGGAATGCCGGCGGTGTCAAGACCTCGTCGGATGATGTCGTTAATGTTCGCGTGCCGCGCTAAGCGACCTGCACTTCGGCTGCAAGACAGGCCGTGATGTCCGAGACTGTTGACAACTTCGCCACAGTGTCAGCGATGAGGAGAACAACAAGGAACTCCTAGTCGTAGGATAATAATTGGTCTATAATAATTTAAATGTATAACCATAATTCGCGAAGCGGAAAAAGAACCCTCGACCAAATCAAAACGCCACTGTACCATTCATGCCGATTTAAAAACATCGTTAAATTTTATGGTGCGTATTCTCGTAATTAATTGATCCAGAAAGCAGTATAAGGGAACTCTAAAACACTGAATTCCAAAATAAAATGGAGCGGCTAAAGTTAGGCTATTCGTTTCAACCGGGCTTGCGGTTATCCGGGTCTGGCGGCGCAAATCACGCGGAAACATACCCGGTTCTGATAGGACCAAATTAAATATAGGTCGGAATTTGAAACTTGTGTACCTATTGCTGGGTTCTATTGGTGAATTCTAATTTGTTTTAGGACTTCTACATGGTATGCAGTGTATCGAAAAGGCGACGTCTTTTGGTTCACCCACAGAAACCTGAAGGCCAGTTCCCGTAATTAAAAAAGGTTCAAAATGCTGTCCCAATTTGTCTCAGGGGCAATCAATGTTGATTCAAAATAATATAGTGTGTCTGGTCACCGATGTCCGACCCGTTAAGGCAATATTATAAATTTTATCAACAAATCCACCATAATAAGGCATTTTAACCCTTTTTTTTTTTTTTTTTTGAAGATGGGAAATCATCAAATGACTTCCCCCGCTCTGGGCAGAGCGAGAGGGTGTGTCAGACTTTTACTGACTAAAACCCACCCGTGTTCCTTCCGTTGCCTGTGTGCCGGGGCCGCGATATCCCTTTCGGACAAACCCGCAACCCCAGCAGGCATTGGTCTTTCGACCCCGTCGGTTGGTGCTGACATTTCTTTGAGGCGCGCGTGGAACACAACGCGCCGTCGACACGGGCCTGGTCCTTATCGACGGCGAGCTGCCCATTGCTCACCGTCCGCAAGCCCGCGCCTACGGTGGCCGGAAGTCGGCTCTCGACTCCCGACGCCCGGAGCGTCTCCTGCGGCGACTAGGGCCGCGAGGGCGTGCAGCTTGCATCTCCCTCGCGCGCTCCGCCTCCTCCTTCGCGAACATAACTGCTTCGCAGAAGGAGGTAAGGCATTTTACCCCTACTGTTTTGAAATGGTTAAGTAAACAAAACAACCAAAAAATTTCACACTTTTTACGTTTCAAGTATTTTTTTAAGGTTTTAATGGGAGTTTCTGATAAACCTTTTAGTATCAAGTTATTGCCTACTTTTGTAGCTGTCGAACGAACTAATTGTATGCCTGTAGGACCTCTATATCGGTAGGTATTGCAAAATAAATAAACCCATCAGTACTCAGTAAAATATAAAAAATAATTCAAATTAAAATTCTTTATTGCGAACTAAGTGTACAGAATTTTGAAGATGTTACCAATAGGTAGGTTCTTAGAACTTAGTTGCCCGTTAAGGCATTGCAATTTAAATGGTTATAACTAAAAAAAACCTATATAATACTCAGTATTACAGTTATACAGTTTACATTATATTATATTAATTATCATTATTCATACATTTTATATTATATCATACTATTCTTATAATTAATAAAAAATAAAAATCTCATCACATTATAAGTAAGTATCACAATCATTTTAATATTAGATAATTATTTTTCTTCAAGGAATTCTTTTACAGAGTAATATGTCTTTTTAATCAGTAAGTATTTTAGCTTCCTTTTAAAAATACCAATTGGATGGAGGTCCTTAATGTCTATCGGTAACGTATTATATATTTTTATGCCTATACAAAAAATACTATTGCTGTATACTGCAGTGTGGGAAGGTTTATTCCGTAATGTATTTTTAAGTCTACTGCATGTTAATGTTTCATAGCTACTGAGGTTTGATCTAACTAAAATTGAGGCCGCGTATATATATAGAAGGGAGGGTTAATATCTTGAGGTTTACATGAAACAGCTGTTAAATGGCTGCCAATTCGAAACAGTAGGGGCAAAATGCCTTATTGTGGTAGATTTGTCGATAAAATTGATCATATTGCTTCGCCTTAACAGGTCGGATATCGGTGACCAGACACACTGTATATGAAAATTAGAGGTGTTTTTGACAGATTGAAACTGATTAAAATGCGAAAGTTCTTAAAATTTCTGAAATTGGCATATTCTCATTTACCAATTATCTGTAAATTTGAGATTGTTCGAAAGATCTCTTTTCTTATATCGACACGAGCCAAACCATGATACATCACCATGATAATATAATATAGTCAACACTAGGTATTTGCAAAGGGACTATCTACCCGCGATCGAAATATGCAGAATGAATATTTAGTAATTAGGCTCTAGCTAAATAAAGTAACGGTTAAACAACCGTGTTTCAAGTTATAAAATAAACCTATGGTTAAACCTATATTTACAAAAGTACTTTGTATCAGTTAGTAACCGGAGTGCACCAACAAATAAGCTTAATCTAGTTACAATATTCGATGCACCAAAGTGCTCGAATTTGATTCTATTAAAATTGTGCATGAAAGTTATGAAATATGTGCTGTGCTGAAATTAAAACGGGTAACACAGAATATTGTGCAACGCAGTTTACAATTAAACACAGTTCATACGGAGATAGCCAAATCGCCACGTTTGTAAAATAGTTTAGGGATTAGATGGTTACGCCAACTAACATATATTAGTTAGTGCAGATTTTGATGAGTTGGATTGTCCAACCGTTGACTTATAAGGTAGCCCCGAATTCTACGCGATGTAAGCTGCTGCTGTATCTACAACGTAGAGCAATATATTTCTCTCGAGTCAACACCTCACATAATCAGCTCACAACGTTCCCACTGTTGGGATTCAGGTGTCCCCTTAGAGAGAGGGTTGCTCATAGCGAGATAAAAATATTAGCCAGTTTATCCTGTTTATGACTAAGCTGACTGCCAATGGTTTGCCGAACAAACTAAATAATCACTCGCAGAGAATTTTAATGCACCAAAAACCCACTGCATTACTTGGCACAAAAGGGTTAAAACAATTTTCTAAAATAAAATCCAGCTATTTGTTGTAACCCGCCGTGCGGCCACGGGGACTAAACATAGAATAAAAATGTGGAGGTAGAAGCGACACTTCAGGGCTGAACGAATTCTAAAATAGTTTCATTTATACGTTCGTCACAGTCAGGTTGGTTGTTGTAGGTACATATCGAAGTAAATAAGTACCTACCCTGCTTATTGACAAATTGAGTTGAATTGAGCAAGGTTGATTGGTTTGGCAAATAAAGTTGTATTTTTTTATCAAAAAAGGATTGACAACTCATATTTTGATTTGGTAGACTGCGTACCTGATAGTGCAATATGAGTAGGCGCCCCACAAGGTGGATGGGTGGCCTGGTGAAGTTCGCTTGGGATCGGTTGGTTGCGGGAAGCACCGGAATCGGCGAAGTGGCGGTGCTTAGAGGAGGCCTATGTCCAGCGAACGTCTTTTGGCTGTTTGATGAAGATTACCGTGAATCGTGTGAGCGGGTCCCCAAGAACGGTAGATGATTTTTTTCGATGTTAGTGCACTAAAAAAGAAAGCACAATCAGGGAAATTATTTTTTAGAAAATTAGCTGCCTACGTCTTGCCGTGTTGCAGCCATTTTATTCAATTTAAGTCCACGAAATATTCGTTTCTATTCTTGCTGCAGGTTAGCGTAACGGTAACGTACATCTATTAGGTAACCTGCTAAGTGAGTGAGCCAACTAACCCTTTTAGATTTCAAATTTCTACTAACATTTATTTTATCATCCTATATTTCAGGTGTGAGTCAAGGACTTATTTCAAAAATAGTTAAGGAAGGGCACGCACCAGAAGAAACTGGTATAAAAATTCGGACACTAGGCAAGGAGAGAAAACGTAAAAGTGGATTTGTGCATGTTGATGATTTTGACATGGGAGTTATACGGAGGAAAGTACATGAATTTTATTCTGCTAAAAAAGAGGTCCCTACTGTTAAAAAGCTTCTAGAGGTCTTAAAGACAGATATAAATTACACAAGACAGTGAGAGAGTCTGCGAAAGCTGCTTCACAAGGTGGGATTTCGTTTTAAAAAATCTCAGTCCAATCGGAAGGTTCTTAAGGAGCGTAATGAAATATCAGCTTGGAGAGTTAAGTACTTGCATGCACTGGATAAAAATAATAAATCTCCCCATCCCCGGCCCATAATTTATTTAGATGAGACCTCTATTCACTCTTCGCATACATCGGGTAAATGTTGGCAAGGAGAGGGTGAAGACGGAGTATTGGAGCCTGTATCGAAAGGGCAAAGATATATTATTGTTCATGCGAGAGGAGATACTGGATTTGTTACAAATGCACTACTTGTGTTTAAATCAAACACAAAAAGTGGTGATTATCATGACGAGATGAATAGTACCAACTTTAAAAAGTTGGTTATTGAAAAACTTGTGCCTAATTTACGAGTGCCATTCATAATAGTAATGAATAATGCTCCTTATCACCGTATTTGTGTGAATAAAGCCCAAATACGAATTCCTTAAAAAAAGATGTGCAATTATGGTTGACCCAAAATAAAATTGACTACGGAGAGAATTTGACTAAACCTCAGCTTTTAGAAATAATTAAAAGAAACAAGCCTGAACCTGTTTAAGAGATATTTTTTTTTTTTAAAGACAATAGACTCAAATTCTTATATTTACCACCTTATCACTGTGATCTCAATTCCATTGAACTCATATGGAGCACAATGAAAAGAAAAGTTGCTGATGTAAATATTAAGCACAAAAATGCTGAAATTCCCCGCCTAGTTAGAGATGCTTTTGACGCTATTACAGTTCATGAGTGGGCACAGCATTGTAAACACGTTCGCAGGTTAGAAGGAGAATACTTAAAACATGATTTGTATTTAGATAAACCTTTTATTATAGAAGTGGTAAGTGACACTGAAACCGAGAGCGATAGTGATAGTGATGATAGTGGTACGGAAATAAGCGGAGTATGGCCTCACAACCACGATGAAGTTGTGTATGCAGGTTCATCTAAAGATCACAATTACTGTAAACCTGGTTTTCAATAAATTATTGTAAAGCAATTTGTTTTTTTTATTACACTACACTACCACTAGGTACCACTGCTAATTATAATTAGTCAAATCTGGTTAGGGGTTAGGTACGGTCACAACTAAATGCTAGACATCCAGGTACCTCTTGCAGGGTAGGTACCTACTTAACTTCGCATTAAATTAAAGTTGTATCCCCCCGTGGAATATTTTATCTGCTGAATTTCCACTTCATTGGATTACTTTTTAGATAAAGCCATTGTTTATTGCTGAGAGACTCAACTGTTAGCGTACCTACGTAACTGTAAATTATCAAATTATTTTTATTTATTTTATTATTTTTATATAGGTATCATTGTTTTTAATTTGTGAAAACTGTAATTCTTATTAAACGATTATGTCTAATGTCAAATTTCCTTCTTGAAAACTTACTCAATTTTGGGCACCTTATATTAATTAGCAACACTGAATCGCCGGTGCCGTCCTCTTTCAGTTCACAGATAAGTTGGTAGGACTGTAAGCAAATTTGCATTTTAACAGTTAATTTCCCTGACTTAACATTTATTTATTTTAGGCTTACCAATTAAATACATACACACCAATAACCAAGAATCTTTGTAATAATTATAGATCTCGCATGTATCTTAATGATAGGAAAGCACGGCACTATTAATTTTGTAAAAGGAATTGAAATTACAGAAGAATTAGTGTCGTTTCTACACAATGTTATTACTCTATGGGATAAGCGAGCAAATCGCGTGGAAACCGAGCGACAGTTATTGGACCCGATGACCGGCCGAATTAAGTTCCATTGCGTTCGGCCGAAGCGTTCACGGGTCACCGTGCGCTCCTACGAACATTATTCGTTACACACAGGGTTGAACCGTTTTTAATGGAGTTTGGTGTTGGATATAATATCAATAGAAGGCGTCAATTTTGATGATCTTCAGTCCCAAATGATTATTTTCTGCAGTAAAATCCAATTTCATGGGGCCGCGCAGATATTAACAAAAAGCTTTATCTTTCATCTTCTTATTCCTAGTTAACGTGAAGAACCCTTTATGGTCTAGTGGTAAGACCACCAGCTGTCTTAGATCCAGAGGTCCCGGGTTCAATTCCCAGCGAGGGAAAAAATTCTGCTCTGGTTGGTGATAGCCGTTCTTAGTCCGCCTGACTAGCTACCGTCATCTTATCTAAGTCTCTCGCCATAACAACAACAGCATTGTCGTGTTTTGGCAATTGTAGGTAAGATAACCAGTTCCCCTGTGGTTGAGGATTCCGCGTGAAGCTCGCTTCCAAGCTGCTTTTTTTTTACAATGTGTTATATAATCTAACTGGAATCTATAAAATCTTACACGTATTTTATGCATCTACATAATTACAAAATAAAACCTAGTTTGCTTCATACATATTTGCAGAACAGAACCAATTTCGAAATCAAATGATCGCAATACCCCTAATGACCAGCGCTGCAAACAATCAAAAAACAAAAAAAGTATTTTCAATTACAACACAATTCGGATATCAAAGAGAATGGTAGAATGGTATAAAACGATATACAAAATAATTGCGGATGTTCTCTCCGTTACCGGCAAGTGGGAGAATTCACATCCGCCGGATGTAGGCACCGGCGGAAGTTTACTTAGCCCGCGCGAAACCGACGGAGGCCGCGTCACCCCCGGTTATGTTCGGAGGCTGGTCTTCAGAACACGATTTTAAGATACGACTTTTATTTTATAATGATCTTTGTGGTCAATTTAAAAGTGAGGTTTGTTATTATGTATTCATACGCGGTTTGATTTGAACATTATCAATATTTTATCAATAGCATGACGTACTTATAAAGTAATTCTTTAATTAATTTGGTTTGATTAGCGGCGTATATACCGCGCCGTAGAAAAAAACGTGTCTTTCAATAAGCTCACTATGGTATAGTGACATACAACACTGACGGCCGTGGCTCACGAATAAACAGTAATTTTTCATGGAAAGAAAAACGTGTGTGTACAAACAGTAACAGTGATCGAAGACACTGAAAAAACTCTGAACTATAGGTAATTTCTAATTTATGGTTAACCGTGAGATATACAGTTCAATGCTAAAATCTTCACTGAGAATAACTGTAGGTACAGCAAGATTATTTAAAAACTATAATTATTGCAAATCGACAGAAATTATCATTGCTTCAAAACATTGGATATAAACCTCAGTAACTATAAGAGGCACCTTAACGACTTTTGGACAATTGTGTCAAATTTTTGTACCGTGAACTTCAATGTTCACTAAATCAATAACTTACATAAGTATATCAATTTCTGTTACATTATTCACACACAATAATTACACGAAAGTATGTCCCGGTGTGTATCATAATTAATGCAAATTGGAGCTGACAGCATTACGCTAATAGATTCATGTATTTACATGGTAATGCGAGCTTGTCATCCTGCCGATTAGTAGCCATCATCTATGTAGGAAAAGAGTGCTGTAAATAGATGCAGCACTTAAACCACTAATTCTTTTGCGATGTAAATATGAGATAGATTAATAATGAAAAATTATAACGTTTCTTTTTCTTCAATCCGATTAACGACAAAGAAAAATCGGCCAGGTGCGTGTCGGACTACGCACGATGAAGGGTTCCGTAGTTGGAATGTATGTATCGCAAGAACAAACTTAACATTATAGTTGAAAAACATATTGTCCCATACATTCCAACTGAAAATGTAAGTTTGTACGCACAATATTGAGAGATTTCCCACTTTATTTTAAGACCATAGATTTTCTTACAATCTATGAGTATTTTTTCAAAATTTTTGTCTCTGTAGTTCGGAGATAAGGGGGAATGGAATGGTAACTTTTCACAAATTTTCTTAAATAGGTAAAAGTATTCATTTTAAAATTATTAAAATCAAATATTTGAGATTCTCGCAATAAGCCCTTTCATTTTTTTTTTCTTCTTGCTGCCTCCCAAAAGTGACCCCCATATTCTTTAACATTCATTTATTTGTTATACATGTCCGTGTTTTGGTTACAAAAATACATATGTTACTTAATCAGTCCATTCGATTCGGAAAAACTTGGCTGTGACAGGCAGACGGACAGACAGACAGATAGACTACCAGCCAGCCATACACACGAGAGATCCTATAAGGGTTCCGTTTTTTCTTTTTGAGGTACGGAACCTTAAAAACGTAAATAGTTCATAATTAGATACTAATTTAAACGTGAGTGTGTTATATGTACTATGTCTGAACCAGTCTGAAATGGTTGTAAAGAAAGACGTACGAATTCAACCGAGATAAAATAAAGGTGTGAAGAATAAAACTCTTTATTTTTATAATGTCTGCTTGGTATAAAAATAACAAGCTACACCTTAATAATTGAGATAGGTAGTAATTTGCAGAATAAAAAGGTCGACCGATGAAACAATAAACACACCGCGACCAGTCGCCTTATCGGAACCAACCTTTATCCGTCAGTGGTGGTTGCGTGTGCCCACCAGTTACTGCAAAGCGAAACACACAAAAGAAACGATAAGGCTCCGACATTAGGGCCATCCCTCTTACGATGTATAGAAATTAAGCCCGTAGGCCTACCGGCTGCGAAGATAAATGTACCCACTCCGAGATCTCATGGACTCAGCTAATGTTTATACGTGGAGTAAAATTAAGTGGGTTACAGGAGGCAGCTGCAAGGTTAGGTGGACTGAAGAAGAATCTTTTTGGCAGTACGTGTTGGAGCTACCATAATTTTCGAAACAAAAAATGTCGGGATTAACCTGGACAGTCAGCCTAGCCCGGCCACACTATCAATTTGACTGGCTTAGTTGTCACCATAGGGCAACGTGAGAGAAGATACATTCAGCGGATCTGTGTTGATTAGTGTGTTGTGAGTTCTAATCAAATTCTCGTGTAATATTAGCTAAAATTGACTCTTTTCTTTGTGATAGATCTTTTCTGGTCAATGTATTAACATTGACCACGAAAGATTGGTCACACTACCAATTTGACTGGCTAGTAGTCACCATGTGGCAACACGAGAGAAGATACGTTCAGCGGTTCTGTGGTGATTAATGTGTGTGCTAGTCAAATTCTCGTGTAATCTTACCTAAATTAATCGACATTTTTCTTTGTAACAGATCTTGATCTTGATGATGATTGGCCACACTATAAATTTGACTGGCTATTTGTCACCATGTGGCCACACGAGAGAAGATACAAGGTATTGCAATGTCTCTAATTAGAATCTCTTACTAGTAAAGTTAATAGAAAAATATTTAACTGTAAAAGATTACACAAACATTTCCTCTCACAAATACGAGTCCTTTTGATTTCGAAGGTCACAACCATAAAATACGCTTTCAAGTATCATCCTTCTAACAGGCTTACAATTTCCAATAACATGAGCTCTCAGAAGCCGAAGGCCGAAGCTAAAGGACGAAGGCCGAAAAACTCTTACAAACGCTTAAACATTAATAGAAAACAAGAAAATACAGAGTAAAAGATGGCATGGTCGGAAATTAAGGGGCGGGCCGCAGACGCGAACCATTTGTCAGTCTGTCCGTTACACTTAACTCGGGAACCTCATTCGCTTAACACTCACCTAAGGATCTATGCTGGGGTTGTACGGGATTATAGTTCGGGCGGGCCAGTAAGAAAGAAAAACTTATGAAAATGAGACTTAGAAGTATTTTGTCCAGCGTGGATCTCATAGAATGCTGTGTGTGTGTGTACTTATTAAGTTCAATTTGGAAATTGGTAAAGGGTAAGCGGAAAAACTTGGCTGAACTATTTTCAACCATAAACTAGCCAATTAAGACTTAAAAAAAACAAATTGATCCTCAAATTCAGCGCATGTCAGGCTCCAGACGAGGTCAGAGTAAATATAACTTGGGAATGCGATCTATATCATTTTATTGAGTGGGAATAATTAATTAATATGGATTTATTGTTCAAGCATAATCTGAGGTATTAGATTTGTTCCATTGAATTACTTTTTTATGAAATCATGACATATTTGAGCACAACTTAATTTAACTTAGAGATATGTATTAAATATTTTTTTTTCTAATTATATAAATTCTGTAAATACATATGTGGTGGCATCTACTACACCACATGCGAACTACACATCAAAGACCTGACGTCACACAAAATCCTTAAGTCACACAAATCCTGCATGACGCAAAAAGAGTTTACTGCGCGAACGCCATATACATAACTTTTCTGACATCAATCGTTGGGCAGTTGCCCGCCAGGCACGACACTCGTCTAGTCGGAGGATCCTTGCTACACACACACTTCTTACATCCTGTGCCTCTAAACATATTATAATTTCATATAGTCGCGAATCGTATTTTGGTCAAGATACAACCTGGCACTGACCTGCATATTGGAAAAAAAATCGCCACCATCCACCTTAAAGCACGTCCTTAATATCGGCCCGTAAGTTTCCACTCCTAATACAAGCCCTTCTCCAGCCTCTTAGTTTAGATGAGATTAGATTAAACGTTTGGCTCTTAACAATACAAGTGGGACAACATTTTTTGCTTCAAGCCTCTTTTTAGGGACCCTACAGAACTGTTCTTTGGTAAATTGGGGTCCAAAGAATTGAATAATGTATCCTATTTTATTGTTCAGAGCAGGATTACTAGTTCTTAGTTGAGTTTCGGGAGATTTGGCTCAACAAAATAAGACATTTTTATGTCAGGTAACTTTATTGTCGTCTTGAGGTTGCTTTTCTTTTGTTTTGTGGTCTTCATTAGTTTTATCTGGATGTAGGTAGGTATATTGCCTGTACTTCTAGTTAGGGCTCGTTCACACGAGGACGATTCGTGTTTTATAATGAATAGTCTTTTTTCACGATTCGTTTTTTTTTGACGGCGGCGTTTTTTTTTAAACGCCCGTGTTCACACACATCACGAATCGTGAAAAATTACGAACAAGTTCGATCACGTTCATCAAAAAACATGAATCGTGATTTTTTTGTTACGGATTTGCTGATGCTCTCGTCCAAGACTAAACTCTGAATCACGAATCAAGTGTGAAAATCTATTCTCATATTTTGACGAATCGCGAAAAAAATCGTTTAGTATGCAATGTCAATGTGCAACTGTCATCACGTATCGTTTTGTTTTACGAATCGTCATTGACGGGTCCCGTGTGAATGAGCTGTTAGATGTAAAATATATTATCTCTTGTTTGCATGAGATGTATGAAAAAGTCATGTTGCGTTAAAAATATTTTCTTGTCGGAAAGTTTGCTAGCGAAGCTCAAACGCCGAATGTACATAATAAGGTGGTTATTCTTGCAAACTCCTACGATACACCTCAATATACAGTAGGTATTTAATATTACCTCGAGGTCGAGCAAAGTTTTATTGGGTTTTTCTATCAGGAATTTCTCAGTAGCAGCCCGGAGTCTGGATTTGCGACCGGTTGATGGCAATAGGCTTGCCCCCTATTAATTGGGACTTAAACATTACTGGCGAAATGTGGGTGAACCGACTAGGTAGAGGCATACCTCTGCCTAACCGTTCGGCGGAACAAGGTGTAATGTTATGTTATTTAATATGGTTTATAAATGTGTAATAAACTGAAAGTCTAATTAGTGCATGGTATTGCATCTACAAGACAACCATTTTTTAAATTACTTGCCTACCGGTAAGTTTTATGAATAAGAGTGTAAGGTTTGTCTGTACTCTTTGGACCGACCTCCAAAAAGGATAATTCAAAAAACAAATACAAACACACAAGTGGTGATAGGAATAGGGGCAAGTACACCCACTATAAATCTCTTGTATTACGAATGGATACATAAAAATTCATTGCTTTCCTTCGATTTATCCGAACAGTTTTCTTTTCATTGTAAGAGTATTATTTTATGCACCCCCAGTGAGCGGTGCTGCTTAGATTGTGTTAACGTGGAATGCAGTATCTTGTCTTGTGCTTGCGCTCAGTTAAGATAATTCAATTTACCCAATAAATGGAAAAAGGAAATATAAATTGGGAATTGGGAGATCAGTTCTGAATTTTATTTCTTCTATTGTCACTGCAACAATTCAACATTTAAAATTCATTTATTCAAACTATGCTGAGAATCAGCACTTTTCGAACGTCAAAATTACATAAGACAGTCCCCCAAAACGCCCACCCTTCACCACTTCCTAGTGTGTTAGCTGGGAAGAAGAAGTGGCGCAACAAACTCTCCAGCAGCACAGCTGTCTGTTCAGTTAGAAGAAAAAAAAAAGATTCTATATAAGATTGCAATAAAAGGAAAACCTAACTCAAATTGACATTAGCGATGCAAGTCCATAATCAAAACTTAATATACGAGTACAAAGTAAGTAAATAATGTGAAATATTCAATTTATTTATATCCTTATAAACCAACGTATTCCTTTATTTTCTCTCTGTTTAATGATATTAGTCCAATTTTGTTGTATCTGCCACTGCCTCTTTTGTTTTAAAAAGTATTTTTTTTTTCTAAAATGTATATAGTTTAGTTAGTCTTACATAGTATAGTTTTCTCTTAACTTCTTTATTTTCGTTGTACGTAAAAGAATTTCAAAGAATCTTGAACCTAAATTTATTGGGCCCTATTATGTGCAGGTATCATTAAATGCCTCCAGAAGTGCAAGTACCACATATATGCCGACGACGTCCAACTTTACTTATTATTTAGACCAGAGGAGTACGATTCGCCGCCTGGTCTAAAGAGAATTGCCTATCGCTAAACCCAACCAAAACCAAATACTTGGTATTTGGCACTAGACAACAACTAGCAAAACTACCTACAACGTTCCACCTGGAGCTTATGGGCGAACCAATTGACAGAGTCTATGAAGCACGGAATCTTGGTCTTATTATGGACAAAGACCTTCGTTTCGAAAAGCACGTAGCCGACTCGGTGAGAAACTGCTTTTACCGCCTGAAAGTTCTGTATAAGATTAGGCCTTACTTGTCCGAAAGACTACGGGAACAGCTCGTGGAAACCCTGGTTCTATCTAGATTGAACTACGCTGACACCGTTTACGGCCCGCGCCTATTAGCTCGTACAGACCGCTTCATCCAAAGGGTACAAAACGCCTGTGCTCGATTTTGTTACAATATTCCTCGCAGAAGCCATGTCACACATTTCCTAAACAAGCATTTTACTCTAAAAATGAAGTCCAGACGCAAACTACACTTGGCTTGCCTTCTATTCGGTGTGGTTAAATACCAAAAACCGGACTACCTGTACTAGCCCGGGAAAGTTACGCCAAATTTTAGGCTAACTTTGCATTAATTTAAAACAGCGATTTTTTTCATTTAACGTGTAGGGTATGGTCAAGGGAATATATTAAACTGTATACCGCGAAAAGTTCACCCCCGCGTGTACGTTTTTTTTAAGAAAACATCTAATTTCAATTTTACGTGGTAGAAAAAAATATTAACAGATATGTTTGTATGGAGTGTTTGTCGAAGAGATTAGGTATCACAAGCAGGTCAAAAAATTTGACATTTTCGTCCACGGAAAATTCCATAAAAATAAAATTACATTTGTTTTTAAATTGTACTTCAAGCAACAATATTAACAGCAGTTTTTTTGCATTAAATTACTTAATTCAATATTTAAATGCGCTATTCAACAAAATTAAAATATTGTACTAGCGCAAAATATTAATAAAAGTTTTTTTTGCAATAGCGGTTCAGGCAAAAATGTAACAAAGTTAAATTTAGTTTAACTTTTATTTATACGCTCTATCTCACTTAATTACAAGAAGATTAAACAAATTAAAGCAATTTTGTTTTAATAGATATATATAAAATTTTGCTTTAATGTGTTTAATTTTCTTGAAATTAGGTCGGATAGAGATATCTTGCGCTAGTATAATATGTTTAATTTTGTTGAATAGCGTATTAAAATATTGAATTAAGTAATTTAATGCAAACAAATTGCTATTATATTTTTATGGAAATTTCTGTGGACGAAAATGTTTAATTCTGAAATAATATATTAATTTTACGATTTTTTTACATATTATGACCAAAATTTTCCTGTTAACTATTTTGCCTCAATTTTTATTCACAAAAATGCGTTTTTGTTTTTTTCACCTTGATGCGGTCCTGGAAAATGTTTATTTTTTTTATATTATTTGAAGAGCTAAGTTCAAAAACACGATTCAGGAAAAAAATCGCTGTTAGGATTTAGTGCAGGGTTCAAACCTAATTTCCCCGGCCTATACGACAACTTGAGTTGGATAGCGAGTAAACGAGAATGTGGGAGAAGGCAATGCTCGCAGCAACCCTCGACCCAGTCGCATAGTACAGCCGCTTTTAGAGGTAGCTTCCGTTATGCGGCTTCCAAAGGGTGGAATAACCTGCCACCACCTAGCCGATCTTTTAACACGATCGAGACATTTACAAGACGCCTACGGCAGTATCTCATGGATGCCCAACGGAAGCTAGACATGATTAATTTAAATGTTTCATTGCTGTGAATCCATGATTATATATTTTATTTATTGACGACCTTCCAGTATTTATTGTGCAACCATATTATTTTTATTTCTTTCCTGGCGCTATTTAATTTTTTATAATAATTTGTAAACAAATATCTAATCGAGTTTTATTTTATTTACTACACATTTCTATCTACTTTTATTTAAATATAGAACACATACACACTATAAAACTGACACATAAGACGTCCTCGTAATAGTTGTCTGGCATTTATGCTGAACTGGGCCTATTTGGCGCAGCCACGAGGCACACAGTATAATTTTAAGTTATCTTTATTTTTTCTGTTTTTTTTTTTGTTTTTGTGTGCCTTAACCTGAGTCAAATAAATTTATTTTCTTTCTTCTTTCTTTCTTTCAAATTCTCTGTAACAATTTTAAAGACATCTTTCATTGACATTTCCACTCAAATGTTTACACAAACTTTCTTTTCCTCCCTTCACATACTCCAAGCATGGTTCGCTTTTTACTACCGATTGGAAATGAGTTACAGTTGAGCAGAGCTATGGATTTCATCTCTGTAGTGATACAGAATATATGGGAGTGGTATTATTGCGCCTCGGTACAGAAGATAGTAAGCAGAGAAGAAAATTTAGTATTCTTTGAGGTAATGTGTGAATGTTTATATCGGTTTCAGAGCGGGAATCAAAAGGGTGGATTATTGATATTAAAATAATATTATTATGAATTATAAATATTAGTAAACATTTATTTCTATTCATCGATGAATTGAGTTTGAAAAGTTTCGTATCAGAATTTAACATGTGATTTTTAGGCTTGTCGTCATGTACAGAAAAAAGACAGTGGAGCAATTTGTCTCTTGATACAATTTTAGCCATTTATTAAATCAGTTCATCAAAAAGGACGATAATTATAATTTTACCAGTTGCTTCATGTAGTCTTCCTAACTAACAGTCCTGACAATAATACACAGTAAATATTTATTAGATTATACTTACCTAATTACATCATCTCTGCATATTAGATTTTAAGAGATTAGATCTAGCTATGAATATGGAAATTCACCACTCTTTTACTAGGAAGCAAAATATGTGCGCCATTTTGGCAAGAAAATGGCGATTTGGCACCGTCTGGAGCAATACTCGTATAAAGAGATGATCTTTGTGAGATAAGGGGTGCGTAACTTAAAGGGTGTTCCAGTTGTCTGGGGAGAGAAAATGAGTCATTTTGTCCCAGGTTTAGATAAAACACTAAAGTCATTTTATAAATGACAATTACAAAATGACAAAATTGCCTATAAATGATTAAATTCAAATAAATGCTTTGAGTTTGTGTTTGATTAATGATATCTTTTTCACATATATGAAATAAGTGTTTTTTTTTAAACATAGATGATTATGATCTATAGTTAAGTTTTCTTATAAATAAGTGGACACTGGTAGATAGATACCTAGATGAAATACCTACGTTATTGTAACACAGTTCAAACAATATCTTATCAAATCGTATGTTATGACTACAATCAATATGGTGGTCTTATGATATCTGACTAGGTTCTGTTCGCAGGTTCATCCGCGTGGAAATCAACTATACCATAAAGCATATCCTATAGCACTCAGCAATAGTGTAGCTTTCCATCAGTGAAATATGTTTTGTAATCGGATCAGTATTTCCACAATTACCTCTTACAAACAAACAAACAATTTTACCACTGTATAATATTATAATTAAGTTAGCTAGTAGTTTATTATTTTCTTTAATACACTAGTTATAAAATACTTGTTAAGGCTATCCTCGAGGTAGGTATGCGTTTAAAAATGTATGATCCTAAAAGTTTGAAATTAATATACTACACTACTCAACAAAGTCTAGGGAAAATGCCACCTATTTATGAAAACTCTTTGGAAGAAGAACTGGCCACAAAAATTTGTAAATGATTGAACCTGCAATAAATAATAGTTTTAAAAAAAAATTACCGTTCCGCGGGTCCACACTCTCGCGAGTGCACCTCGTGGAGGCCCTTGCACGAACCGCGGCAAACAGAGGCTACACGACAGCCACCCAACCACAATCTCGTTTTATTCAGTTGCCCGCCACCTCTATCTAAAGATGGACGTGATTGAAGTGACTACGATTGCTGTCTTGTGTGCTTACCAATATTATAAAGCGCGAGAGTGTGATTGGTTAGCTCGCCTAGCGCCTCGCGTCCCTTGATTCCGGTCAAAAAACCGACACCGACTGGAGCACGCCCGAAGCGAGGTGACAGACAACCAGAGGAGGCGAGGGCGCCATCCATACTATCGCGCTCGCTTCACCTCGTTTTGCCTCCTGGAGAGTGTGGACCCGGGGTAAAAGCAATAACATTTTGGAATGAGGGAAAACTTCACGCCTTGGTCGCAGCGTACGACATTTTAAAAATGAAGTTTAGAAATTACTGTCCATAGTCGGTATTTTTCTAGTGCAAATCATTTTCACTACTTTCTTATAAAAGCAACTTTTGTGACTCTGTAGCGTTATGTCACGCCGTCACTAAAATAAAATTAAGGCTTTGGTCTCCTATTTTATGCCTTATGCGACGTCCGACTTCAACGTTAGCGTTCCAATCGACGTCTGAACGCAACAAGACGCCGAAGTCGACGTGTGAAACCGACCACAACAGTACATTTCTGTAGTAAGCATCGTAACACGGCGTACGGCGTGACGCTGTAAGCGGCTGATAGCGTTAATAGGAGACCATAGCCTTAACGGCGATATTCCACAGGTGCAATAGACAACCTGATATTCAGCATGCCACGCCGATGCGGAGCCGTCACTCATTCTTTGGGAGGACCAGCAGTTTATTAAAAAGTTTCTGGGAACATTTTATTTTATTTAATGATAACTGGACGTTCGCTTTTTTAAATTTCATAATAAATTAAAATTTCGTCACTAGCAACCCTTTTTTTATCACATATTTAAGATCTGTATTAAATTACGCTTCTATCAGATATAAAATATTTGTTAAAATAAAAATAATTACTATATACACTTGTTCCCTAGAGTTTGTTGAGTAGTGTATTAATGTTTGAAAGCCAACAAAAGGCTTCAAACAATGGCACATAATTATATAAAGGTAACTTATAGTTAAAATACAAATTCATGAGTTATGAAATTAAGTTAATATTACTGAAACCATACATTAGCTCCGTCTGGGTAAATTTTCCAGTTTTAACATAAAATAAAGTAAATAAATAAAGTTACAGATATTATAGGAAAATTGAGAAGTTTGTTTGTTTCGTAAATTCTAGAATTGTGTTAAGAAAAACTTGTTGAAGTAATACAAAGTCGGTTATAAAACTCGTGAAATACAAAGGATTTACTTACTTGTTTGAAAGTTACAATAAGTAATTTTAGGTACGTATTAAATAAGACAAGTAATAAAATGAAACTTGTATGTAAGTAGATCTTTTAAGAGACTTTTACAATACATTTTTGGTCATTATTTTAAAACTAGATGGTGCTGGATATCAGTAGGTATCTTTAATATAACATTTTTCAAATTAATAAAGTGTTGTTTCAGTACTTTATTTATATTCGCATGTTAGCTAAATATAATTTAGTTCCACCACTTTCGTCTTACAAAACTTAATACAAGCAAAGTTACGGGCAATACATCAACAATAGCCTGCGCAATATTTCAGCCCCCGTCGACCACCGTGGCGGCGGCCATTGTGTCTCAATCGACCGGTCAATTTGCATAATAACTGTTATTTTGTACGCGCTGTGATGTTAACCCACACTTTGCTATGGAGGTATTTTCAAGGAGTTGTTAAGATTATTAGGTCAGATTATTGGTGACTGCCAACGTGTGGTTTTATGGTGGTCCTAGCACTATTTTTCGGGCTAATTTTGGTTGTATAATGTAAGGTTTTGAAGTAACATGTTGGTTTGTTTTGGCTGTATTAACTTAGTTAACATTGGTTTTAATAATAATAACAATTTTTTACATGTAATAACTTTTCCATTATTTGTTTTTGTTGAATTCTTAGAGAAAGTAGAGGGTTATAACTTCTACCGAACCAAACCATTACTGGTCATCTTAATTTAGTGTGTGAAATGCGAAACTGTGTTCAGTTTCTTTGAAAATCCGTCAGAAAATAAAGTCATTTCAAGCTCAAACTCAAAACATTTATTTCAAATAAATATATTAAACTATATAATATAATATTATGTTACAGTACCTAACGCACGGTGATGTACGGTTTCTTTTTTTTGTTATTTAATCATATTTAGTCATATAATTAGTTGTATTATATTTTAAGTAAGTACTGTTTATTTTATCAGATTTTGTTACCTATTTATTATGTACAAATCACTGAACCTGACTTGGTTTCCGTAAGCCTATTTCGGGTGACTACTGAAAATCAGCGCTCTGCTGTGGGTCGGGGCATAGCACAGCATCATGCTGAGTGGAAGCTTGTCACTTGTATTTATATCTATTTCGGTTTTTGATTACTCTTGTATATTTGTATGCACGTGTTTCTGTGATAAATAAATGTATTTTTCTTTTCCTTTATTTCTTTCTTTCAATTAAATTACAAGCACTTTTGAATTATGATGCAGTCGATCAGTTAGAAAAAGAAGCTAGTTATCCATTCCAAAGCGTATTAGTCACCTCTATAGAAGATTTTCCCAGTATCCTCACCGTGCTTAGGCAGTATCCGTTTTGGGCTGTCGTCTTCCCGTAGATTGCTTGGACTTGCTGCGCATAATGTTTATTTATATTTAAACTTTAACTTTTGTATTTATAGAGTTGGTCGATACCTTTTTTTTAAAGGCCACGTACCTAAAGCACTAAGTTAATCAAACCTAATCATAATATAATCTTTACTATAATATTATAAAGAGGTAATTTTTTTATTTGTAGGCTTGTATGTAGGGGGTAATCGCCGGAACTACCAGCTGGATTTGAAAAATTATTTTTGCACGGATAGCCCAATTCTTGAGCAAGGTGTAACTTCGCGGACGAAGTTGCGAGCAGAGGCTATATAATATATAATTATATATATTTATATGTATTATAAATTGTATTATTTATATTTATTTTAGTTTTTTATTATTATTATTTAAGTTATATTTATTTATTTATATTTTATATAATATACTATAATATTATAAAGAGGTAAAATTAGTTTGTTTGTTAGTTTGTATGTAGGGGGTAATCTTCGGAACTACCAGTCGGATATGAAAAAATATTTTTGCATTGGATAGCCAAATTCATGAGGAAGGCTATTATAGGCTAGCGGACGAAGTCGGTGGCAGAAACTAGTCACAAAATAAACTCAATCAACCACTTTCAACATATTTTTACCTTTATTGCAATTTCACACTTCACGGTTCGCTCAGACTTCCCGATAATATGTTAATAGCAGCTATCGTTGCCTCGCCGTGGGGCAATCATTACAACGATCATATGCCCTAAGTGTGGGGCAATCTTGTTGAAATAATAACACAGGCAATATCTTAAGGTAGTATAGTAAGGTGCATAGCTTGTAGGGAATAACATCAGTTAAATTATATGGTGATTAATTGATAATGAGGCTTTATTTACATTTTAATATTGAAGTTAAGACCAGTTAGCTAGACGGTAAACTTGCTTGCAAGCTTAAAAAAAGGTGCATCAGGGCAAGTCTGTTAATATGCTTGAACATGGGTTTTATTCATAAGCTGTAATAATTTATCCATATAGTGTTATAACTATGAACGCTTACGGTGACTTACCACCACTATCAACCCGTTCTATAAGCAGAATACTTAATCATAATGATTTTTTTTTAGTCTCTTCCTAGAAGCTCTTGGTATTCAACTCTCCTGATGGTAAGGGATGATTAGGCCGAAGATGGAAGCGTGCTTCACCCGCAATCCTCAAGTACAGAAATGGCTATCTTACCTCTAACTTCCGAAACACAACAATGCTGTTAACATTGTAGTTATGGCGAGAGACTTAGATAAGATGGTAGTAGCCAGCCAGGCGGGCTTAGAACAAGCCCTACCACCAACCAAATGGAACAGTAAATATTTCCTCCGCTGGGGATCGAACCCGGGACCTCTGGGTCTGACACAGGTGGTCTTACCACTAAACCATAGAGGCGGTTGATAATGCAACGAACCCCGCTTAACACCACTGTAAATAGTGAAAATATTTAAAACGCAAAGTGCCTTTAAAAACTGTAATAAACCAACATTGATGCCTTAATTACACTAGTTACATTTCCTAATACGTACCTACACTTAAAAAAATAAAATAACAAGCGCCTACTTCTCGCGATAAAAAAGCACACGACAGAAGTATAAAATAAAACTAAAATAAGTATTCCCTGCACACCGATCATCATATTTACGAACAGTTTACGTGCACTGTAATATTTATAGCCAGCGCAAGCGCACTTGTGCACAAATTGCGCCGCATTACATGTTGCAGTTATGATAATGTGAGCCGCGATTCACACCTGATAGGCACTGAGGATGAGGAGTTTGTACCTTGAGGGTGTATTTTAAAAGGTATTTTGAAGTTACATTAAGCCTTTTATTCTTAAATGTCATCGCATTAAGGAAAGCAGGGTTTAGTTTGACCTTATGGGAGGTTGTATTTTTAAAGCGGTTTAAAAACTCACTGTCTTTTAGATAGCGTTTTAGTTATGATACGTATAAAATCGTCGTATCGTGGTTATAGTGGTTTGAAGGAAAAGGGTTTTAGAAACATTTCCGTGTAATAATAATAACAAACTGTAGGGTACTTGCTAATTACAAACGTAACCACCAGTAATACTTCAAAACTTTATTCAATTACATCACCACCCGTATGCACTTAAAGCCCATCGATCTCCATTACAATCGTCTTCCTCCAACAATCCACTCTTAAAAGGATTCACTAATCAAAACTTCAGAAAACATCCCACAAGAAAGGAAGGGGCAATCAAAAGAAAATTAGCGTGGCCACCTTCTTACAATTTCAAATGGAAAAACTTGGGCTTGGTACGGAACCAATTTGTGGTCGCGGGGGACACACTAGGATTAATTAGAACCACCGAGTTTGTTCCTCTGTTCCACCCTTATGATTGGGGCTGTGTAATGTGGACCTGACTTAAATAAACCATCTGGTTTTTTGGTTAAATACTCCTTCGTTAGTCCATGGGGAGCTATGCGGTTGGAAGTCTTTGTTGAGGGAAGTTCTTTGGAAAAGTCGTTTAAGGAAGGTTTGCTTAACGCATTTTTGGTCGTTATTAACTTGGATTATTAGATGACTATAATCAAGTATTAATAACTCGTAACACAGACGTGCAGAGAAGAGTTTAGAATAAGATATGTAGACGAGTAATCTATCATTACCGTGAATTATGTAGATATTTATGCTGTTCATAATGACAAGAATTTCGTGGCCGTGTTACAACGAAACCCGAACACCTTGGCCAAGTGAGGTGAGAATCATTACTTTTTAAACATTTCACCGATTCTTGATTTTTCCTTGCTAGCGGTCTTACGGAGCTTCGGTTCCGATTCCGAAAGGTCGGAACTTCCGAATAATTTTACACCTCCGATCCCGACTTCGGTTCCGATAATTTTGAATCGGAGTTATACCGAAGTTCGAAACGAAGGGATTCACGTGATTGGGCACGCCACAATTGTGGCGATAAGTCCCCTCTTTGAGGAGTGGCTAGAGAGGCGCCACGGCGTCCTCACCTTCCACCTGACGCAGGTCCTCATCAGAAACGGCTGTTTCGGGAGGTTCCTGTTCCATATAAGGCGAGAGGAAACGCCTGGGTATCACCACTGTGTGGATCGCCCGGAGGACACGGTGGACCATACGGAGGAGGTCTGCCCTGCTTAGGCAGAGCACCGCCGTGTCCTCACGGAGGCGATCGGCGGTGGCGATCTCTCGCATCCGGCCCTGGTTCAGGCCATGGTCTGGAGCGAGAGTGCATGGGAGGCCGTCACTTCCTTCTGCGAAGCAGTAATGCTCGCGAAGGAGGAGGCGGAGCGCGCGAGGGAGAGGCAAGATTCGCGCCCTCGCTCCCCTAGTCGCCGCAGGAGACGCCCCGGGCGTCGGGAGTCACTAGCCGACTTCCGGCCACCGTAGGCGCGGGCTTGCGGACGGTGAGCAATGGGTAGCTCGCCGTCCGATTAGAACCAGGCTCGGGTCGAAGGCACGTTGTGTTCCACGCGCGCCTCAAAGAGATGTCAGCACCAACTGACGGGGTCCGTAAGGACCAATGCCTGCCAGGGTTGCGAGTTTGTCCGAAAGGGATATCGTGGCCCCGGCACACGGGCAACGGAAGGAACACGGGTGGGTTTAGTCAGTAAAAGTCTGACACACCCTCCCAGCTCCGCCCAGAGCGGGAGAAGTTATTTCATAATTTCCCGCCCTAAAAAAAAAAAGAAGGGATTCACGTGATTAGAGCGCGTATAAACTAATTTGTGGATGTTATCGCTAATATTTCACTGATTAAGGAGACTGATTAAAGAAACTGAAATATATTTCTATTGTTTCATGAAGCCTTCACTTAACAAATCTTTCTTCTACTTCCGCCTCCGACTCCGGTTCCGATTCCGATCAATCAAATTTAAAACCTGTGGTTAAGGTTCTGGTAAAACAACTTCCGTAATATATCCCTGCTGGAGACACAGGTTTTACGTCCAACCTAAACCTAGCCAGTAATTTCAACACAAATATGGGCAATGCTATAGTATTATTTTCACTAACAAAATCAACCCATATGACATATAACTTGACCTAAACTCCCAGTAAGCCCGATCCAGTCGGTGCTCCAGAAACGTGTAGGTAACGAGTTGAATGAAAACCTCGAACGAGTTAGGACAAGTTTTTGT
This sequence comes from Agrochola lota, assembly GCA_947364205.1. NCBI lineage: Eukaryota > Metazoa > Arthropoda > Insecta > Lepidoptera > Noctuidae > Agrochola > Agrochola lota. The sequence goes on along the minus strand of OX376235.1, from coordinate 1,661,782 downwards.
CGGCAACTCCTCGTGTGCACTTTTGCATGCTTGCTGCAAAAAGTTGCAAATATTGAACTGTGGGATTCTGTTTTCGGTTTGCTGGTTTGCTCAGGTTTCGGATGTTTGCGTTTTGCTGAACAGATTACAAATACGATAAAAAATATTGGCACATACCTACATTTATTTTTTGGCACAGACGATCATTATTAGCTAGGATATATAATAACTTTTTAAGCCAAAGTTTACTTTTTATTTTCACATCTAATAAATAAATGAAGCTGCATTTGTATAATAGATGTGAAAATAAAAAATACATGTTGACCGTCACAAAGTTTAGTGAAAGTTTTAAAAGTGAACGCAAAAATACAGTAACACACTTTTGATCAATCTCTTGAAGTGCCATGATTTGATAACCAATTAATAAAGTTAATTCTACTAAGCTCCAATAAGTAATTTACATCCCAAAGGACACCAAAGACAGATTGGCGAACGTTTAAGTTCCACAGTATAACTCCAACCAACCCGGTCAGACTAATAACAAAGTTGTAGGAAGACAACACACAATTACAGACAAACTGACATGCGGCCAAACTCACATAGGTGAACTGAATACGAGATTTATTAATTCCCAGACGTACAAAATGCGGGATATGGTCACAAAATGGATAGGTACAGAAGGCAGGCTTCATTAAAAGGCCGGAAAAGGCACAGATACGACACGAAAGCGGTGGCAGTTGCAACAACCATGATTTGCAAGTCGTTCGTTTGAATTCAAGCAGGCATGCACTTTACTTTGTATAAAATACAAAAGACGTCGTATATTTAGTAACCACGACGTGAAGTGAACCACGACGTATTGCCAAGCGCCAAGCGCCGACGTACAACACGTCGTGTCCAAATCAATCGTCATCCTGAGGATGCCTCGTTGAGAGGTGACACACGTGTCGATTTCTTACAGGGTTCTTTATGACTTAAAGAACAGTTAAGCGGATTAGGTTACTAAATATACGTCGTCTCTTGTATTTTATAATGGATTTCCGCAAAGTCACGCCTGAGTCAATTTACAATCTTACTTTGCGTAGTTTATTTTCGTCATCACTGCTCTCAACACAATGAAGAAAAACATCGTGAGGAAAACGTAGGTCCTAGAACCAAAAATTTTGAGACTTGTTACATCCATCAACTCGCCATGACCCGCATGGTGGATTACAGCCTAGCCAACTCCCTCTCAGAGAGAGGAGGCCGGTGTTCCAGCCATGGGAATATTATTGGCTGATTGTGCTTCATATAAAGGTCACACGTGTCTACGTACAGGGACTGTAATGGCACTCGTGACTGTCATTCGTTTGACGTAGATTAAAGGCTTTCTCGATTCTGATAAAACAATTTCCAATTTCCATGTAGTTTTCATAGAAATTGTTCTACTAGAGTCGGGTTGCGCCTGTCGGGCTTAAGATCGCCGTACATACCTACGCGTCAATTTGTGCGTGCGGTTTCGCTCGTTGAATCCAGCTGGCCTTCTGTATTTATCTATTTTGTGGCATGGCTGCTTCCAACCAATACGTTTCCAATTACTACAGAGAACTTCTGAGAGCGTCCAACGAGGATTTTCCTAAGTTGAGTCGCGACTTGCTCTAGTAGTTTTGTTTTTAATGACTGTTGAGTTCGAGAGTAGATCCGGCGGTCGGGTTTCATTAGATGCGATGATGTTTTAGTGGCATTTTAATTAGCATTATGAATGATTAATTGAACGCACAACATGTAGAAATTGTTCTGGAATAATTTTTTTAAGTATGAAAAAAATATCTTCAAAACTGAAATGTGTCGAGTATAAGACAGTTTAAAAAATTATGTGCAAGTCGATCAAGAATCAGTTTAGGTCTATATATTTTGTATTAAGAACTAGCTTCGCCGCGTGATATCTTTTTAAATTATAGCTTATGTTACTCAGTGAAAATATAGCATTCTACTGGTGTAAGAATTTTTTAAATCGGTCCAAGTGTTTTTGAGCTTATTCATTACAAACAAACATACAAAAATAAAATCTTTTGTCTCTATAATATTATTTTAGAAAACAACGTCAAGCTGTCTAAGTGTTAACAAAAATCATAAAAACAAGACTTAACAATTTGTTAACAAAATCCATTAACAAAGAAATATAACACCAAATATAATAAAAATGGCTTTGCCGCAGCCAAGGGCAGTGACGTCACCGGAAATCTCCACTCCCCGCCCGCGCTGGCCCGGACAAACTTCCTGTACGAGCGAAGCCCGGAAACCGGATGTAGTATCCCATTCGGAAAAACTCGACGGCCAAGTCTGAGTCTATTAAATAGTTCTTGTAGACATTCTCCTATTGGATTAGATGATGTTGAACTGTTTTATGTGCTTATGATGGAAGTATGCTTACGTTTTATTACTATTATGTTCTTGATTTTGTGATAATCCTCAGATGGGCTCGTGGATAAATGTAGTGTGTGAATTGAGCAATACGTGAAGATCTGTCAAGGGTAACCGTTCATAACACATGGTCACACACGGTGTGGTCCTAGGTATCGTAGTATAAAACTGACTGCCTTGTTGGTCGCAAGCGCTACTACTGAGCATGAAGTCCTGGGTTCGAATCCCAGGTCGGGCAAAGTGTTACAGGGTTTTTTCATTAGGAATTTCTCAGTACCAACCCGAAGTCTGTATTTGTGCCCGGTAGATGGCAATAGGCCCGCCCTACAGTGGGCGTGTATGGGATTTAAACATACTGGCAAAATGGGTGTACTAAAGGTACTCCTCTGCCCAATCCTTCGAGGATTCCAGGTGTGATGAGACGTGTTTGCGTTAATTTAAGACTGCAAACTGGTTGCAAAAGACCACTTCGAGGTTAGCTCCAAATTCTCAAGCTGATGATTTGATTTTCAGTGTGTTGTTGAAGATATTGACTTTGGCTCCGAATTAATTATAATTAAATGTCTGCGTGTGCTGTACAACAGCTGCTCAGCCTAAATTGAGAAGCTTATGTAATGTTATTATCATTGAGTTCCAAATGACAACACAATACAAGCGCAATAATGACGTCACATAATGAAATGATACAATTTGCTACAAATTAGATGAGTTTCGGGTTAACGTTGAAGATAATGTAATGTTATTGTTATGATACTGATATTTAGGCACACTCTCACAAACTTTGGATAAAGTAGGTATAAATAAGAATGAGATGATGGAAAAGTGTTTTTTTAATCATCTACAAATAAAAACGAATTATAGTTTACAGTTGAAAGAATATAATCATTTCGCCACCAATCAAGATACTGCGGTAGCTGTATTGCTACAAATATATGGAACCAACGATGGCCTAGGGATGATGGCGAAAAGCATAAAAAAAATTAAGAGGTCAATGGGAAATGATATTTTCATAAAACTGCGAATTCAAATCATAGAGAACATACCTAATTGTAAAAGGTTATCAAGAAGCATGTCTAACAAAAATAATTAAACTAGGAATTCCAAAAAAATACCATATACATAAATACAGTTCCAACAAATTCAGCATAAATTCAGCTAAAACATTAATTCTGTAAACAATGTGAGCATTAATTACATCCCAACCATCGAGGAAGGCCACAGGCCTTAAATAACAGGTTATGGTTGATCATTATGTCGATCGGTAGTGACGGAAACATTAGAGCTATGCTTTGACAAATAAACAGCGAGCGTTCGAAATTAAGCGAGTTAAGTGGGATAAATAACTGTTTAAGTTTGTGGATGAGAGGTTTTGGATTAAGTATTCGCTTTGGTGGAACATATTTGATATGTTGCTGTTTTTGCTATGGTTCTCTTTTGAAGTAAATTATTGTAACTTACCTTTTATCCTCTTATTAATTTTGAATGAGATTGGCGCAGGAGCGTGGAGATTGACAGAAGCAGAGAGACTAGAGGCCTATGCTCTGCAGTCGGTATAGTCGATGGCGATGATGATACTCCATCCCTTCCGAAAACATTAAACAAATATTTGAAAAGCTTATAAGTAGGCCTTTAATAATTTTCTGCTAAAATAATTTGCTTTTATTCAGTAAATTGCATCCATTGGACTTTATTTTAATAAGAGTACAACTTGTTTCTCATTTTGTTAAGTGGCAAGGTAATACGTTATTAATTACTGTTTGGTAAAGATATTACTGTCATTCGAAAAAACAATCAACACATTAAGGGATTACACGATCATAACTACGATAATAGATCTATGGTCAAAGATATAATGAAATTGTAAAATAAACATATTACACACTATCATATTATATCATATACCAATCTACGAAACTCACAACATACCCATAATTATGTCTATTTTAAGTCAAAGTCAAATAATTTATTTCAATTAGGCACATAAAAGCCACATTTGAAAAAACTACAAAAAATAGATCGATAAATGAAAAAAAATTGAATGAGAAATGATTCTAGTCACCCCTTCCAAAAGGTAGTTTTCGGAGAAGAATGGGTAAGGAAATCCACCGTTACTCTTTTAAAATGTTTGAAATTTCATTTATATCTATGATCATCGAGAGGGGTTCATGGCTGAATAATAACAGCCGCACGGGTCGATCTTCAAGGTTAAGCTACGCTTGCCGAGGTCGGGCCGTTAATGGGTGATCATCCATTACATACCGAGACCCCTACGTGCCTCGGAAAGCATGTTAAGTCGTTGGTCCCGGCTGTCATTTGTACATCTTTGACAGTCGTTCATTACGGGTAGTCAGAAGCCCGAAAGTCTGACAACCAATCTTACCAAGGTGTATCGTGCTCCATGTAAAATACTGGTATTCAGCTGCATACGGTTAGACTGGAAGCCGACCCCAACATAGGGAAAGGCTAGGCAGATGATCCTAGGTATAGACCTATTTCATATTATGATCATAGGAAGAATCATAGATATGATAGCGTAATACCCCTTTTTTTTTTTTTTCAGGAAGGGAAATCATCAAATGACTTCTCCCGCTCTGGGCAGAGCGAGAGGGTGTGTCAGACTTTTAATGACTAAAACCCACCCGTGTTCCTTCCGTCGCCTGTGTGCCGGGGCCGCGATATCCCTTTCGGACAAACCCGCAACCCCAGCAGGCATTGGTCTTTCGACCCCGTCGGTTGGTGCTGACATCTCTTTGAGGCACGCGTGGAACACAACGCGCCGTCGACACGGGCCTGGTCCTTATCGGACGGCGAGCTGCCCATTGCTCACCGTCCGCAAGCCCGCGCCTACGGTGGCCGGAAGTCGGCTCTCGACTCCCGACTAGGGCCTGCGGCGACTAGGGCCGCGAGGGCATGCAGCTTGCATCTCCCTCGCACTCCGCCTCCTCCTTCGCGAGCATAACTGCTTCGCAGAAGGCGGTGACGGCCTCCCATGCACTCTCGGTCCGAACCATGGCCTGAACCAGGGCCGGACGCGAGAGATCGCCGCCGCCGATCGCCTCCGTGAGGACACGGCGGTGCTCCGCCCAAGCCGGGCAGACCTCCACCGTATGCTCCACCGTGTCCTCCGGGCGATCCACACAGTGGTGACACCCGGGCGTTTCCTCCCGTCTTACGCGGAACAGGAACCTCCCGAAACAGCCGTGTCTGGTGAGGACCTGCGTCAGGCGGAAGGTGAGGACGCCATGGCGCCTCCCAAGCCACTCCTCAAAGAGGGGACTTATCGCCGCAATTGTGGCGTGCCCAGCGCTGGGTTGCGACAATCGCACACTCCATGCCGCCATGAGATCCCGCCGGAGCTCTGTCCGCTGTGCCGTGATTTCTCGCGGCAGCGGAGTTACACCCCGGCGTTTCGCCTCCTCGCGCAACTCCCACATGTGCGCGAGGACTTTCGCCTCCAGATCCCATGGCGGTAGTCCGGCAAGGAGGCTCGCCGCCTCACGGGAGACCGTGCGGTATCCCCGGACCAGCCTGATGGCCATGACCCTTTGGGACGCGTTCAACCGCCGGGCCGGTCGCAGCCTCAATGAACGCGCCCACACCGGTGCCCCGTAAAGGGCCATGGATCGCACGACCCCCGCGTAAAGCCTCCGGCAGGAGGCGTTTGGACCCCCCAGGTTGGGCAGGAGCCGCTTCAAAGCAGCCCCAGCCCTATCCAGTTTGGGAGCCAAACGTCGGAAGTGCTCCACGAAGTTCCACCGGCTGTCGAGGACGAGTCCCAGGTACTTCATCGTCGACTCGACACCGATGTGAACCCCTCCCGCCCTAATCTGGGAACCCGACAGTGGCGCGTTCCGAGGACCATAGAAACACATGGCCTCGGACTTGTGCAAGGCCACCTCGAGTCCCAGTTGCCGGATCCTTTCGACGACTGTCGCAACCCAACGTGTCGCTAGTTCGGCCGCTGCCTCATGCGACCTCCCCTGCACCAGGACCAGCGTGTCGTCAGCGTAGCAAACCACGCTGACGCCGCTAGGGAGGTCGGTGCGCAGCACCCAGTCGTAGCCGATGTCCCACAGATGCGGCCCCAGGACCGATCCCTGTGGGACACCGCACGACATCTCTCGCCGGTTCCACTCTCCGTGGTGACCGGGGTAGATGACGGCCCTGTCCGTCAAATAGGCCTCGACCACTCGAGCGTAATACCCCCTAAGGTTCAGACCAACGATACAATTACAATGTGTGTGTAAGATCCATTTTGCTGTGCAAACCCCAAATGTAATTAATAGTGATTTTATGGCAGCTATGTTTGTACTGTCATAAACTGTGATTAGATTAGAGATTGCGTTAGCGACAATCAGGTATCGTGAATGATTATTGTGTGTGCTGTTGACGATGTAATTAATTTGCGACAAACAGGAATGTAAACTTTGTTGCTATACTAAGTTGAAGTTAAGGTGCATCCCCACTGCACGATTGGCGTAAACCAGTCGATATCGATCTCAGCAAAACGTAGGTTACTATTTGGTATTCCACATCGCTCGAGGGCGACAGTGTTGTACATAATTATATTTGTAAAATTTATCTTTATGTCTCGACACAAATGTATGTTTGTTTATGAAATAAATGACTTTATCTACTCTTGATCTTCATTTTTGATCTTTTATTTAGTAGGTTCAATCCCAGTGTATGAGAGTAGATAAAGTAGAGTATGAAACTGCACATAACTAGGTATTAAAACACTCATGTGATACTATTACTACACAATCGTATTTGAATACCCCTCTTTTTGCAACAGTTTCATAAACTACTATTAATTGTCGATGGTGAACGCTGCTTGGTCGTTAATCCGGCTACCATGCACACACTATTGGCCAGAACTCTTTCTATACTCCGTGGCCAGAAGACATAACCTGATTGTATCTGAGCCTCTGTGCTTGAGAGAAATCTATAATAATTTATAATCGATCTGAAGAGTTTGTTTGAACACACTAATCTCTGGAACTGCCTATCGAATGATAGCCCAATTTTTGAGGAAGGTTCTATTTAACATCACGCTATGATCTTTAGGCTATGATTTTTAGGAGCCAAGCAAAATTCAGAAAGAACGCTAAGCGCAAACGAAGTAATAGCGCGGGTGGGCGGTAATTTCACACGGACAAAGTCGCGGGCAGAAGCTAGTATAATATAAAGTCCATCAAAAACAAAGCTCGTTTCCGACGAAATAAGTGGTAACTGATTCACTGAATTTAACTCATTATGGCATCTAAAGCTTAATTTAAATGTTGCTAACTTCTGAAAACGCGTTGGATAATTTCTGCGTATTTCTTTGAGCACCTGGTTTAACAGTTACGTTCTCATCTTTCATTCTTAGAAGTGATTTTTAATCCGCGTTCATGAAAACGACAGAAAATGGAAGGAATTCCAAAAAGTCGTACACCATTCGTCATTGTCAGAGAAACGTCAAATTTGTACAGAAGGAGTGATGGAATCTAGGTATTGATTGGGTTCAGTATCATCCATCATTGGCCGTTTATTGGCATGTCAAAATTGTAGCGTCTAAGATTGTCTTTTTTATTAGGACGTTTTTGGAGTTGTTGTAATGTTGGTCTTTTGATCCGGGTTGGTTTTTAGAAAGAGGGAATAATATATTATAGTCGAGTCAAAAGCCGAAGTCAATTTTTTTTTTATTTACCCAAAAGGCAGTTTTGAATGTCAAAATTTCAGAGTTATAAACGAATGAAACCTTTATGTTAACCCACATATATTTCTAGATATCTATAATTGGTATTTTAGTATTAAGCAAATGAACGGTTTGGTTAGCATGTATTTGTAGTTCCAGCTAAATAATTCACCTGATTAACAGGTTCAATTTTTAACCCAACTTCCGAGAAATTTTAGTAAAGTTTGAGTTTAATAGCTCAACACTTCAAAATCACAGGAAAACTTCTAAAATACCCCTTTCACAAGCGTTCCTGTGAACCGTTTAGATTTTCTCTTTATGTAACTTTCCTCGTAAAGGCAGGTTTCGCAGAACTGGATCTCATTTAGGTAATACGTAAGTCACAACTGTGCGGAAATTCTAGCAGAAACTGCACCGGTTGGGGTGCCTAGACCAGTATCATTGATATGTAATCTGCGTTCGCAATTTAGTTTCCGAACTTGTAAACATTATTATAAATGTTTAAAAAATAAATACTTTAACACATACACATACTGTTAAGTTTGCGCTACAATTTCGACATACTTTATGACTTTTTCAAAGTCATACTTTTCAATGTGAATAAAGGTGAGATTTTGTTCGAGTAAAAATAATGTTAATATTAAACAATGAAGGCTCCCGCAGACTGGCGCGACGTGACAGCGTGACGCCACAGCGCGACGGGACTCTAGGTGAACACCTTCTATGAAAACTTCACGGAAATTGTTCTACCGGTGTCGCGTCGCGCCGTCGTTTCGCGCCTGTCTGCGCCAGCCTTAATTTGAAACGATTTTAGGTAGGAAAACCAAGTTCCACATCCAACAAAATGTAATTTAAATGTCAAAAAGTATGTAGTTTTTGCTTAATATTTGAATTTTAATAACATGCCGTAATAAAGTAAAGAGTATTTTGGGACCAGCCAATATAGAGCATATTTAGATTTTCTACAAAGTTTTTGGTTTAAAATTAGATAGAAGTATCTGAAGATTACAATTTTTACGTACCAAAGTGATGTACTTTTAACTTTCCTCCATAACACACAGGTTTTTGACGATAACATAATATCATCATCATGAAAATCTTGACACAATTATTGATGTGTTTCAAACTACCTATTATGAGGATACTTCCAAGGGTTACCTCATATGAGGATTCCACAAACATCATAAATAAAAATCCTCCTATAGTACGGATCCGTCCACCTTGACCTAGACCAGAAACTCCGTCTTCCTTTATATCAACGCCACATTATTCTTATGGGATGTGGGTAGTTGGGTAGCTTTATTTATTTTTGCTATTACCTCAGCTGGAACTCTGAGAAAGGGTCCAAGATTAATAAGAACTCAGCCAGTAATGGTACCTTTTTGTTTTATTCTACAAAGCAGTCTTGACGGGGCCCATTAGCCGGCCCGCCCATTCATTCGTCCCCCCTCATTCATTCACTCGTTCGCTCAACGATCACCTGGGGACTAGGCTAGGTTTCAGATAATCGGAGGTATTACACAGTATTTCTTGTTTTGTTTTTTTGGGAAATTCGGCCTAATTCTTGTACTGTTTTTGTTGCAATGTTGGTTGAATTCCTTTCTGTCTTGTTGAGCATGAATCATACTGAACTTTTAGGTAAAGTTTTACTACAAACTGGGTTTAACAGGAAGTACTAAGCCAGTTTACATGTATACTGATTTCTACTGATTGTTCCATGGAGTGCCTGGAGCGTTAAACACATGAAAACTTCAGATTTCTGTTACAGTGAATGAAATTTAAACATTCAAAATGGAATGTTTAACTAATAATATACAGGGTGGCAGGGACATCGACGCGAAAACTGTTACCATGGATTCAGTACATGAATCTGAATCCCTTTTTTTTTTTTCTGAGTGAGGACACGGCGGTGCTCCGCCCAAGCCGGGCAGACCTCCACCGTATGCTCCACCGTGTCCTCCGGGCGATCCACATAGTGGTGACACCCGGAATCTGAATCCCTTGCGTTGAAATTTTTCGTCGGTTATTTTAAAAAAATCAGCTTGTTCATACATTTTGGCCACTTTTCTATGTAGCAGCAGATTTGAGAACACAATGCTGGAAAAAAAAATCCAACATTGTGGTCCTTTCAGTAACGCATATTTTGAGATCATTTTCATTTCTCTATTTTAATAATTGAGGACGCCGCTGGCCCCCCCGGTCACACTTTTCTTGAAAACGGGTACCTACCCTACTGAACTGATCGAAAAACCATTTTCAATGGTAAACTTCAAACGCAAAAAAAAATAGTTAACTAATACAATTCAAATCTAAAAATAAAATTCCACCGCGATCTTAAAAATTCATTCACTGTAACAAAAATCCGAGGTCAAAACCCCCGGGCGATCCACTATAGTGGAAAATCCCTATTCCTAATATTCATACCGTACGCAACAATCATCATGCAATTTCGTTCAAGGATATGTAATTTATTAGAGTATTATAATATATTTAGAATTAACTAATTAAGATTTAACCACACCGCAACAAAAACCCAAAACACATTTCTCAAACTTGAACCAAAAATAAAGATATTTATTTTAAACCAAAAATGTTAGGTCCTAAACACAAAACAAGTGAGGTTCGGCACAATAAATTCTCAATCCAGTCCCTACTCTAATTAGGACGGTGGTTGAACGGCGCGGCTACAGTGTAGACACAGCGTAGATAAGCTAATTGCCTATCTGGTTCGTTTTGGGCCGACGCCGACGATACGATACCGACGAGAGAAATCGGGATTCGACAGAATTTTGAATGTAAAATTTTCGGGAACTGGTTGGTGTACCTACCGATTTGGCACGCCTTTAAATATCGATGGATGATATCAAGACGTAGCAGGTGTAATGCAGAACGTAGACTAATCTTTGTTCAAGCGTTATGGTCAATTTAAGTAATCGATTCAAGTGAGTTCAGAGGCCCTAGTGTGAATTTCTTTTAACCATCTCGACTTTATGCATCAACCGCGTTCGGCGCTCCGATCGGCTCTTCACTGGCCTTCATTGGTAAAGGGTTATTTTAAATTCGATAAAAGAAACTCACATTAAGACCTCAGTCTCTTTTACAAAAGGACACCTATTTTCTACCTGAGTTTAATAAATAAAGATCTTAAGTGTTCTGTAGTTTCTGCCTACCCCATGGGCAGAAGTTTACGTATGTTACTGTTCAGCCTTATTAGCATCATCCCACTGCTGTATGTACGTAAAATAAATAAATGAAATATTTTATATTCATTATATATACTTAAACGCACAATTTTTATATGATCACAAAAATGGGAGTCATCATTACCTTACCTTTTCTCAATTATTTTGGGGTCGGCTTCCAGTCTAACCGGATGCAGCTAAATACCAGTATTTTACAAGGAGCGACTGCCTATCTGACTATCTGACCTCGACAGCCGAGTTACTGGATAACACGATAGATACCCTTTGGTAGACTGGTTGTCAGACTTTCGGGTTACGACCCGTAACAACTGTCAAAGATCTACAAATGACAGCCGCGACCAACGGCTTAACGTGCTTTCCGAGGCACGGAGGGGTCTTGGTATGTAAAGATGGTCACCCATTTACTAATCAACCGCGCGTAGAACAAGCGTAGCTTAACCTGATTGATCGACCCGTGTGGCTGTTATTACTTAGCCATAAGCCCCTCACAAAAATGGGAGTAATACACTAAAATAAACATAACAATGTTATAAACGCAGCTTCAGAAGTCGTCGCCGCTAAAATTACACGTAAAGCGAAAAATGAAATTGGCAAAGATTAATTTTGGCAAAGTTAATCAACAAATGTAGGAGCATGGACCAGATGGCCACCCAGAGGCTCGATGGGGTATCAAAATGCTATTTTACAATAATTTTAATCCACTAATTGGACACGCCGTGGTCCGCCCAGAAGGGATAATTAGCAAATTGCTACTGCTGATGATATTATTTTTAGTATTCGATAACGGTCGACCCTCTGTGCTGTGGTGCAAGACACGGATGGAAGAAATTTAATTGGCAATTTCTACCTTTGAAGTGCTCGTAAGAGAAAAGGCCAATTTGTTGCTCGAAAAAGATAGTAAAATTATGCTTGATGAAATAATAATTATAACTGCCATATCCTTTTTTTTTTTTTTTCAAGATGGGAAATCATCAAATGACTTCTCCCGCTCTGGGCAGAGCGAGAGGGTGTGTCAGACTTTTACTGACTAAAACCCACCCGTGTTCCTTCCGTTGCCTATGTGCCGGGGCCGCGATATCCCTTTCGGACAAACCCGCAACCCCAGCAGGCAATGGTCTTTCGACCCCGTTGGTTGGTGCTGACATTTCTTTGAGGCGCGCGTGGAACACAACGCGCCGTCGACACGGGCCTGGTCCTTATCGGACGGCGAGCTGTCCTTATCGGACGGCGAGCTGAACTGGCGTATCCTGGAAAACCATTTGAGCAAATCACGGAATTGCTACAATTTTGACAATTGCTTTTGACAGTCAAACACCTGGTATTTGATTGCATGGTTCAGTTTGATCGTACATCTAAGGGCAAATTTGCAATTATAGATCTCCTGATTCCATCTATTTGTTCAACTGTAACATTGCAGGTTGGATGAGTAAAAGTCTCATTTCACTCGCAACCCTCTTTTGTTTTGAACCAAAAAGGTCTGGCTATCTACCTCATTTTAAATTAAGCAATTCAGATATCGCTTATGATAATCCTCCCCAATGTGTAATGCCTTTCGTGGATTAATTATATTTTATTAATTTTATGCAGACGTACCGAAGCTGTTATTTCTCTTGTTAACGATGTTTTAATTATCATAATGTGTTAATCATGCCCGCATGTTAAAGTATCTTATGAAAAAGTGATTATCGAGTCCTTTGTGTTTTGTTTTTGTTTCTGAATATACGTAAAGGCTATGAAATAATAGATGCTGAATTTTACTGTATAAACCTGCACATTTTATTTTTTATTTTGTATATTCTACATTTTTAACAACTGACTGAATGGCTACAGTTTGTCTCATTGTTGTAGTATATTAATCCTATACTATTAAACGAGCAATATTTGTATACATATATATAAATTTGGAATGATATTCTCGACAACGGCTCTAACGATTTCGATGAAAGTTGTAATGAAGGGAGTTTACGGGGGCGAAAAATCGATCTAGCTGGGTCTCATATCCGGGAAAATTAGTTTTCTCCGTATATTCACCCAAGCAGAGCTCGGTCGCCCAAAGTTTAGAACAAGATGGCTACCTTAGAATGTCATTACATGGCAGCATGGAATTAGTAAATACCTACCTACTATCATGGCAGCATGGAATTAGTAAATACCAACCTACTATCATGGCAACATGGAATTATTATCAACTATCCTATACTATTAAATGAGCATTCTCTATTTTCATCAGAGCAGAGCTCGGTCGCCAGGTACTCAATTATAGTATTCCATCATCTGCAATCAGCCTAGCGTTTTCCCAACTACGTTGGGGTGGGCTTCCAGTCCAACCGGATGAATTCTAGAATTAATTACAACCATTATCAAGGAAAATGTCTATAATCATTCAACTTTTAGTAAATTGACAAAATGTAGGTATTTTATAATGTGAATTAGAAAGACGCTGCCAACCGAAGGCTACAAAATGATAACGCCAACCAACAATGATCACAAGATGACCTTTAATTACAAATCAACCACCCCATCATCTCCCAACTCCACAATAATACCGACTGTAATCCCATCGTTACTTTACCGAACATTCAGGAACCGAACACGAATTCCCTAGCCACTTCACAGACCCTTACAATAGAGACCTTCAATATTACATTGAAATAATCTACCATCGGCATCCTGCCATTGAATCTTGCACAAACGGTATTAAATCCACTCGACCTAATTTCAGATAAGTCGTAAGGAATTTATCTGTCGTTAGCAAAAAGAGGAATACAAAGGCATACGATACCGACTCTTGAATTAATTTCCCTGCCCGCATTTTGTTCAGATTCAACGTAGTTACCCTTACTACTGTTGCGCTTTGATTAGATTTTCTTGGTAACAGAAGCATTTGGTGAATTACTGTTTATTTGTATGAGATAGGGAAGGTAATGAAATATTTTCTGCAAAGGAATAATAATGTAAGTAGTAAACGTACATTCGTTTTTGCGAATGATTGGTTTTAGAGTTTGGCAGTACTGTAATTGGTGGGCGGTGTGATACCCCATGTGCCTCGGTGCTCATGTTAAGCTGGGGGTTTAACAGTCAAGTGTAGGCGGCAGTTTTGGAGATATTTTTCGCTATACTAGAATTTTCTCATTAAAATGAGATTACGTTTACTAAATATCTTGTGTATTTGACTGCCTCTTTTGTGTCGTGGTTACAAGAGCGACTACTGAGCGTGGGGTCCTGGGTTTGATTCCCAGGTCGGGCAAAGAGTTATTGGGTTTTTTTCCATTAATAATTTCTTAGTAACAGCCAGGAATTTGGAAGTTGGCGGTGCGATACCCCCGTGCCTCAGAAAGCACGTTAAGCCGATGTTTCTGCGCCTGACCTCTCTCCGGTCATGTCGGATTACCGTCCCATCGGACTATGAGAGTGGGGGGAAGAGAGTACACCTGTGTCTGTGATAACACTTGTGCACTATAATACGAGTATATCCCGCGGTTAGTCTCCGCTGAGATTGGTCGCCATGGCCGAAATTCGGTCTTAAGGACTATTTATTATTTGGTATAACAGTAGTTTCCAAGACTAAAAAATACTACTACAAAAATGTGTTTTGACTTATTCAACAAATACTGTGTGCTATAATGATATTTACTTGCAGAATAATCTAAGTATTTACACTGCTTTAGCGGAGTTTGCTGATTAAATTGAACGGTAATTATGCCGCAAACTCTCGTAGACACGCGCTGCTAAGTTCTGTGCGCAACCATATGTATTCACTTTACACGTACATAATTGTTATCATGTTAATAAATAAGTAAAGTCATGTTATTATATTGATTCTATTGTTTGTCATAGGAAAAATGCCAGGCCGTTATTTTTTTGACTATCTTTAATAATTACGAATAATTTTATTGGTAGCTACAACCACAATTGCCAATATTTTCACCAAGAATTCTATCTGTTTTTTCTTTATTTCACCATATCTTTTGAACAACTTTGTAAAAGACTTGTGTCTAGCGGTTGACGGGTTGATTCTTTAAAAGGGAGTAAATTTTTTTCGTCCCTTCCTAATACAATGCGTGCCTACCGACTATTTAAATATTTACCGGACACATAACTTAAATCTTAATCGAGTTACACAGGTACACGAATATCGTACTTTTTGTTCCGTTTTCGACATGATTTTACTATGTTATCTTGAGAATGGTAGATTATTTTACGTAATTCATATTATTTCCATGCCTTGCCTTGTAAAGTATGCAAGTCAGTCGAAGCACAGTGTACAGTAAATACTCTATCGGATTTTTTCTATGCTTCCACTTGGTTATTGACGATGGAAAAACATTTATCATTTTATTTTATAATAGTATATTTTTTGTACTTAACTATCGCATTAGGGCAACCTATAAAGATAGATTTAAGGGTTGTATAAATAAAAAAATAAATTTAGAAAGTACTCTCTTTTGATTTTCATATTTGCAAGAACTTCAATAATATTAGAAAGCTCGGTTCAACCTAGATACATTTCTTCTTCTTGATCTAGAATATTGTTCTACAAACTCCTCTACGTTACATGATTACAGAATCTTGATAACAAGACATCTGAATACCTTACTTTTCTTTCAGAAAGGGTTCTCAATTTTTAATTACATTTATTCTGTGCCATGTATATTTACTATTTTATACTGTCCGTTTTTAGATGACGCAAGTCAAAAATCACGTTCAAAATACAATTCCAATGAGAACCGATAGTACCCGCTCACCGCAGACCACCCACGTGGCTGCGATGCACGCTCGCGATAAATCTATCTCTCTATAAATTCGCAACTGTCCATTATGTGACGTCACGACTCACGGTGGCTACGCCCCTTTAAGTGAAACCCTCAGATGACTTATTGTTATGGTCCTTTTTGTGTTTATGGGCACGAAATAAATGGTCCTCCTGTACAGAGGTGAACATCGTGATTGATGCTGATTAATTTTTCTCGCTGTTTCGTGAAGTTTTTTGGAATTTCTTTCTGAGAAATGAAAGTGGAGAACGGTATGGGGTGTTTCTTGTTTTTGCATTGTGTATGATGAAGGATTTGTTATGGCTGTGTTGAAATACTGCTGTTGGGAATGGAGTTTGGAATTGTGAAATGTAGTGTATCTAATTTTAACCAGAAACAAAGGAGTTTCAAGTGACTTCATGTACATTTATTCATTCATGTATGTTCTTCCGTTAGTTCCGTGTGGTGCCGGACGTAAATAATAGTACCATCCCATTTCTTCCCGTGGGTGTCGTAAAAGGCGACTAAAGGACTCACTAGAGAATGGGCAGCAGCGTTCTCTATGCATTTTAACACCATACTGCGATCGCCAACCCGCCTGCCAAGCGTGGCGATTATGGCAAACCCCCCCATTTGGGCGAGGCCTATGTCCAGCACAGGACGTCTTTCGGCTGAAATGATGATCATGTGCGTTCTTCATCTTCTCCACGTCATTTGAGGGTTTAAAAGATGACTATGGGTCTAAGCAAAGAGGGTTTTTATCAGCGACTTCTTGTTTTATTAATAACAACATCTACTATCAACAAGCTAATGCTAAGTATTTGGATTATGGAAATATCCACTTTAAATGTTAAGGCACCATACTCATTGGATATTCCTTCAGTATTTGAAGTTTGCGGGATGATGAAGATAAATATTGGAAAGTATATAATATTATGCAATTACATGAATATAGCCTTTCGCAGGTACATATTTTGCTGACTTAATTAACAGTGTGGCTGTGGCAGCGCATTCGCCTTATGTACTCCGCTGCGGTTTTGATTCCCACGCCGAGGTAAATATGACCTGCTGTAATTATGACCTGTTTATATGTATGTGTAGGTGGTACAACACTATAGTATGGGGAGTCCAAGTGTTAAGCTTTTGGAAAAAATAATTTTGTACCAAATGAACAATTATCTGGCTTGACATAAAAGTTTGCAGTTATAAATTGTATATTGTTTAAAGTGAAGACTAGTGCCTGCAGCTTCAATAGTGAAGGATTTCCACGTCTTTATACTATGAAGCGAAAAGATGCGAATATTTTCAGTTTAGCCGTTCACCATATCAAACAGGCAAACAAACTTTGAATTAGGATTGGATAGTGAAATTATCTTTCATTGCGTGCACAAAATATTCTCTCCACTTTAATCCACTACATTTCACCCCTATACCATCACTGAATCCAGAACCATTTAATCCTAAACCTAATCTTCCAGAAAATGCTGCCATAAAATAGCTATAAATAATTCCGACATAAAATATAAAGGATTTAAAGAAAATTTTCAATATCTGTCGAGATATTTATCGTTGCCCTTTCGATCCATTAGCCGGGTGGGGGCCGGTTCCGGTTTCCGGTATCGTTCCGGCGGAAGTTAGAACACATGGCTCCCTGAACCGGTCGATCGTAAAAAAATATCTTATGAAAGATGTCTTGCGTTGATGTCCAGTTTTCCAGAAATTTATTCAACCCTTGCTTTGGTTTCCAGATTTATGATTTCTGGGTGATTTGGTGGAAGGATATATTTATTTGAATTTGGTCCTGAAAACCTAGAATATGTGAAGTTAAATGAGATTTTTCTGCGTAGATCTTTGATCAGTGTAAATATTCATATTTAACTATGCAATGCGGCAGATCCACATGTTTTCATTCCAGTTATTCATGACCTATTTTTCTATATTTAATGAAAAACATCATAGCAAACTAAACAAAAACCTGAATAAGCAAGCTGAAGTGGCAATGGGCCGGCCGTATTAGCCATAGAACCGATATCCGTTGGGGTAGACGTGTTCTTGAGTGGAGACCACGAATCGGCAAACGTAAGGTAGGACGCCCTCAGGTTAGGTGCAGCTACGATCTTTGCAGGGTGGCTGGTTGCAGCTGGATGAGTTTTGCCGAGAATCGAGCTGAATGGCGTACAATTGGAGAGGAATAGAATAGAATAGAATAGAATATTCTTTATTATGTACACCATAAAAAATTCAGATATAAATGTAGACATTATACATAGGGTGGTACAATGGGCGCGGTGGAGAGGCCTATGTCCAGCAGTGGACTGCTGTAGGCTGAAGATGATGATGAAGAATTTTAGACAATCTTACAAACAGAATTCCAATCACCTTTAAACACCCATAGTTTAGTTATTTGTAGGCTGATTTTCAATACGCAGAACAAAGCTGAAATAACACCAATAGTGAGTGTAAAGTCAGAAATAGCATTAAATTGGGAACTTGTTCGAACACACGCGTAATGTATTGTCACCCACTGCCCTTTCGAACTTACTAGCAACGCCATATAGTGTTGGCGTAAAAACGTCACCCGTCACGGCGAGGTGAAATTTAGAAGAAGGATTTTTAAATGAAATAATATAGTTTATCGTAATTGAGAATCATTCTTAGTATTGGACTTGCTAGGTTAAGGTTTGCGTGCTGGTCACTCACTGGGTCACCCATTAAATAGACCCACAGACCTATAAACTGCGACAAAAGACCACTACATTTAGATATCTTTAAAAATAAATATCTTAAGCGATTATATGATTTATTTTGGTAGCGCGTCAGGCGAATCTCTGAAGGATTTTTAAATCTTACTTAATCTCAATATTGTTTGGTCCTTTGATCTATTTTCGCGACGCACATTTATTTATAAACCCTTATCATAATAAAGTGAGTCTTTTCTCTCCAAACATCAAACAATTTGTACGAAAAATAATTTCCCAACGGCCACTCCTCTACTCCCTTACAACCCCATAGACTGATTCCATATTCATCTCACAACTCCACCCTTAACTTAAGGGTCCGTATCACTGGCCGTACGAAGTTGTCGCACCGTCTGCCCCAGAACAACTCGCGAACTACCCAACAACTTATGAATTGTTCCGTTAAAATTGCCACCTGGAACTTTTTGTTGAATGTTGGAGTTTGTTCGTTCAGTACGTGAACGCGTGATAAAGAGTTAGAGGTCTTGTTTGGTATAAGTTCTAGTATAATATTGTGTTGGGTAGTAACCTACTTCTGAAATGCCAACTTCTGTAGTACTATTCCGTAGAAAACTCATCGTGAAAACTTAGCTGAAGTAAGTTTGAAGGGAGCTGTTAATATCTAGCAAAGGTGGCATAACAGTTTCCTTCAAGCTCACTTCACCTAAGGTTTCACGGAGAATTTTACAGAATAGGCCGACTGAAATGAAAACCTTTCAGTCTGAAATGAATACTTAGATTTCTTTTTTCGTAGTTTAATTTCTGGAATTTGGACTCGATTAGTTTAAATATGCAAAAAATATTGATCAGATGAAAATATAAATGCTCCTTCTTTGTATAAAAATAGCCCCTTTTTCATACTGCGGGACAGTTACATATAGGCTAATAACATTATTACTTACTATACGCCCGATTGGCATGCAGTACCTACTGGAATACTGCATGTGAATCGGGCGTATATTATTAAAAGTGTGTCATGCAATTGGGATTGCATAACACACTTTTAATAATAATTACAATCTGAGGGAAATTCCTAATCCATAGCTTCAAAGTTAAAATAAATTAAGTAGGTTCTGTGTATGTACCTACTCTCAATACTCAATACTTTATTGCATTCCATAATGTGAGATTAAACAGTTGGTATGTTAGACATTGTATCAATCATCGACCCTGTCGGGCACAGGAAAGTTAATTAATTGATACTACGAGAGAGGATGAAGGCGCTTTTTGTTTAGAAGAATTAAATGAAGTTAATATTACATTAAAATGTTATGTAGCTTCTTTGGTATTTATATTTTGTATCATAATTATATTTAATTTGGTAATTATATTCCTATTTGTATGAGTCTTAATATTTGGGTTTAATTTATTGCATGGTTATACTAAAATTATAAAAATGTTCAAATTATTAGTGTGAGTATTTATTATTGAAATGAAATTTAATTAGCTATTTATTATAATTATTTTAAGTTTATAGTATTTTCGAGTTTTTAAAATAAGTAAAATTATTAATTCTAATTGAAAATTAAAATGAAATGTCGGTATTATGTCAAAATGTTTTTATTGTAGTTGAAATTTATCGTCAAAGTCAGTCAATAATGTAGTAGCTTTTAATTATTAGGAATTGTTTCAATTTATTGATAAATATATTATTGTTATTAGTATTTTTAATGCATTCCGGTAACTTATTGTATATTTTAATAGACATAACAAATGCACTGGAAGAGTGCATTTTTAATCGTGAAGTGGGAAAATTAAGTCTATTTTCATGTCTGAGTGATATTTTAGTTTGAATAACTCCTCTTTTAGTTTAAAATTGAGGATAATTTCGTACAAATTTACAAATTTCAAGTATGTAGAGGGAAGGCAGGGTTAATATTTTAAGGTCTTTAAAGTGGGGTTTACAGGAGTCAGTTTCTTTGATATTCATTAAAATTCTATTTTTTTTTTCTGCAGAGTAAATAGTGTTGGTGCGTCTGTGCTATTTCCCCATAATATAACTCCATACCTTAGTCACGCGAATGCGTACGCATACTACTAGCAGGAGTGTCCTATAAGGGCCAAGCCCGGGTCAACGGCGAGTTGTGTTCCACGCGCGCCTCAAAGAGATGTCAGCACAACTGTCGGGGTCCGCTAGAACCGATGCCTGCCGGGGTCGCGGGAAAGTCCGAAAGGGATACCGTGGCCCCTGGCAACGAAAAGGCAACTGAAGGAACATGGGTGGGTTTTAGTCAGTAAGAGTCTGACACGCCTTTCCGCTCCGCCCAGAGCGGGAGGCTTATCTGATAATTTCCCACCCGAAAAAAAAAGGAGTGTATCAATAAAAATAGTTGCAGAAAAGAGGTAAGACAAATTTTTCGATCGTAAAGCACTCTCTAATGCTTTGCAATATGAGTCGTGCAAAATTCGTCCGCTTGGCAACACAAATAACGCAATGAATATTGTTTATTGGCAAAATGAATAGCAAACGTTACAATAGCATTGGCATTGCAAGTATGTTACGTAATTACCCCGGAGGTTGGTGAGAATAAAACTGTCATAAGTTAGCAATGTTACAATAAGTTCAATGACAACCTGGAATACCTGTCAAACCTCATAAACAAATGAAAAACGTCTTAAGTACCTACATATAATGCCATAGGAATTAGCTACTTATTGTTATTAGCATTATGAAGTAGTTTTCGTATCACTGTCGAAGAACAGAAGGACAGTCTGTCAGTATACAAATCACGTCGGACATTCTAAACTAATTATACAGCGAGTATTGCCAGAGGACCACTGAAACGTGTTTTTGTGGTTATTAACAAAGGACTGGATGGAGATATAGAGAGAATGGAGGAGACTGATATTTCGTGCGTCGCGCTTAAATTAATATTGGACAATGCTAAGGTTAGCTGTCCCATAATGTAGACACAGAGTGATTGTTGATATTTGACTGAAACATCTTTGATTTCTGTACGGAACAGTTTAATTTTCCATCAATCGTTAATTCAGTACTGACGCTGAATACTGGATGCTGGAGTGTTTGAATTGGTCTTATTATATTCATCCAGTGTTACTACATTCCACCGCTGGGTTCAAATACTGGATCAATGTTAATCTGTCTTAATATTCTACATCTGGATCTTTGTGTTTGTGAGATTTTTAAGGCTTGATTTTATTAATGCTCAAACAAACAGGAAAAAACATAGTGTACGTTCTAAAAAACTTTACAAGATTTGTATTTATTAAACGAAATGTTAAGTTAAGATGTAGTTTCTAATATTTACCGTGTTTCTGGTAAATACTTTGACTTAACAGATACTGTTGTAGAATAAAAAATAAAAACAAAGAATTTCAACCGTTTCCATTCAAACTACATCTGGTTACGAATCCGAACCCAAAACTATGTATTTGATTAAGTACAGACTAAGTTTTATAGGGTCGCTCCCCGTCCGACTCCAATGCTAAGTTAGTTTCATGTTAACAAAATAGATACTTCGCTCACGATTAAGTGCAACTTAGTGTAGTGACTATTGTGGTACTTTAGTGCTAAGTTAGTTTCGAAATAGTTTAGAACTGAGAATTACTTATGCAGTTACCGCGGTAAGTGACGGCAGGGGATTATATAAACTTCTTGACTAGCCTATTGTGAATATATAAGACTAACAGTTTGCTGGAGTTAATAAAGGTACCATTCCGTAGGCGACTGCAGGCAGCAGCAACCGTGTCACTGCGACACTCTGATATTTATGTATTTCTATGAAATGGAATCGAATTTCTATGAAGTCGTCGTCTGCTGTTGCTGCCTGCAGTCGGCTACGGACTTGTACCTTAAGTCTAAGTAAAAACAGATTATCATTATAAATTAAAGTTGCTTTTCGTGTCTGTCTGTGTGATCGCGTTGTTCTTCTAAACTAAGCAACGAATTTTGATGCGGTTTTAACCATCATTTAGATATAATTTATTCTGAAAGTACTAAGTGTATAAAAAAATAATATTATCCTTACGTATAATAAAGAAATTTCGATGTTTCATCAACCGTTTGGAAGCAGGGGCGGGTCTTTAGTTATGTTTATAGAAAGATCCACATGAATATTAAATAAAATTGCCTAACTAAATGACAATCCCTAAACAAAAATCACATCCTGACAGATAAAATTCAAAAAATTCAAAATTCAAAAGTCATTTATTCAAACTAGGCTGAGAATCAGCACTTTTCGAACGTCAAAATTACATAAGACAGTCCCCCAAAACGCCCACCCTTCACCACTTCCTAGTGCATTAGCTGGGAAGAAGAAGTGGCGCAACAAACTCCCCAGCAGCACAGCTGTCTGTTCAGTTAGAAGAACAAAAAAATAAGATTCTATATAATAGTATTCAAAATAATTTAGATAATTTAGATTACGCAACACAAAACATAATTTAAATTATTAGCCATATGTTAGCTAGCACACGCCAATATACCACACAACATCATCGAGAACTATACTCAGGCAGAAATAAAAACTAAACGTAAACAGAACTTATCTAAATAAAAGCCTCCAGGCATAAAGGGCGTGCCCGCTTACATATAGTTGTAACTGGAAGTTATAAATGATAAACTAGGACCATCGAGATAAAATAAATAAAACAAACAGTTAATTACTAATAACAATAACTAATATGATCAATTGTCGAGGTCACTAGCTAACCACATATTGCAATACAACTCATTAGAAAAAACATTGTAATGAGTAGATTATGTCAACAATAAATTGAAATAAAATTAAAAATAGCTTGACTTATAAAGTCGAATAAAAAAATAAAAAAAATACAATTATATAAACTCATATAACTTGTCAGTAGGTAATCTGGAGAAAGAACATAAACATTGTCTTGAGTTAATCACAGCGACCAACTATTCTTATCATATAGATAAGAGCCTTGTTCTACTAGATACGATCTAGGAGAACAAGGCTCATTGCCTTTCAGAACGAGGAAAAGATAAAATAGAATCAAATAATCTAAAATTCAAGATACATCCAAAAAAATACAATTGAAGACTTACAAACTTTAATCGTGTTTACAATAGGCTGTTCTGTCTCAAAAAGCGATCTATAACAGTCAATCAAGATACAAACAGAAGAAAAAAACTTTTTCATACTTCCCCTAAAAAGCACTTATGTCCAAATTACACAATAGCAGCACCTATCACATTAATATTCCACACTTCCCTAATAAAGACGCAAGTGAAAAAATTTCACTGTAAAAAATCGCATCAACAAAACGGAGAGCGTGTTAAAAATTTATTTTGAATGGCCATTCATTAAAAGGCATCCTGGACGGGGGCTGTTGCGTCGGCGATAGCGATCGTGAAGAAATTACACTTCCTTCCTTATTGCCGGCGAGCGAAATACGGTAGTTTAAGGTAGAAGTGAAGAATTTATACTAACGAGTTTCTATTAAGAGCGTTTATTTTGAAGGTGGGCAACGTCGCAAATAGATGTCAAATATTTCACTGTTTTGATTAATTTGGCAATATAACTGTGTGAAAATAAACAATGTGGTTAACTAGCGAACTAGATTATTGATTATGAAACGCAATAATTAATATTGTAACACCGAATATTTAGTTTTAGATGTAAAAAAACTATTTGGAAACTTTCCAAATGCGTTTTTTACACCTAAAATGGGTATAACATCAAATTAAATGTTATAATTGCAATTCATTATTAATATTCTAGTTCGCTAGTTAGCCACATTTCTTATATATATTCAGTAATATTGCTATAAGAATAAAAACAGGTAAATATTTGACACTTATTTGCGACGTTGCCAACTTTTAGGATAAACCCTCTTATATGTGAGTTGAAGAATGGGATGGGTTGTCTTTAAGCAATTTTATTTATTGTGTGGCCAATATCGTAGTCGGGCTCGTGGTTAACTAATAATAACAGCCGCAAGAGTCGATCGGAGGTTAAGCTATGCTTGCCGGGGTTAGTCTGTGAATGGGTGACCATCTTAACATACCGAGACTCCTCCGTGCCTCGGAAAGCACGTTAAGCCGCTGGTCCCGACTGTCATTCGTGGATCTTTAACAGTCGTTACGGGTCGTTAGAAGTCCGAAAGTCTGACAACCAGTCTTACGAAGGGGTATCGTTTTACCCAGTTACTGGGTTATGGAGGTCAGACAGGCAGTCGCTCCATGTAAAATAAAGTATTCAGCTGCATCCGGTTAGACTGGAAGCCGACCCCAACATAGTTGGGAAAAGGCTAGGCAGATTGATTGGAACAGTTGGGAAAGGAACTATTGGAAATAAGATATTGATTTAGTCAAATTGGTTTAAGGCCAATTCATTATAAGTACGAGTACTATTTATCATTTTTTGTTGATATACTATTTAAGTACAAACTGAGAATCATCTTCGGCACAAAATATCACTTATGCGCGGTTTCTAAAATATGGATTTTAGTAATACAACAGTCACAGCTATAGTATTTGACTTTGATTTTAGAAACGTATCAGAAATTTTGTCGCTTCAACAATAGCCAATACAACAGTAATTAATCTTACGCCAAAAAAAGATAAAATACCAACAGTCACAAAAGAACCCAAAAGAAATATTGTCCAGTAATGAAACAACAAAATAAAAAGATAACGACACAAATGCAAATGAATCTAGTTTTAAATTGAAATAGCCGACTGCGTCCAAGAAAATTACTATTCGTTGTTTCAAATGAGAAATGTTCTACAGGAATACGCCATTTTTTATTTCGGGTCGTTGATTAACTTTTTTACTCAATTATGTTAAAGGTACATTTGTCACGAGATTTTTTAAATCAATTTTGCATGGAGACAAGATAATAAGGATTATTTATGTGGAGATGGTAATAACGACTTTGTAGAGAAAAAGTCCTCGAATAGAGACGACGTCGGGACCTCGGAATTGCTTTAACACTTTTGACAACTATTTCCAGTAAATTGAAACTAAGGTTTACCAAGGTAACCGACATAGTCTGAAGAATTGCCAAACTTAAGTGGCAGTGGGCAGAGTATATTGCTCGCCGAACAGATGGCCGATGGGGCCGAAAGGTTCAGGAGTAGCGACCGCGTACCGGAAGACGTACAGTTGGGAGGCCTCCCACAAGGTGGACCGATGACCTTGTGAAGGCCGCAGGAATCCGCTGGATGCGGGAAGCACAGAACCGGTCGAAGTGGAAGTGGCGGTGCTTGGGGGAGACCTATGTCCAGCAGTGGACGTCTTTCTGCTGAATGATGATGCCTGAGGTTGCAATTATCTGAATGTCACATAGACTAATAAACCTTCTCGTTTCATGACACTCAACTTTAGAGTAGTAAAACATTATGAGATCGACTATACCTACTAAGCAATAAAAGCAAAATATCAAAATATTTTATTCCATATAAACCTACATGGGCACTTATGAAACGTCAGAAGCTAAGTGCACCATTGCAATAGGTCGTTTTCTATGGAGAAGAGCCGGCAAGAAACTCCACGGTTACGCTTTAAAAAATAAATGGCTTTTACAATGTTTTCAAACTACAGTGGAGGACATTATAGGCCTGTCAATAAGTAAAAATTTAAAAATGTTTATGTTGGTTTACTAGGTTTTACAAGGGGATGCATTAAAATCGCATATTATCAAAAGTGTCTATCATCTCTAGACCACAATGCACAAAGAAAAAAAGCGCATTCAATATAGTATCTAGCTAAAGTAGAATCAGCAAGTCCTATCATATAACGTAATTTTTCAATCTCCCACAAATTGCAGCACTATAACCGCTTCAACTACTATAAAAATAAAACTGCTCAATACCAGCAAATTGCCAATTAACTAACCTATTTACAGATTCTTTTAAAAACTTCCAATCAGAACTAATTGCACGTCAAGCGCCGCTTTTTCCTTTACTAAACGGAACGTTTACAAACTGACTCGTAAATTCACACACGTTCCGAATATGGACATCACAAGCGGGCCAAACCAGTGCAAACCGGTTCGGCCCGGTGCGAACTGGATGAAGGACCGCTAATTGGCGACGAGACGCATTTAGCGCTAACCACCGGCCATCGTTCGCACCTCCACACATCAATATGAGAAGACTTTAAACAAGTCGTGCGATAAATAAAACTGCGCTTTTAAAGAATCAGAAAAAGCTTTAGCTGCATAGACGAAAACTTAGTCGGTATACAAAACTGTTCTAAATCAGGATTAGTTTCGTAATTTAATTCTACTTATTTTGTCAATACACCAACGATTGCACTGTTAAATTCTTATTAAAATGCTAAATAGACTTATTGACATACAACTGCGAACAGCGGCAAATTGACGAATGAATTCATTTCTGTTTCGAACTGGTTTGAAGCAGTTTAAGCCTGTTTTAAGCGGGTAATTGGCGACGAAACGCCATGTATGGCGCTAACCACTGGCATTTGCGTTATTTCTCGTCTCGACACTTTAATGTGTGAAGTGCTAGATAAAATTCACACGTCAAATTGTCCTGCACTTTATGTCGCAGAAATTAATGTTTTAGGAACTTTGTCAACTGAGGCGCTAAATCTGGTGAAGTCTAAAATTACTGCCACTCGAAACGACGTAAAATACGAGTAAGTTAACTTTGTACAGTGAATGCAGGCTAACAGACTAAATGATGGACATTGAAATGTTTTTCATGCAATTCTTTCACTGTTTTTTCCATCCTTGCTATATAGGTTAATGTGGAAACGTTTCTGGCTATAAATTATAAAATAAATATAGTGGTAGATATTTCAGAAAGCCAGCTGAGTGGACGAGAAGATCGCGGGGAGCACCTGGATGAGACGCGCTCAGACCAGGAAAGCATGGCACAAAAGGGAGGAGGCCTATACTGTGCCAATGAAGATGATGATGATATCAGAAAGAAAATGTTGGTTAGGGATTTAATGTTTTTGGTAAGATATTTCTAAAAACTTTTCTTCTTTACATTTTATCAACAAAACAAACCAACCCACAAAACCATAACTTCAAGATGCACAACCGATCTCGCTCTTCCTAGATCAGCAAGCAATTAACCTTTCTTGATATAGTTAGAACATAACTCGTGTTTCCCGGCACTAAATCTCTAATGCTGCATAAATATTTTCTCTCTCTACAGTCATACATCAAAGCAGTAATTTTTAATTACCACTAAACATATTTTATAGCCTTGCTTGGCAAAGTAAAATATGTTTTGTAGTTATTTGACGTTATTTTAATAAATTGTGCCATCATTTAGCTCCGATTCCTTGCGATGCCAACGAGGTAAGCAAAATAAAAAATATATTGCTGCTACCGAAAAATAGAACATGAGACCGATGGAAGAAAATTAGAACTGTCAGTGTTAAAACTGGTAATTTTATTTGACAATAACAATACGATAGTATTGATTATGTAAATGTTATTTTTCTTGGTAAACGATCTTATACACTTTTTACCAATCAGCCCATTGAAAAAGTATCTAAACCTTAATTAATTCCATTGACAAAAGGCATTTTATTGGAAAAGGATACACGGAACAAGATTGTGAATCTTCGGAATTTACTTTTCCTATTTCCTCAACCTCAATTCCCAGTGGCAACCTCTTTTCTAATTAGATCCAGATTATCATCCCAGTGACTAAACGTATAATGAAGGTAGTTTAACATAAAATACGAGCGCATTCATCGGTGGAACCTCCATTACCATCTTGTCAGACCTGTTGATCCGATCGGCGTTATTGGAACCGATTTGCGGATCGGCCCGATACGTCGTTATCGCCTCGGGCGCATAATTTGCGCTTTAATGTCACAAATGAAGGCGGTCATTTTTTTTTGTTGCGCCTATAATTTTCGATGAATTGATGGGACGTAATTTCAGGTGAGAGTTTTGGATGGTATTAATTTACAGATTGGGGCGATAATAAATTGTAGGGTGTTATTTTTAGCCGTTATTTCCTTGTGGATATGTTGATGGCATTTAATAATACTTAATAAATTGTGTGTCAGCGCTACCTTATAAGGACGTCTTTTAACATATTCAGAATTTTATAAATTGCCCTTTCCCAGATAGTAATAAATAAATGATCAGTATGATGCTATAAAACGTTCTCTACGTGACAAGATCTGGAACTAAGAAGGCTATAGAGGCTTATGCCACAGTCATGGACAGGTCAATTGCTTGGAGGGGACCGATAAACAATCCGGCAAGCGGCAATGGAGCGTAGAAAGGCCTTCACACACACTAGATTCTAGAAATGGCGTTGTATAGAATTGTGCTATAGACTATCTACACATAAAATTGGTTCACTATCCAATTCTATAAATAAGATAACTATTTAAGCTAGGCTTTACACACAACTATGTGAATTGAATAAACTGTTACAGTGAAGCCATTTCACACTAACCACGGACATTGTAAGCGGCGCGCCAAAAAACGCTTACACGGGTACGCACGTCACCGCGTGCAGTCGGAAACGGTCGGACGTAAACCGAGTCGTAACACGCTCGTCTGAGTGACGATGAGAGTTTGAAGCGATCGCAGCTATACGCAACCAGTACAACTAGCAAATCGCCTTTATGACTATTATTGATTGTAGTCTTGTGACTTGTAGTGAATGCAAAACATTTTAATTACCGATGACCTAATTATCCAAAGACCTTCAACGGGTGCTCGACTGGACTATTAATACATTTACTTCACAAATTTATGGTCCTATGATAACAGTGAAGTTTGAAAACGTTTACATAATATTTGATCAGAATTTGTGTAACTTTAACAATTCGAATTCGAGCTCTATGATATTCGACATTGAAGACATTACACGGTAATCTACCTACCTACTAATTATGAATGCAGTGCAAGAATTGAGCCACGACCAGACTAAGTAGGTACAAAAGCCAGACACTCAACCCCTGCTCCGAAACAGCCATCAAACTGTTTACAGCACCCACTCCCCAGATCATCAAAATAACACATTTAAAATATTCATAGCCGAATCGGATAAGCTTAACCACATTAAACGACCATTTTACCGTTTTGAGGGTATACAGACTAAATGGTTCGTTTAATATTTTCCAGTTTGCGTCGCCATTATGTTCTGTCGTCTGTCGTTGTAATTCCGGAGGGTAGGTACAGCCGTACAGATGATTTATGTTTTGTTGATGTTATTCTGTTGTGTACTCGGACTTCCGTTTGTATTTACGGGTGAAAGGGCTATTTTTATGTGTTTCAAGGATTTGGGAGTTTATTTGTGTTTTTTTTTGGGATTAAAATTGTCCCGGTTATTATATATGTTGTTGGAAGGGGCATCTGATGAAAAGTTTTTATCTTTATCTAATCGGCACAGCACCATTACACCATATGGTTCTTAATCGATGAATTGCTAACTTTATCAGAGATCTGACAAGCGACTTCCGATGGTATTTCAACTGCATAAGAGTCATGAAATGTAGAATAATTATTTGTTGAACAGTCTTATGCGGCTTTTTAATTTAGGAAATATATTTCAGTAATGCTTAACGGTAGCAATAAATGGAAATCTTTTTTCTCGATCTCTATGCGCTATAATAAAAGAAAAGGTATAGTTAACCTCAAAATTTACCACTTTTCACAAAATTCCTAGTAAGTTGACGGTTCACTAAGGTTGAAACTAACTAACTGTCCCGCAGACAAATAAATCTTCAAGTGCCAATTTTACAAATGAAACTGAATGCGATAACCACATCTAAACTGCGTTCAGAAGCTGTCATGGTCGATATTGCGAAACAATGATTCTCTCGAACGTGGTTTAGATATTATGCTGATTGCGTTCAGTTTCACTGGTGAAATCCGAC
Source organism: Agrochola lota (assembly GCA_947364205.1). Classification (NCBI taxonomy): domain Eukaryota; kingdom Metazoa; phylum Arthropoda; class Insecta; order Lepidoptera; family Noctuidae; genus Agrochola; species Agrochola lota. Next base: position 1,631,218 of record OX376235.1, on the reverse strand, counting down.
AAACATGAAAACTGACTTTTTATTACGTAAAAGCGACATCCAACCTTAGGGTGGTAATGTAATTACGAAGTCAACTATACATACCTACCTTTTAATCAACAATATTTTGGAGTAAAGAAAATTTATACACAAATTTAAATAAATGTTTTCAGACCGTATTTCGGCCATAGCGGCCAATCTTAACGGATACTAGCCTTTGACGCGGGAGATATTATAGTGCACAAGTGTGTTTGCAGACACAAGTGCACTCTCTCTTCCCTCAGTATTATTGTCCGATGGGGCGGCTCGTTTTCTGACACGACCGGAGAGAGATCAGGCGCAGGACCATTGGCTTAACGTGCTTTCCAAGGCACGGGGGTATCACGCCGCCAACTTCCAAACTCCGGGCTGTTATTAAGAAACTCCTAATGGAAAAACCCAATAAAACTTTGCCCGACCTGGGAATCGAACCCGGGACCTCACGCTCAGCAGTCGCGCTTGTCACCACGAGTCCAACGGGGCAGTCAAATACACAAAATATTTAGGAAACGTAATCTCATTTCCATGAGAAAAGTCATAACACTCAAGTATAGCAAAAAATATCTCCAAAACTTCCGCCTACACTTGACTGTTAAACCCCCAATTCTTCAGAGAATTCAACAAAGTGAAGTACTTATTATAAAAAGCAAGTTAAACTCAGTCCAAGTATATGACATGACAACTGATAACAGTGAAGTCAGTGGCGCCCTCTCCCAGGGGCGAAGTGAGTTAGTGCCCAAGTTTGAGTTTGGCGCAGTGAGTTTTAAGAACGGTGATAAAGTGTGGCGGGCATGTGACTTTAGTATTCCATAGGTTCTTATGAAATCTATAGTATTCTGTATAAATTTACTCAACGATATACGTATCTGAGGAACAAAGCAGGTAGATACCAGTAGGTAAAATTTGTGTGCCAACATACGGTTTTTTAGTTGTGGTGAACTTTTTTCTATGCATAAAGCTACGGTTTCCTAGCAGAGAGGTGGCCAAAGTCAAAGTCAAAGTCAAAGTCAAAGTCAAAGTATTTATTCGTGTGCTTTTTGGTGATATAACAGGTTTTACAGTAATTTTATGGAAACTCAAAAAGCTACCCATTAGGCATACACGTTTTAACAATATCAGAAATTAAAATTGATTTACATTGAAATACAAAACAAAAATGTCAAAATTGATTTACATTGAAATGCAAACAAAAGAGAATTGATATATTAAATAAAAATGTCAAAATTGAGATAACATCATATTAGAATACAAAAAAAAAGGCCGCCACACAAAGCCGCAGTGGTGACGGCTGTCATGAAAATGATGGTAGCTAGGATTCACTTAACGGTATGAAAAAAATGCTCTCGAAGAAAATACATCCACTTACTTTCATACGCTCAACTGTCGATTTGCTTTTAGAAGTCTATAACAATACAAATTCTATTGTGTCTTGTTAGTGACAGTTAAGCTCTTAATAAAGTTTCAGTGACGTCATTCACTGGTAAATTGCGGACACTATGTGGTAGCCACCGTTCTTCTAGCTAACTGTAGCTTAAGACATGCGGAATCATAGAACTGAAAGATTTTGTTTGATTGTGATAACAGTGAATTTAGGACAAGAGCGTTTAATCTAAAAGTTGGTAACGTCGCAAATAGCTGTCAAATATTTACCTGTGTTGATTAATTTGGTAATATTACTGTATAGAAATATGAAATGTGGCTAACTACTCGTAGTTAACTAAAATATTGATTATGAAATGCAATGATTAATATCGTAACACCGAATATTTCGTTTAAGATGTAAAAAAAAGTATTTGGAAACTTTCCAAATGCCTGTTTTGCACCTAAATCATATTCTAGTTCGCTAGTTAACCACATTTCATATTTCCAAATTAATGAAAACAGTGAAACATTTGACATCTATTTGCGACGTTGCCCACTTTCGGATTAAACGCTCTTAATAAGGCTACTGGAGAGCAGCGGTCGAACTCGAATACACATGCAAAGCCCTTGCTGCCTTTGCTGCCCCTGCACACTTCTGCCTATCTCAGTAAAAATCACAATTAAAAACAGACGTACAAATTTATTATGTTTCCAACACCATTATTTTCTCAACGATATATAACGGTAGATTGTTCTCATAATACATCTTTTGTTATTATAATTAAGACGAAGATATAAAAGGCAGTCCCTGAGGCGTTGGTAACTTTATTAGAGAAAAAGTCTAGACTGAGGCGGTATGAGATGACTATTGTGTGCAAAAATCTAAGTGTTGGTTAGCATGGAGATAATTATTGTTTTTTTTTTAGCTTTTGCGGCTTCACCCGCGTGGATATCGAAAAATATCCCATGGGAATGTATTACCGGGATTAAAAGTACCCTTTTTTTTTTTTTTTTTTTTTGGATGGGAAATCATCAAATGACTTCTCCCGCTCTGGGCAGAGCGAGAGGGTGTGTCAGACTTTTACTGACTAAAACCCACCCGTGTTCCTTCCGTTGCCTGTGTGCCGGGGCCGCGATATCCCTTTCAGACAAACCCGCAACCCCAGCAGGCATTGGTCTTTCGACCCCGTCGGTTGATGCTGACATCTCTTTGAGGCGCGCGTGGAACACAACGCGCCGTCGACACGGGCCTGGTCCTGATCGGACGGCGAGCTGCCCATTGCTCACCGTCCGCAGGCCCGCGCCTACGGTGGCCGGAAGTCGGCTCTTGACTCCCGACGCCCGGGACGTCTCCTGCGGCGACTAGGGCCGCGAGGGCGTGCAGCTTGCATCTCCCTCGCGCGCCCCGCCTCCTCCTTCGCGAGCATAACTGCTTCGCAGAAGGAGGTGACGGCCTCCCATGCAATTAAAAGTACCCTATGTGTTAATCCAGGTAAACAAAGTATTAATTCCCTAATACTAGTTTACGCGGCGCACGCCAAGAAAGCTCCCAGACGGCATGATTATTATCTTCAACAATCATCGTCATAAATCAGCCAATTTACACAAAACCTTAATGAATTATACACCTAAAAATCCGTTCGATAGTTGTTGAGTTTATCGCGTTCAAACAGACCACAGTCGCGGCGGGGGCACTTTGTTCTCAATTGTCTGGATGATAAATGATGAGCTTGTCTAATGTATTTTTATAAAAAGTTTTTGTGTAATATATTTAGGTAAAAAAGTTGTTGGTATGAAATTGATATCATTTACAAAGTGTGATTACGAATAAAAAAATATCAGAAAACCCACCGAAATCTTGGAAATTTTGAGAAGGCGTAAGTCACTTACACTGATGTATCTTAGGAAGTTCAATGTCTAGTCACTTTAGTAGTCCATAGTAAAGCTTTCATTCAGCAGAACTCCTCTATTGATAAATATGAAGTAATCGGAAACTGACCTCTTTAGTATTTTTATTTTAGTAGCCCAGGCCCTAAACTGCCGGAGGCTCTACGCGGGGGTCATGCGGTCCATGGCCCTTTACGGGGAATCGGTGTGGGCGCGTTCTTTGAGGCTGCGGCCAGCCCGCCGGTTGAACGTGTCCCAAAGGGTCATGGCCATCCGAATGGTACGGGGATACCGCACGGTTTTCGGTGAGGCGGCGAGCCTCCTTGCCGGATTGCCGCCATGGGATCTGGAAGCGAAAGTCCTCGCACACATTTGGGAGTGGCCCGAACTCCGCTGCCGCGAGAAATCACGGCACAGCGGACAGAGCTCCGGCGGGATCTCATGGCACCATGGAGAGTGCGATTGTCGCAACCCCCTGCTGGGCACGCCACTATTGCGGCGATAAGTACCCTCTTTGAGTAGTGGCTAGAGAGGCGCCACATCGTCCTTACCTTCCGTCTGACGCAGGTCCGCACCGGACAAGGCTGTTTCGGGAGGTTTCTGTTCTGTATAAGGCGGGAGGAAACGCCCGGGTGTCACCACTGTGTAGATCGCATGGAGGATACGGTGGAGCATACGGTGGAGGTCTGCCCTGCTTGGGCAGAGCACCGCCGTGTCCTCACGGAGGCGATCGGCGGCGGCGATCTCTCGCGTCCGGCCCTGGTTCAGGCCATGGTCCGGAGCGAGAGTGCGTGGGAGGCCGTCACTTCCTTCAGCGAAGCAATAATGCTCGCGAAGGAGGAGGCGGACCGCGTTAAGGAGAGACAAGATGCGCGCCCTCGCGCCCCTAGTCGCCGCAGGAGACGCCCTGGGCGTCGGGAGTCACGAGCCGACATCCGGCCACCGTAAGCGCGGGCTTGCGGACGGTGAGCAATCGGTAGCTTGCCGTCCGATAAGGACCAGGCCCACGGTGCACGGGTGCACGGTGCGTTGTGTTCCACGCGCGCCTCAAAGAGATGTCAGCACAACTGACAGGGTCTGCTAGGACCGATGCCTACCGGGGTTGCGGGAAAGTTCGAAAGGAATACCATGGCCACTGGCTACGTACAAGCAACTGAAAGAACACGCGTGGGTTTTAGTCAGTAGGAGTCTGACATGCTCTCCCGCTCCGTCTAGAGCGGGAGAAGTTATTTAATAATTTACTACCCAAAAAAAAAGGCCCTGAATTTAAGCCTGGCTACTGGCAATTTGGTAGTTCATACTTTATTACTGGAGCTTGCGAGATGAGGTGTCGTACTATTCATACTCCTCTGTCTATCCTTTTGATGAAAACGGGCGTGATATTATATAATAATAAATAATAGGTACTAGAAAAATTACTGTTCGCAATCTATCCTCATACCAACTAACCACCACATTATTTGAATCCCAATTTCAATTTGTTATACACGCACACTTCTCAAAGGTAGTCGTTCACCACAAAACCACTATGTACCCTATACAAACAAGTACCAATTCTGGCGAAACTTTTGATATAACCTGACGTCTCTGCCTACTGAATATTACATTAACTAACGGCGGTTTTTTGTCAAGGCGCTCGATTTGCATGTTATGAGTTGGGCTCGTCATGACGTGTTCTTTTGTTGCTAAGGGTGAGGCCTGAGATGAAGACTGAACAGAACATGTTGATGGTGCTAGCAGGGTGACAAGAGGGGCGGGTTGACTATAACAACATTTATTTTTAAATGTCACCGCAACGTGCTGAGATATGGTCTTGTGGCCTCGTACAGGACTCTTTATTTTTTTTATTGGAATGCTGTTGTTTTGTTATTTGAGCTTGTGGCTAACACAGTCGCACGGGTCAAACGATCAGGTACGCTTGCCGCGGTTGGTCCGTGAATGTGTGACCGTCTTTACATACCAAAAAAGACCCCTCCGTGCCTCGGAAAACACGTTAAGCCGTTGATCTCGGCTGTCATTCTTGGATCTTTGACAGTCGTTACGGGGCTTCAGAGGCCCAAAAATCTGACAACCAGTCTTACCAAGGGGTATCGTATCACCCAGTAAATGTGTTGTGGAGGTCAGATAGGCAGTCGTTTCATGTAAATAGTAGTATTTTGCTGCACAATGTTGTGGTCGGCATTCAGTCTAACCGAATGGTTAGACTACGAAACGTGAAGAAAGCCGACCACAGCACGGTGTCGTAAAAGGCGACTAAGGGACTTACTAGAGAATGGCAGCAGCGTTCTCTATGAATTTTTAACACCATACTGCCATCGCTAACCCGCTTGCCAAGCGGTTATGGCATAAAAAATTAAAAATGACAAGCGCCATAAATAAATGGCCCGTAGTGCCCGACGACCCATCTACCCTTGGCTACAGTAGCGGTCAAGGCCACGCTACGGTGAGGCAAGGGTTGCGAAGAATACCCGGTGAAGGCCGCAGGAATCCTCTGGATGCGGGAAGCACAGAACCGTGGGACTACAGAGGTGGCGGTGCTTGGGGGAGGCCTCTGCCCAGCAGTGGACGTCTATCGGCTGAAATGATGATGATGTCGATGATGATGAATTAACAGATTATGAAGCGGTTTGATTGCATGTGGATGTGATACACATCCACCAAAAAGACGATCGCCATTCTTCCGACAGCTATTTGCAGTCGGGCAAGGCAAATTAGGACTTAATAGGGATGATGACTAAAAAAATTTTTTTAGTCCGTCTTTGAGATTACAAAAAAATATTGAACATGTATTTTTTTATTTTTTTACGTAATCTAAAGATTACGGCGATACATTGAGGTAAAATGTGCCATGACGACACGAGTGTGTAGATTTTATACGTACTAGTGACGTATCGACCCCCACTCCCCAACTTAAAATGCGTTTTATCTGAGTAATTTTTTCTGACTGACGGACTAATTAGAATTTATTTATTTTTACCCAGGCATCATCCTTATTGAAAATGTGTAATTTTCGATTCGACGACCTGTCGAATGGTTGTGATAACTGTGCAGACATAATGTTAAGAATTTCTAACAATCAAGCAATAGGGGTAACATATAAAAATCCACAACTCGAAATAATCTTTATGCATCAACATTATAACTTTTTTTTATTATGAATTCATAATCTTATAATTTTATTAATAAAATTTGTACTATTTATTTACTTACTGTGTAATTGTAACAGCGTAAAAATTCAAATATGCATAAATGTTACCTACTGAATAAATAAATATTATAATGGTGATGATTTGGAATTATATAAACAAGCATTTTAACACTATTTATCACCGCAATTTATTTGTGTAAAGGGAGTTATTCAATTTGACTGTATTTTTCACATCCGGGATCCGGCATCCTAAACGCACATATTTTTGCTTGTAAACGGCCATACCTTACTTACATACTTAACTTATTTTTTCTAAATATTGAGCGCCTAACAAATTTTATAAAGCAACCGATTGCGGGAACTCGACTGACAAACGATAACATTGGTGCAGGAAGAACTCACGTCCAAACGAAATTGAAATCCTAGCGATTCGTCCAAAGGCTATGAAAATATCCGAGCAATATACTTTGTACGTTCTACTGGAATATCGACAATGTAACGAAGGATTTTCAATATTGGATTATCTGGTTGTCCTGTGGGAAAAATAGGATTGGTGATAATTACTAAGCACTTTGTTTCGTGGGTTATTTTAAAATGTCAACTTTTCAATTATTTGCTCATTTTTTACACAATATAATATCTACAATCCTAGAGGCTGATGCGTGGGGAAGGTCCTATTTGGATTATAATCAGGCAAGGTAAACGATGTCGACCTTTGGAACAGCAAATACCATAGTTGACAAATTGCTAATGCACCATTCCACTTCAACTCATCCTTTTTTTTTTAGTTGTTTAAAAAAGCACCCACTCACATTCACACATCACTGCTCTTGTCAACTACTGCCTAACAAACATATCAGTGATCAGTACCACAAAACTCCTCACTGCAACACAAAAAGACATCCATTCCAAATCAATAATCATTCAACGTTTCAAATGAACTAACTACTTTCCTCCCCCTTTCCCCTAGCAACGACAAACAGTACACAAATCTATCAGTTCCGGTAATTGAAATCCCATTAGTGTTGGGTGATGAAAATGAAGCGGGCCCGGGGCGGAATCAGATGGCAAATAAAATGCGAATCGCCCTTTTGTCTGCCCCGGGCGCACAAACAAGATTCAATTTGTCAGGAATCTGGAAATGGTACAAGTTTAAGACGATAGAGGCATTTTGGGAGTAGTTTAATGAAAAACTATAATAATGGCTTGTGACTGCAATTGTTTAGATAAATTTTCAGCTAGCTCAAAAATATGTATATGGAATGCTAGGGTACCTAATTAGAAATATGTTCTACCGATTTATCCATACAACTAAGGCACTATTCGCAGATGAGATTATAATTATTAGGGCGAATGAGGCTCGTTTATTTTAATTATTATTTATGTACTGTACATAATTATATGTAATTCCAAACATGGTCATCCCATAGGACCACTAGAAACAACGTTAAATTGAAATAAATCCCACGTTAGACTATCAGATTGATGATTGCAGTTTGTAGTTATATGCAAACCAAGACGTCTTTTCCCGACAGAAAAATAATAGACCAGTCTTTGCCGGAACACTACAAATAGGGGGACAAATCTGCTATTTTTTAAGATTGATCATTATGACAACGGTAACTATATCAATGCCATTACCACTGTGATAAACGTTCGTAATCTCCTAAATTCATACTGACATATCAGTGATCAAAATAAATGTCAAAAATAATAGGAGATTAGAACTTGTCATCATGTACGAGATTACCAATTGTGTTTTCTTTTTTCAATAGAGTGTCAGTGGCACGCCATCTGAAAATCATACTGACACCTTTCAACAGATAACCGAAACTGAGAAAATCTACAAATACGATGTCAAAGATCGATAGCTTAAAACAATAGAACTATCACAATTACTATTCTCGCAACTATTCCCGCGACCTCTCATCACTCAGCAACACAAATTGGTGACACGGAGAGGACAGCCCTCGGGGGTCCAGGGTTTTTGTCGTCCGACACCTGCCCAAAAGATCCTGTTTCTTGTTTCTGAATTCTTATTGGAGGCAGCTGATAAGTTTGCTTTTACTTTACACGATTTTGGAAGTGATCGGCCATTGATAGCTGTAATGATAAATTAAGTTATGTTTTTGTAGACAGGAGAATTATTCTCCTGCCCTTATCCCATTTTATTTGAGGTCGGCGTAACATGTATTTTTTCCATACTTCTCTTTTGGTCGCTATCTCGATAGTCACCTTCTTTCTATCCATATCATCTTCCACACAGTCCATTCATCGTTTCTTTGGTCTTCCCTTACTCGTATAGCCATCCACATTCATTACGCAAAACTGTCCTGACGAAATTTTCCTCATTTCTTCGCATCACATACCACGACAACCGATTTCCACACAACTTTTCAGTCAAGTGACAATATTTTTGTAATTTCTATAAATATGTTGTTTTCGGATGGCTTAAATGTGTAGGAGTACTTCTACAGCTAAAGGTACCATTCCGTAGCCAATTTTCACCGCTTTAAAAATTAAATTAAATTTTATTTTAGTTCAGACTAAGGTCCATAATTTTGTTAATATTTTGGTGTTAGTAACAACATCAAATTACAAAAAAAAAATATGGACCTTAGTCTGAAATAAAGTCTCGTTTATTTTTCTATGTTAAACGATATTTTATTTCTTATTGATATGACTAACATGTTTACTCGTCAAAAACTCTCAACTCAAACTCTCGTCAACTACTAGATGAGGTCTGTGTATCCTATCCGATTACTCTGAGAAGATATACCAAAACAAACTCGGAGCTCGCGGTCTCTTATTGTACAGACATTATCTCGATCAGATCATACTGAGATTATTCAGCTATCTGTTAGAGATGGTCGTTTGAGGAAATAACTACACAGATTTGAGTGATCCTGTCCACTGCACGCATGTGTGTCAGTAATAATATTTCCTGATTGTAAACGACGGTGCATTGAAAATTGAAGTAATTTATTTACTCGAGACTTAAAGACTCAGGAAAAACTCATAAGATACTGGGAGTATGATGTATTTAAAAAACAGCTATTTATTATTTTTCTTTTTGTAAATAAATGTAACTTTCACCGAAAATGCTATTGACTTCCTAATTTATAGATTTTTCTTGGATTTTGATTATACTGTAATTACCCAACTACGGCGAAGCAAAAAGGAGAGTTATTTTTTTATTGTCATTATGTCTCATAATATTAATTTTGTGTAATTATCTTTCTGTGTGAGTTCCAATAAACACTTTTTCATTATTTTGTTGTCCTACAAGAAATCGTCGTATCTAAACATCCTACCTAACAGATTTGTGTCGCACACTGGCACATGGGTCACAGGAGAAATCTATTGGTCCTCAGAGTTACTCGACACGCGACGACTTGTTCGTTTGTTCGACACCCGTGTTGAACACACTGACTCTGGCCTGATTGTTACTGAGTCAGTGATTTATGGGCCATTAGGCTGATGTTTGTACTTTGATGAAGGATTGGGTAATGCATTTTAAAGAGAACAAAATAAGGAAGTAGATACGTATCGTTAGATAAATTTAAGAACTACAGAAAAAAAACACTTACTAGAGCTTACCCATCATTGGCAGTTTGACATGAGCCTAACACTGTTTGTTCGCCGCACCGTGAACGGGACGCGGCCATAGTAAATGTATTGTTGCTACTTCGGCGCCGTGATCTCCTTCTCGTTGACGTCCCGTTTACGGTGCGGTGGACAAACGGCCTTAGGCAATTTCTAAAAACAATGACACAACTTTTCCTTATATACAGACTTTAAGTACCAACTTCCTCATTTCTAACTTCAAAAAAGATGAGCTTCCATAAGAAATTTCATCCCGTACTTTACCTTTTTAGGGGCTGAATTTCCGAAATCTTTTCATAGTGCTCACCGTCGTTATACCACGAATGACAGCCGGGACCAACGGCTTCACGTGCTTTACGGGGCACGGAGGAGTCTTGGTATGTAAAAATGGTCACCCATCCACGGACCAACCCCGGCAAGCATAGCTTATCTGATGGATCAATCCGTGCGGCTGTTATTACTTAGCCACGAGCTCCTACGAAATTATATAATTAATCATATTAAATTCGTCCCACTGATTTTGTTAGTGGGACAAACGGGAATAGTAATTATTATTATATTGTTAATTTTTTATAAAAGAAATCAATAGTAATTTTATTTTTGTGTTTAATCCGAGGTGTAAAAATGACAAGGTACTCTAATTATATTTATCTTTCATTCCGATCTAAAAAGCTAATAAATTAACTGCCTAACATGCGTTGCAAGTTGTAAACGTCAGGTGACGGAAATTGTATAAGGGTGAGCACCGAGCAAGCGTAATTTATAATTTTTTTCTTTGAAAAAGGACCATTTTATATTACTTTCTCTTAACTTTCTTTTAATATGCATATAATATATTCCTTTTGCTTTTCATGATAGAAAAACATGCTCAGAATACTTTGAATTATATTTTTTTGCTGATTTTCCTGGCTAGGCAAAACAAGATTTATAGTGATCTTGGACAACCTTCCAGCCTTTGTAGATAGATCGATAGATGGAATATTCTTTATTATGTACACCATAAAAATTACAGATGTAAATGTAGACATTTTACATTTGGTGACACAAAAGACATTAGACATTAAAAAAAAAAAAGAAAATGACTTATAGGGCATTTGCCTTCCTGCCAAATAATACGTCAAAGTACGTAAAATATCAACATAATTATCACGGCATAGTCAGGGATTTCTTAGTAGCAGCCCGGAGTCCGGATATGTGCCGGGTTGATGGCAATAGATTCGCCCCCTATTACATGGGTCTTAAACATAACTGGCGAAATATGGGTGTACTATACACCCCTTCCTTCAGGGACTACAGAAGTGTGTGTTATGTTTTAAGTATAGCAATAAAGTAATTGACAACTTCATTAATAACAAAAATGCATTTATATATTTTAAAACCAAATTTGTGCCTCAAAATATAAACAAAGTTCGTGTAGTTCTGTCTAACATCGATTCCCGGATGAGGTATCCAACGAAACCTTTTGGTCAGCTGCTCAAAGGAGAGTAGTAACAAAGGACATCCTCTGTAAAGAGTGTAACCTAATGTACGTTGATACAATATATTTTAGTCTTTGCCTTTGGGTTAGGATGCTTTGTAGCGCACTGCACGATCTCAATTTGTTTTAGAAATACTGAAACTATTTTTGGTGTGGAACGGTTGAATCCAAAAAGAGGCCGGTTTCTACGTTTAGCTTGGTCTTTACAATAAGGTTTTTATTTTCATAAAGGACCAAACGGAAAATTTGAAACTCAATATAGCTATTGCTTAGAAATATACCGGACACAATATGTTTCCTGTTTCCTTAAGAGGGGGTAGTAACCAAAATTACCTATCTTCAATTTGATTTTTCAGGAAGTTGATAAGACTTAGGTAGAAAATAAAAATAATACGAGTAACTACATGATATTTCCAAACTTTTAGTGAAACAGAAACACAAAATATTAATATTTTCTCGATAAAAAAACATAACGAAGTTACCTCTAATTTTCCCGTATTTTTGATTTGTACTTGGTATGGTAATGATTAATTGGATAAAAATTACATAATTATTTGTATTAAAAAAAGCTGAAAAAAATTGTGCAGGCTTTTTTTAAATTCCTATTTTTGGTTTTCTTACGAGTACAAGCTTTTAGCACTTACGACGTTCTTATTTATTATTTATTTAACAGTTTATGTACACACATTATAAATAGACAAGAAGAAAGGAACAGAAAAAAAAATACAAAGGCGATGCTTATTTCTAAAGAAATCTCTTCCAGCATACCTGCGATAGGAAAGTAGTTAAAGAGAAGTAGACAACGTGTGTAAGATTAGAAGGGAAAATAATATACATAAAATAAAAACACTTAATTATTCGCTAATTTAACTATAAACATACAATATGAGAATAAACTTACATACATACTTCTAAAATAAATAACCCTAAAATATATATACTTAATTATAATGTAGTATAAAATAATAAATGCAAAATATGCACCTATGACAAAGTGGACAGATAGTGTTCTTTCACTCTTCTTTTAAAAACTGCAACAGTTTGGCAGTCCCTAATGTCAGGCGGAAGTGAATTCCACAACCGAACCGCGTGCACGCTGAAGGAGTAGGAGTAGAAGTCGGTTGAGTGGGGAGGGATTTAAGGAGATTTATAAGATGCGACCTGCAAGGTGCATCAGAAGGACGGGCGTAGAAAAAGCGTTCCCGCAGATAGGATGGCGTTTTCGGGTTGTGTGTGGGTTGTTTAGGGTTGTTTCGGGTCTTAGTTCGTGGAAGAAGTCATCTTTCGTCGCACGTTGCATATTGGTGGAACTTCAAGCATATTTTTGTTTCAAAAATCAGTCGCCGTCGCTCTGTTGAGTCGAGAGGACTGCGCTCAAATTTTTGGCCACGCTGTGATATAATTTATTTGAGTAAATAATACTTTCGTAATTTATCACATTCTAGAAAAGAAACTGTGAGATAGGAAACATGAAAAAAACACTAAAACCACTTCCGAAACGATTATTAAAAGCGATGAATTGATAATCTAAATAAATACCGAGGCTAAATAAAAATGTCAAATTCAATGTTGTTATTTGAAAACTCAAGATGACATACATTTTATTTGACAGATTTATGACGTTAAAGTACAACTAGCGCCATTGTCCTGTATTACGGTCAATTTTCTTGCGGAAAAAAATTACAACATAGCCAACTAGGCAATTCCAGGTTTATTTGAAAGTTTGCGCTGGAAATTTTCAATCTTATTGCTATTAACTCAAGATCCAAATTCCTTTACCCCACTTTTGTTGACAAACTGCTTATAAGGTAACGCTTAGACGAACCATTTCGAGCGACTTATGACCATCCCCTAAATCAGGTTGAAACCCGAAAAGCATAATAGGTTATTAGTATATTATATTCTTTATTTCATCTACATACATATCATTTACATTTTTAAATATTTTTATAAAAACAAATAAAAATCATTAAAATATAGTAGTCCATGTATCGGGAGCAGGGTCCAAGCTACCGGTGTACAGGGCTCGTGTATTATCTATGCTCCTGGGAGAGGAACCTCCTAACGATGCCCTTGAAGCCCTTTCTGGATCAAGCCCTTGATCCAACAGCCTAACGAGAGCCTCCTCAGGTGTTGGTCGAGGCTCTTAGCAATTATGCCATTGGCCGTCACGACTATCGGATTATTTTTCAAAAACACAAACAGCTTAAAAACTCTAAACAAAAATTTGACAGAAAAAGAGATAAGCTTGACAGTATGTCTGTAGTAACAAATAGCATTTTCTAAAACATGCTTGGAAATTCGAACATTCATTCGAGCGCCGGCAATATCTGGCGTGTTTAGCGCCTAAATAAATTACTATGAAAACTCATATCTCGACACCAGCAATGAATACAACGCTAACTTGAAAAAGTCGATTTAACACCAGAGGCATTTCAAAGAAAAAAAGTGATAAGTAACTTTTTTATTAATAAAAGATAATTAATTGAAATGTTTTGTGTTATCAGTTCTCTTAACAATACAAAAAATGTCGTTATTTAATTTCTTTATTAATTGTTAGTATTGAAATTAACCCGAGTTAGCCGTGTATACACAAAAAAACTGATAAATGAATCTGCAATAAATTACACCAACTCATAGTTAGCGTAGCGTACATTTAAATGAAATGTCTAATGAGAATGCTAAAACATTACATTAAATTCACATTAATTGTCAAAATATACCTAAAATAAAAAACATAAATTCTTTGCAATATTAATAACTACCAAAAATCAATACTAATAGCTTAAATTGCCATGTAATAGTACTGGTAAGAGTGTGCTTACTCTCAGCTAAGTCTTGCCTTTTTTGTTACGAACATTCATGAATGGAATACACTAGACTAACTAGAGACAGCGTAATGTATGTCGCGCGATTGCAAAAATTACATTCACTTAGCGTTATGTAAAATTTGTAACTTCGTAATTTTTTGGAATTTCTATATAATTGTTTTGGTACTAATTGAAAGTCCATACCATAAATAATTTAGCATTCAAAACGGAAATAGTCCAAAATTCAAATTGTGTAAATTGCTGGTGTCGAATCTGTCGTGTCATTAAAAAAGGAAGGAACTTTTGTTAGTTGGTTGGTTGCTCTATGGCAACCAAGGAGGCAACATATCAAAGATTTTATTTAAATTTCTGTTTGGCTTGCAAATAGAGGTGTTTAAAGTAAAGAAGAAATAAATGAACATAATTGGCGCGTGTAAAATATCGTTGTTCGTCATTGATCCTGGAATATATAATTCATTCAACTTAGTTTTAATTTCCACGCATTGTTTGAGAAAAGTGCTATACTGATGGACTCACGTATGTGTGCCTCGGTTTCGCCTTGGTCCACATTTTCATCTAGAATCGCCACGTCAAATAATAAAGAAATTAAACGAAACTGACAATTTTTAATTTTTTCGAAGTTTTTCCGATATCTAATCCTCGCGATATTAATATAAAATGTTGCGTAATTTAATTTTCTAGAGGGATTTTTCAATTTATATTGATATCCCTTTTAGTTTTGTAACTATCTAAGTTTTCGTGAGAAAGAACCAAAAAAAAATCGAAATTATTTATGTATTTTTTTGAAAAATTCAAAAGATTCTGAGTTTCTTTTTGTAACTTGTAGAGCATTTAATTCTTCGTATTTAATATCATCTTCGTATTAAGAAAATAAAGGGAATGGGCAATGATCATATTTCGTTTAAATATTGTAATTGAAAAACCATTTAGACGAATAGGGATGCTGATCACTGCGGTCCAACAAATTTTCTAAGTTTATTGATATTTTTGTTTAATCATCTCGTCATCGTCTTTAATAATAGGGATCATGACTAAAATATTTTTTTAGTCCGTCTTTGAGATTATAAAAATATATTGGACACGTATTTTTTCTTTTTTTTACGTAATCTAAAGATTACGGCGATACGTTGAGGTAAAATGTGCCATGACATCACAAGTATGTAGATTTTATACGTAATAGTGACGTATCGACCCCCACTCCCCAACTTAAAATGCGTTTTATATAAGTAATTTTTTATTAATACTATAAAGCAAAAAATACGTGTCTAATATTTTTTTTATTATCTGACTGACGGACTTATTAGAATTTCATTTTTTTTACCCAGGCATCATCCCTATTATGACCTTTATGATGTTTTATCATTCTAAAAAGGCTTGTTTTCCTCAAAGTAAAAAAAGGAAGGTAAGTGATACGATTAGTTAGACAGTATTTGCTTCCATATCGTCAAAAAAGCAATTTTATTGAGTTTGTTTTCATCATGACTGTTACTGTAGTATGTAGTATATATAATACTTTTGTGATGATCCGCTCGCATTTGCACGGTTTTCTAATCAATGCCTATAACTGACTCATAAATATCGGATATATATATAAGATAAAAATTATGTTCAGAGGTAAATAAATACGTTTGAAATAGTAGCCCACCAGCATCGGTAACAGATTCATGGACATACAATAATGTAATATATGGAATAATATACCTAGTTGTATACAGCGATCATACTTAGGTAAATTGAATAGAGCCGTTTCATCTGATTATTTTGCGTATACTTACTACAAAAAATTCAAACTCGAATTCTATACTTAACTAGATAACGGGAATGGATTGTGTTTTGTTTTCGTCGTGTTTGATGACAGGGGTAGGTAAGGGTTGCGCGGGTAAAATTTGATTTTTTGCTGGCTTTATGCGCCCTCTTAAGTTATCAAGACCTCTCAGACACTAAGCTGCATGGTACTCACATGATATGACCATGATAATGTGTGGACTATAAAAGCGACTTCCGATATTAAACACCGGCTTCATTTAGTTTTAAAATATTATTATTTCTTTCAAAAGTGTTTTTAGATGCAATTTATAGAAATAAAAATGCAATTCAATGCGTGGAAATTTAAACTAACAACTAGATTTATAAATAATCTAATAAACTAATTTAATATATTTTATTTATTTAAACTTTTCACACTAAAAAAAGTACAAAAGCGGATTTAATGCCTTAGGCATTCTCTACCAGTCAACCAAGGGTGGTGAAGAGATTAGATGGCAGGTGCTCTATTTGAGAGGAACAAAGATAAATTAAAAAAAAGTATAATGCATTACAACTAAAATAGGCATAACAGTACAAACTACATACACATACATACATATTTACTATAATATATACCTATATTATATATATACATATATACTAATTCAAGGAAGAGAGGTGTTATGATGACTCTACTCTATTTATTTTGAAAATAACTCCGCAATTTCCGCTTTAAGGCATACCGACTGGTGGCCATCGTGATATCAAGAGGAAGCGCATTCCAAAGAAGAATGGACTGAATATGAAAGGATGAATGAACAAAGTCAGAAGTATGAGAAGGACAAAGTAGGAGAAGATTGTTAGAAGAACGCAGATTCTTAGTGTGTGAAGAACATAGATATTGGAAGTGAGACACAAGATAAGAAGGAGGAGTGGGAGAGTTGAGAAGGGAGAAAAGCGTGGTCAAAGCGCGCAAACTTCTCCTTTGGCGAATGGACATCCATTTGAGCTCAGACCTATAGGCACATGGTCATATTTTCTAAGGTTGAAACTGAACCGGATACAGTTGTTGAGCAGTCTGTCGAGTTTATCCAGCAAAACCGCATTCAAGTCAAAGTAGCACACGTCACCATAGTCGACGATAAGGAAAATCAAAGTCTGCACAAGCATAGTTTTCGTCTTAGCAGGCAAAAAGTTTCTTAGACGATACAGCGAGCGCAGAGTACCGTTGACCCTTTGACTAACATTAGTGACCTGGCGTTGCCAGCTAAGTGTCGAGTCAAGATGCAAACCGAGATCTTTCACCGTAGGGCTAATAGGTACGACCGTATTATTAAAAATAAGAGGAAGAAGAGAGCTAAGTGCCACCCTATCCATCATGCGCAAGCTTCCAATTATAATGGCCTGACACTTTGAGGGGTTTACTGACACCCCAAAACTATCAGACCACTTCTTGATAGCATCTAAATCTTGGTTTACATCTGCTATAGCGTCCGACAAACCCTCTACCCGCTCAGCTGTATATAATTGAAGATCATAGGCATAAAGATGATACGAACACCGAAGACAGTGAGTTATAAAATTAATGAAGATGGAGAATAATAATGGAGAAAGAATACCGCCTTGTGGAACACCAGCATACAGGTCGCGCCAACTCGATGAGCTCTCATCAACGCGAACCGACTGCTGACGTCCACGAAGATAAGAAGAGAACTATTTCAGAGCCTCGGAAGAAACCATAAGATGAGAAAGGATAGAAAGGAGAATATCGTAGCTGACGGCGTTAAAGGCTTTGAAGAAATATTTTGTAATGTTAATGTGCGTAATTAGTGTTAATGAAGACGGATTTTATTTTGAATAATTATGATGTGTATGACTAATGACATTGATGTAATTTCATGATCATTATTAAAGAATGTACTTAAAATGTTTGCACGGCTGATAATTCGAATATACTGAGAGTAAAATTATTTTACCATGTTATTATGTAAGTACCTATATTCTGGCAAATAAATAAAATTTAATTTAATTTCATTTCAAAGACCAAATCAAAATGAAATCGTCAAATACACAAAACCATCCCCAACTGCCACACAATCCCACACATCAATTAATTATTTTACCCCCTATAAGCGCAAGTGTACACAATCAAAACAAGTCAAACCCCCCTCATTACGAACCATACCACCGTAAAAGTCACAGAGTTATTATACGAAATTATAGCCCTATTATAGCACTGCTATAAAACTTACAGCTACAGTACATAACTGAGCCAATCTTAGTTTACAACCTATAAAGATGGAGGTATAAATTGATACTATAAATAGTTTGTGAATTAACTTGGTTTATGTATTTTGTACTACTTTTAGTTTTGAAATAAAAGTAGATCAAAATAGTGTAAAAGTTGTAGTTATACTTATAGGCAATATAATAATAAACCGAATATGTTTGCGGGTCTAAATTGAACATATAACATCACTAGTCACCTTATATTTCACAGATCTTAAGAGTTCTATGTAAAATCGGGGAAATTAATTATTAATCAAATTGACCACCAACCTAAATTGTCTGTATAGTCATTCACGGCAAATTGACTTAGGGTGACAATTTACTTAACCATTAATTTCCCTGGCTGAACCTATCCCGACTCCAGGGTACCAACTATTGATACCAGGAAACAACGATCTCCTACAGTCGCGCTCATGGCTACTTTCATCTGGCAATCAAATCTAAAGAAGTAACCATAATCCTACTTCCTTCTTATATTATAAATGTGAAAGTTTGTATGTTTGGATGTTTGTTACTCAATCAAGCTAAAACGGCTGAATGGAATTGGAATTTGATGGATGAAATTTGGCACGCAACTAATTTATAACCCGGGCACATAAGATACAGGCCCCAATTTTAAATATGTAAAATTGCATATAAAATACATTTCCAAATCATTTTCATCAAAATGCTGAAACTACCACAAAACCAAACAATCCATTCACACAACATTCTAAGCTAAGTAAAGAAGTAGTAACTTAATGTATTAAGTGGCAACGCTGAGAGATATTCCCGGAAAAGCTGTAGCATTTTCAACCCGTTTCTGTCAACTAAGTAAGTAAGTAAGACTAAGTAGTCGACTGGAAAACAGTTACCTGTTTATGGTTTCTTTGTGGATTGAATGCACCATTTGAATTAAGGAGAGGAGGATTTGCTAGTGATCTTTTGAGTTACTGCATTTACGGGTTTAGGATGCTTTGAGATAGCGCTGTAGGTAGGAACTAGGTTCCTGTCTATCTGACTGTTTATTGGTAGTGGACCTCTATGAGAGAGAGCTGGTCCATGAAACAGAATGAATAGAAAATGATTTCAAAAACAGGTATGGTTGTGGTTTGAAGCACGTTGCTGATAGTGCGGAGATGTTTCGGCTTTGTATCTCGGTGTCGTAACATTTGGTTAGATTTTCTAAACTCGTGGCCATAAGCTCCACGCTCAAGCGACAGCGACGGTGGAAAAAACAAATGAAAAGAGTCGTTAAGGCGCTGAGCAGACGATGAACAATTTGTCCGCGGACAATTCGGAATCGCATGTAAATCTAACGCCTACACGGACAACAACCCGAGATTTGAATACGTTTCAAAATTATTTGCGAACAAATTGTAAGTCATCTAAGAGCATACCAGGAGTCATCGCGATTCGATTTGCGGAGGACAAACGGAAACAGGTGACGCGCGAGTGTGTCGCTTGACGCAAATCGCGTCGCCGCGTCGTGTCGGAAGTCGCATCGCTCGAAGCCATGAATCGGGCCTTCTTAGGTACTTCTACACTAACTATTCCGTTTTTATACCAAATTGCAGTGCTATGGAAGTAAATATAACGCCACTTACCTCGTTACGGGTTATAAGAGAACGTAAAGTAATAATATTCAATTATACTCAACTACTCTACTCATACGTCGTTCGTCTCAAACGCGTGTTAAACATTGAAGTACCCACCCTATTGGATTGCCTTTAATTACAGAGTTTTACTTTGAATCCAGTTTATAAGAGGGAAATTCCTATACTTACCTAACTTACTAACTATCAAACTCAAACTAAAAACATTATTTCAATTAAAACTATTTCAGGCACTGAACTGTCAAAAAATATGTCAGTCAGAAAGATGAAGGCTGTACTTGCTCATTCCAAAGCGTAGTAGAAGAGCGGATCTTATGGAGAAGAACGGGCAAGAAATTTCATGGACACTCTTTTAAATCAAAATATTGGTTTATGTTGAAATTTTACATGTGAAAACGATGTAGACAGACGTGCACGTCAAAAGCGTCTATAATAAACGTAGATAAATAAGAACAACTGCTCGTTCGCATTTTAAGATCAACTGCCCGCCCACCCATCTAAATCCAAACCTCACCACAGTCACTTGACTTACAAAAACAAAACAACGTACATCCTCCCGGTATCACAGCGATAATCAATAAACCATTCCGGCCAGTCGGAAACCACATTCATTATTCAGCGCTATAGCGATTGTATCAGCTGTGTAAAATTACACTTCCTTCCCCTAGTTACGTGGAGCGATCGCTTGAAGCGGTGCAGCGCTTGAGGTGTAAGGGCCCGTAACTCGTTCCTTTACGGGTTGTTGAGCAAACAGCGCGCTTTATAAAAGTTCGCTGAGTGTTGAAATGTGAAATCTTGCGATTTTTTCGCTGGCTGTATTGTTGGGGTTCGATCGACATGTTTTGGATTTATACTGTGTTTTACCGACAAATATTTATTTTGGTTACTGTGCAATGTAGAATTTTTGTGACCGTTTGGCTGTCCAGTGTGAAATCCTTACTGTACTAGTTCGCATAAAATCTTCAATTTTACGTATCGTATTACTTAGCAAGTCAATTATGCAAATAGTGGTTGAAGTCGGGTTAGATCCCATGTTCCAAGATGCTATCCTCTCCTTTACCATGAAAGAGATAAATAAAATTCTCAAGAAGACAAACGTTTTTCTGTAAATTTAAAATAACATAACGTCACGCCCGTATTTACCCGAAGGGTTAGGCAGGGGTATACCTAAAGTACACCAAAATTTCGCCAGTTATATTAAAGTTCCTTGTACTATGGGGCGAAACTATTGCCATCAACCGGTTGCAAATTATACTCCGGGTTGCTACTGAGAAATTCCAAATGGAAAAACTCAATAGTACGACTCCTCGACCAACGAGGCAGTCAAGTTTAAAGTAATATACTGGAATCACCACTCCGTTTGCCAAGCATGGTGATTATGGCAATGTTCTTTAAATGAAAAGCCCATATTCAACAGCCAACCTTTTCTATACTTATGCAGAAACCCATTAATCACCAGCCAAGCAAAAGAAGAAAAATTGTACAACCACATCTCATCAGTAATAAATAACTGTTGGCGTATTTTTTATTTATTTAAGTGCAAGCTATCTCGACGGAAAAGAAATATGGCCAGGACGTGACGACTTAATCTGTCCAAACCCGGTACATTGCGAGAAATGTGTAAAAATAATTTATTTGCGACTCTTTTCAAAGAGGATTTTGGTGTTATTTTTATGAGTTTCTTTGACAATGTTAATGATCATGACATCTGGTGGAGTTAAACCTATTAATTGCCCGATGTGAATCAAATAATGTAGTAGGCACAGAATCAAATTATGTGAAACAATAAACAGTGTTTTAAAGGCCTATTTCCGAACAGAATTTAGAAGAAGTTATCGACCACATAATTTTAATTGAACCGTACCCGGAAACTGGCCATTACTAAGACGTAATGGCGCTTACATAATAAGGGTTTAAAATTCATCCTTTTGATAAAGTATCCAATCCATTATTACTTACATTTTACAAGCTACCAATCAAAATGTAACAGTATTAAAACAACCCCAAAATAAAATCAACCAAGATTATAACACAATAACATTCCACATTAACATCCCTACAACCCTAAAGCTGAAGGAGCTCACATCCAATTCACTTTCAAGAGTCGTCAGTTCGTCGTCAGTTCACCGGTCTCGTCCCAAACACTCGTTGCAATTTGCAACGAAAACACTCCTTTTTAAGACCGAACTGCAGCAAAAGACTTATTCGGCTTCGTACGCATCCCATTCAAGGAGTTAAGTAAGGAAAAATCGGGTCTCCTTTTTTCTTCCAGGCTTTTCAAAGCTACTGTGAAAGGGGTTGTCAATATTTTGAGCGGTATGAATGGGCCTCTGTAGTAGATGTCAATGGAGGCTTAAGTGTGGTGCGCGGTTTTCCATTTGGTGTGATTTGTGTCGGGTTTTTATGGTGAAGTTGTGAGACAAAATTAGCAGATTAGAGTTAAGTCTTTCAGGATGGGGGGAGGATTACTCGACGTTTTCTTAATGGCTATTCGGGTCACCCAGATCCTACACAGATGTTCTGAACAGACCAGGAGACTTATTTATCTTCTGAAGAGAGGTGGGCTGGTTGGAATAACCACCAAACGGCCGCTAAGGGTGTGGTCCACCTGACGGACTGAGTCCAGAAACCAAACCCTTTAACATAACATAACAAAATGGTTATTCGTAAAAGTTACTCGATACTTTATTGCATTCCACAATGTACGTGCTGTAACGACTGGGGCTGCGCAGGCCGTTAACTGATAGATAGGTAGTTAGGTAGATGATTGAAACAGCTAGACAAGTTTATAGATATAAATAGGGTAGTACACAGATAGTAGTAATACGGCTAAGTCGCGGGTAAGGTCACTGAGTCACTGTTCCTGAGCACTCGCACATATATGTAGGAAGGTACCGTCCTTGGTAGCACGTGGTAGACGTCGGGGCCCGCTCAGTACAGGCTCAGCACTAGACCGGACGGCCCTCGTAAGACCGCTGGTAGTGAGCGTTGGTAGTCAGCTCAGACTCCGCAAGAAGTTCGCGGCGGTAGACCGCACGTAGGGCAGGCCTTCGTTAGACCAGGTAGCGTACAGCACAGCTACGTATAAGCAGTAGGTAGCGTGCAGGATTGGATAAGAAGTCCTGCCCTCAGCCCGTATGGACAACCCTGGAAGGCACGTTAGAGAGTGCATGTTAGATTCGGTGCGAGTAGCAGTAGGCCGCATGCGATGTGCCAGCTTCTTCCCCCTTTGTCGGGCGAAGTGGCTCACATTGCTCTCGACGCTTGACGTGTCGGTCCGGGTTCGCAATAATTCAATCGTCATCCTGAGGATGCCTCGTTGAGAGATGAAACACGTTTTGATTTCTTATAGGGTTCTTTATGACTCTTTTAGAACAGTTAAGCGGATTAGGTTACTAAATGTACGTCGTCTATTGTATTTTACGTTAAAAAGAGCCTTTAAATGGTCTAAATGAAATATACGATTTCACTTTGATTTTTACAAATAAGTTTACTGATAAATCCAATAGAAAATCTGAGTCGACACCATTGGCAACACGTTCATATCGTGTCTACCCCCTTTTGAGATAGCTCAAAGCCAATTAGATGCGGTGACAAGCGTAGGATAGCGTCGTGAATGGCTACGTAGCGGCGACGGCCTTTACAAAAGTTACTCCGATGTGTTTAGATCTATCTGATGGTAGAACGAGGAGTTTGCATGCATTGAGAATGTAGCTCGAAGGTGGGGAGTTACTTATACGGGAGAGGAGAGAGAACTCAGGGGTTACGAAAAGAGGGAAGGGAACTAAGGGGTTACGTCAAGAGGATTGGAAGCTCGGACGTGTCTGATGCAGTTTTGTTATTAGTGATGTGTGTGTTTCTAACCAAGTTTGATGATTGTACGAGTTTTGTATTTTGATTGTCTGTTGTTTTTTTAGTGAGGAATTTTAGTGATACGCTTATAAAAAAATAATGTACACTACTGTCAATCTTCTTCTTTTCATGTGGTTAGTGACTAACCTGGTGTCAGAGTTTTAAAGCCGCCCATGGCGTAGCATCACATGCCGTCGAGAAATATCTTTCAGGCATGCTGGTTTCCTCACGATGTTTTCCTTCACCGTTTTTGAAGCAAGTGATAATTACACAATACGCACATGAATCCGAAAAAATCAGAGGTTTGGGTTCGAACTTGAGACCTATGGACAGACCCTACCACTTGGTGGTCTGATGGTCACACTACTAGGCTATCACTGCTATACTTACTATTGATAACTCATAGTTTTAAATTAATTAAAGTCGCTTTTTGTGCCTGCCTAAGCGACCACGTTGTGCTTTTGCACACAACGGATTATGCGGCTATTTAGGTAGGTATTTTAGTAAGCTTCGTTTAATAATTAGAATTTACCAACCCATGAATAATATTTTTTCAGTAGCACAATATTTGATTTAAAAGAGTGCCCGTGGAGTTTCTTGCCCGTTCTTCTCCATAGGAACCTTCTACGCTTTGGAATGGGCAACTGGCTTCATCTTTCTGACTGACCGACCCCTTGACAATTCAAAAGTGCCTGTAATTGGTTTATTTGAAATAAATGCTTTGAGTTTCAGTTTAAGTTTGAATAAAATTTACTGAAATATTAAAAAACTGGCCAAGTGCGAGTCGAACCACGCACGATGAAGGGTTCCGTGGTTGGGATGAATTTATCCCAAAAACAAACTTAATTTTGTAGTTGAAAAACATATTCTCCCATACATCGATACACGATACGGTAAATTTTCCAACTGCAAATGTAAGTTTGTAAACGCAAATTTGTTTAGTATCGTAGATAACAAATCTACGATACTAAACAATATAATAAGACCATCTTCTATTTTATTAAGTACCTGGTCCTTCCATACCTATTAACACTGCTATTTGAAAATATTGTAAAAGCCAATTATTTTAAAAAGATTAACCATGGAGTTTCTTGCCGGCTCTTCTCCATATTGGAACCATGCACCTAGCTTCTGACGTTTCATAAGTGCACATGGGCACTTATGAAACGGCTTGATGACGGCGATGTGAAATAAAATATTTTGAATTTGAAAAAATTATTAAAATGATAAAACTACAAAATTTTACGATTACGAATTTCGGACTTTTTCCATTACTTGTGCTGTGAGACCTTGCTTCCTGCCAAATTTCATGACTAGATCAACGATGTAGGTTTTGATTTATTTGCGAGTATTAAATAAATTTTGTCGCATAAATCGCCGTATTTTTTTATTGTGTTGACTTCGAAGCTTGATTTTTGTAGAACTCCAAGGAACCGCAAATCTACGTATTTGATATTAATTTCAACTTGGTACCTACACGCGTTACTGAGAAAAAGGGTCATAACAGACTGACAGACGGACAAGAAAGTGATCCAATGATTCTGATCATCGGATCACTTTTTTCGGTTTTTCGTTTTGAGGTACGGAACCCAAAAAAAAACAATAAATAATTATAAGTACATACCTAATTCATCCATATTAAAGCACCTAGGTACCTTTTAAAAAAGATTTGTCAAGTAAAACCACTGTTAATCTACAACTTAAACTACGCTTAAAACACAAACTCTAACTCTTCTTATCAGATGTTCTTAAAGACAAAGACATGTATTAGGCAAGCCGTAATTCCAGCAGTCGGCCGCAATCATGGCCGGCAAAACTTGGCCCTTAATTAAATATCTAAACTTCGCCAAGTAAGTCAAATTTAAGCGAGTTTCAAGTACCTATTCAGGTGTTGTCCATAATAAAAGCAAGTTTCCGTAACTGGGGGTTAAGTTAGAATACACCGCCGTTGTCTCTGGTTTAAGTTTAATGTATGGGGCGGTTACTGCGAAGCTTGATTTGGAGACTGGATTGTTGAGGGAATTAGTTGCTCCGGTTACTTAAAAATAGGGTTAGTTGTGTTGTAAGTTAGGTTAGTTTTCAATTTCATTGTATCGAAAATAAATATTTATTTATTTTAGTATTTATCTACACACAGTACAATACATAGAGATACGACAAAATTATAATTTGAGTACAAAGTAGTACTGCTTATTTGTTAAGAAATTTCTTCCAGCAGACCTGCGAGAGGAGAAATGAGAAAGAAATGTAGACAATAGTGTGTGAGAACATAAAGAGCAATATTTGTATATACAATGCCAATGGGCATGTCACCGTCTGTATTTTTGTGAATATTCATGAAAAATTATCAAAATTTAACTTTAAAAGGGACAAGGGAAAACTTAAAACTTACTTTAATGGGGAAACTTTAAAACTTTTTATCTCTTATTTTTTCTCATTATTTCTTTTTTCAAAATCCCCTTTGATTTTATGAACTTACACTTGTGTTTTTTAAATAAATACTTTTTTTTTTATATCTTACTTTTTTTTTTATATCTTCACCTCCGGTTTTATTTCATAGTCGACAAATTTTAATGAAAAATGTTAGTTAATCCGATAACATTACGCATATGCTTTTAGAAATAATAAACAGAATCCAAATCAAGCCAATAACATCGGAGATATGGCAAACGCTGCACGAAAATTATAAAAAAAATAATTCTTATACTGAAAAATATTAGAGATAGACCCCATTTTAAAGTTAATTTTCGAGAATTTTTCATAAATATTCAGAACAATAGGCCCCGGTCACATGCACATGGGTGACATTGTATATTTGTAATTACGTTCTCGAAAACGGCTCTAACGATTTCGATGAAAGTTACAATATATGGTCAAAAAATCGATCTAGCTAGGTCCTATATCTGGGAAAATTTGTTTTCTCAGTATTTCCACTCGAGCAGAGCTCGGTCGCCCAAAGTTTAGAACAAGATGGCTATCTTAGAATAATGACATGGCAGCATGGAATTAGTAAGTACCTCATAACATGGCAGCTTGGAATTAGTATGTACTATACATGGAATTAGTATGAACTATCCTATACTATTAAATGAGCATTCTCTATTTTCACCAGAGCAGAGCTCGGTCGCCCAGGTACTTTTAAATAAAGTCTCCAAATTACCAAGTATCTATACGCAGTAACTTATTTCAATAATTTTTTCAAGAGAAGCTCAAACTGTAGATCTAAAACTCTCTTTTAAAAATCTTCGTAAATGAAATCCCCACACGCCCTCCAAGACGAATAACTAATTGCAGAGAAAAAAGTGGAAAAAAATAATACTTGAAAAACATTTTTAACATTTCCTTAAAACGCTGGATTCAATTGGCTGGCTAATCAATCTTAGTTCTTCACCTAATTAGAGCCCAGTCCAACAAACTTCGTCATGAAAGAATCTGGGGAAAAATAAGGCCAAGCGGGTAGTAGGATCTTTGTAAAGAGTTCCGTGGGCTGTGGAAAATAGAAATTACTGTTTTTAATTTGATAGCATTCGTTCTTTTGTTTCCCTTCTCTGTGTGTTCGGCAACGAATTCGAGAAATTAAATATTTTTTATTGTAAATAGGTTGATACCCATATATATATATTTTATATTGTAGGCCGTAGGAATTAACAATTTCCTTATTTTTTCTATATTTGTAGCAAAATGAGCCATACATACATCGGTAGTAATTATATTATATGGATGAAAAATAAAAATTGTGACAGTTACGTATTTTATGACACTTTGCGTGTGTCCGTTGCAAGAATTATATATTAATTATTGCACTTGTTCAGTGATCGAAATAAATCGTAAAACGTAACTTTTGTAATGAATTACTTTTTTCTTAGAAAGGCGATTGGTAGTTTTGGCTTGCGGAATCCTAAAAAGATTTTCTTGATACATAGCGACGACCCTCTGACTTAGTGAACGTTCAGATGAATTAGGAAGCTCATATTTCTAATCTGGGTCTGAGCCTATGTTTAAGTCAGTGCTTTTTTATTTTTTTATCATTCATCTTTTGTCTTTGCGGTGAAGGCAGAGAGCTCATGTAGGTGCTCGTTCCGATTTCAAACAGATTTTTGACAATAGTACGTATATGTGATATGAGTAATGCAGGTTGGTAGCCATTTGTTATGGTATCTTTATTATGAATGGATGTGAGTGCCTAGGGATCAATTAGAGTTAATTACAACTAATAGAGCGCTGTTAATTTTTTTTTTTATGAAAAATCTTTTTTTTTTTTAACTCTGCTTGATTATTGTATCTGTATTATAGTTTTATTCCAGGTCATCTATGTTAAAAACAATGTTATAATATTTACACACACAAATAGTGGTACGCGAATTTATGTGGAGTACCTACCAAAACTAAAAAGGTGATAAAAATATAAAAAAATTATCAAAAAAACAAACAATTTCCAAAAAGCCACTGTTCTGTGGTTTCGGATGTTGGTGGCAAAATTTTAAACAAAACTAAAGACAAAAATATTGTGTTTCGAAACTGAACTTATTTGCCACTTCCTAGTTCTTTTTTTAAAGACAGCTGTTTAAAAAAAATGTATGCATCATGAAGCAAAGTCCCTATGATTAATATTTATCTACCAAAACTTAGTCCTAATGGTTTCTGCAACGTGGTTAGACAATACCTAAAAGTGAAATCAAGCAATCAGGCGGATCGTTGGGTGGATGAAAAAGGAGCGAACAGTAGCCGTGTTGGCACCCGGCCGATACCGGATGCTCGCTAAATCTGTTTACTAAGGAAACTCGAGGATGACTTGCTATCGAAGAGCTTCTTTGAACTTTGTTGAGTAAAAAGCTTAGAAACTTTTCAAATAAACGTATTGTATAGTAGGTACCTAATGGTAATACTGACAGTATTCTTAATAGATTTTTCGAAGGTATCAACTAAGCTATTAACAACAATATTGTCCACATTTTGATAATTAATTTAACTATGTCATCTAAAGAAAAAATCAAAATGTTGGAAGTAGCACATTAAATTACACAAACTAGATAATTTGACACAAACATAGAAATCAAAAAACTAACAGTATACAAAAATCAAAAAACATATTAGCATGATGCTGCGACATTTAAAAAAAAGGTGTCCTTAACGATACTATTATTTTACTATAAGTACCTAATATATTGAAAAACCGGTTGTCGCTACATCTGATGGCAAGTGGTTCCCGACTTTAAATATGCCTACAACACGAAGAGAGTGTTACCGATGTGCTGCAAACCTCGACAGATTAAAAAAGTGTAATGATGTCGGTTGTATCGTCATCCCTTTAAACTGTTAACATCCACGAAAGTTCTACTATAATACCCTTTTAGCTATTTCGTAGAACCCTATTTAAGGCAGGTTAAATACCAAAGATTTAAATCGTTAGATTCGTCCGCGCCGAAAGATGGTCACGTTTCTATTTCGTTGTCCCGCTCACTCAATACTGGAAATCGATATATACAGGATGTGTGAGCTTCTCATTACCCGCGTTAATCTAACGATTTTAATCTTTGCTACAAGCTTACTTTATACATGAGTTCCTCTTAAATAACTTTTAGATAGTTTCGTAATTTTTTGTCTTACATACGAGCCAAAGGAATACGCAGAGCGGGTATTAGATACCACATTTCGTCAGTTTTAAGTCCCAAGTATATTAATAGCAGTTATAACCTAGTGGTGTGACCGTCGGACTGCCAAGTATAATTGTATAATTATCACTTGCTTAAAAAACTGTGAAGAAAAAAACCTTGGGGAAACCGGCATGCCTGAGAGATATTTCTCGATGGCATGTGAGGTCAAGTCAAAGGCACATGGGAGGCATAGACAAATATATGAAGATAAAAAAGGTCGGACAGATTCTCGCTGGCAAAAAACTGTGTCGCTCAGAGTTGGCCAGCTCGCTGTACGTACAGCCGCTGTACGCACACATTCACACCTTAGTCAGCCATTTACGCGCAAACGTTAAAACAGGCGACACGTATATGCAGCGAAAATATTAAAAAAATACGGCTTATATGCAACCTTGTGAGATGAAATGGTGTAAAAACCGTAGTTATCGGAAGATTAAAAATCCTGGAATCACGTTACATAGGTAAATCAATATTTTAATCATTTAATTCCCGATTTTATACTATCATAATCAATCTTCATACACCAAATTCATCAAGGCCAGTGCTGCCCAATATACACATGTTGTCAAATTACCCGAAATATGGAAAATTTATAGTTTTTTATTAAATTAAATTTATTGAGGTTATTTCGGTTTAAAGACATTTACAAAAAAAAGAACATTACAGTTCACTTAACATATTGAAAAAAATAAGATAAAAATAAAAGTAAGTGCGATTCTCTGTGTTCACAATAAGAGAATTACGAGATAAAGGTGACAATCGGTATTGTTATTGTTGTTTTCTAGCGTGTTCTACTAGGGTTTTTTTATATTAAATACATGGTGTAACTATGTCCGATTTAAGGCTTGTGCAGACCAGCGCGACTTTTCGCGCGACGCGGCACCGGTTATTGTTATAATGTGAAGTTTTCTTAGAAATTGGATTGTTCGTGTCGCGTCGCGCGACAAGTCGCGCTGGTCTGCACAAGCCTTTACACTACACATCAGTCAGTCACAACACAACACAACGACACTATACACTATTCATTTGCACCGCTTTCTTGCCTTATATTATTCACCCTTTGTTTTATTTCTATTAATACCTTTCGCTAAAGAGTATTATATTCTTTGAACCATAATATTTTATAATTTCTATCTATTTCCAATAGTTACTTCTTGTTAAATATAATTGACCACAGAACATATATACTGTCGAATGCATCGCAGA
The DNA here is from genome assembly GCA_947364205.1 of Agrochola lota. Lineage (NCBI taxonomy): Eukaryota > Metazoa > Arthropoda > Insecta > Lepidoptera > Noctuidae > Agrochola > Agrochola lota. The sequence goes on along the minus strand of OX376235.1, from coordinate 1,600,547 downwards.
TTCGCAGCGCAATGTGCGCACGCGCCCTATCGCTTGTCACCATAGATAATAAATAGTCCATATTATGGACAAGTGATGTTGGAACGTCGGGCGTGTATAGATTCATTTATTACTTAGTTTCAGTTTTTATTTGTACTATTTTATTTCTATTTTTATTGCTTTTTTGTTTTATTATTTGATCTATCCCGTAATGGGATTTATCTATGTCCGTAGGTGTGTCCGTGACATCACAGTGGGCCCAATCAGAATACCAGCGCTGCGGTATTTATTTTTAAATATCGCCGCATTATGCTGAGATAGTGGCATTTTTGGCCTCGCACAGGTTACTTACTGTTTGTATTTCCTGTGCGTATCCCAAATAAAATATTTTTTTTCTTTCTTTCACTATTGGTTACATCATCAGGTAGTTGATTATACAGTTTTGCTCCTTCGTACAGTATATTTTTTCTTCCATAGTTATGATGAATGATAAGATAATTCTGTAAGTAGGTTTGGACAAAACACTTTACACGTCAATCATATTTTTTTAAACTAGATGAGGTCGGCGTTTCCTATCTGACTACTCCGAGAAGAAAGGCCGAAACGAACTCAGAGATCACAGTCTCTTTTAAAGTCCGGACATAATCTTGGTCAGATCATGTGAAGATCATGTAGATTGGTGTCCGAGATGGTCTTTTGAGGAAAGAACCACACAGATTGAGAGGACCTGTCCAGTCAGTGCACGCATTTGTCAGTGACCGTGCAGCTCAACTCAGAGTTTAAGGAGCTCAACGATTCGACGAACAATACCAAAGAAAGGACATTTGGGTAGGCCGCATAAATTACTCGAGCTGCCAAACCATGTTAAAACTAAATGAGAAAAAAAAATGAATACAACAAAACAATATAATACTTTAAAAAGTAAATATTCATGTCATTGTATATATAAAATTCATTAATGTCAATGTTTATATAAAACCCAGAAATAGTCTTGGTCAGATCATTTGAGGACGATGTAGATTTGTGTCTGAAATGGTTTTTGAGGAAAGAACCATACAGATTTGAGTGGACCTGACCAGTCAGTGCACGCATTTGTCAGTAATCGTGTAGCTCAACTCAGAACTTAGGAATTCAACGACTCGACGAACAATACCAAAGAAAGGACATTTTGGTAGGCCGTATAAAGTACTCAAACTGCCAGATTATTATTGAAAATAACTGAGGAAAAAGAATAAAAAATAATATGATCCACATAGTCCTCACGTTCACAATAATATAAAAATAAATATATTATACTTAGTAGTAGTATTAGTAGTTAGTTCTGGGTTGCTATTATTATTTATTACTAGGTTCTTTGTTTTAAATTCTTTTTATTAGATTTCCTAAAGAAAATAAAGTATGAAGAAATGATTGGATTCAAATAATTAGAAATTGTAACGGTGAAAACGATTGGATTCCAAACAAATACTGTATCATTTGCAGTTTACATTCACATTACGTATACATTCTCACAAAAATTATAGGAAAATTTGTTGGCAACAAAAGCGTTTTTTTAAACTTAGAATTTGAACACACATTAACATAACAACAGAAAACAAAATAAGTCTTATTAAATATAAAGGGTGGCAGGGCCATCGACGCGAAAACTGACACCATGGATTCAGTACATGATTCTGAACGCCCGCGCCCCTCCGTTGAAATTTTTCGTCGGTTATTTAAATTTAAAAATCTCTATAAAAGATAATAAAAAAAAGATATTAAAAATATCTGCTGTTTCATATAAAAGTGCAATACCTACGGGGTCAAAATTTATGAGACAGCAGATTTTTTTTTTATATCCGATGATAAATATCAATCCATGGTATCAGTTTTCGCATAGCGGAAAAATATGTAACTTTATTTCTCTCAAAGTAAAAGACACTATTATAAAAAAAATACTCAGTATTTGGGATGTTAAACAGTAGGTTCAGTAAAATTTTAAACAATTAAAATATTTTCCACTAACTTTGTTTTATTTTGTATTTTTATATTTTCATAAGGTGATTGGTTCTTGCCATTAACCTTTTCAAATGGCACGGTATAATTCTGCCTACCCATGACTTGTATTTGTCTTAATAAAATAAAACAATTTAAATGGGTAAATTTGGCTTTTTTTTTTTTTTTGAGGGTGGGAAATCATCAAATGACTTCTCCCGCTCTGGGCAGAGCGAGAGGGTGTGTCAGACTTTTACTGACTAAAACCCACCCGTGTTCCTTCCGTTGCCTGTGTGCCAGGGCCGCGATATCCCTTTCGGACAAACCCGCAACCCCAGCATGGGTAAATTTGGCTTACATTGCAACCCTAAATTCACTCACACATAAATTAGTCGACGCCATTACAGGTCAGGTTAAGCTAAGGTTACGCCATCAGGTTAAGCTACGCTTGCCGGGGTTGGTCAGTGGATGGGTGACCATCTTTACATACCGAGAATCCTCCGTGCCTCGGAAAGCACGTTAAGCCGTTGGTCCCGGCTGTCATTCGTGGATCTTTGACAGTCGTTACGAGTCGTCAGGAGCCCGAAAGTCTGACACCAGTCTTACCAAGGGGTATCGTATTACCCAGTTACTGGGTTGTGGAGGTCAGATAGGCAGTCGCTCCATGTAAAATACTGGTATTCAGCTGCATCCGGTTAGACTGGAAGCCGACCCCAACATAGTTGGGAAAAGGCTAGGCAGATTGATTGCCATTACAGGACACAGTTTTGTCTTAGAGGGTTTGAACTCTGATACCAGGTTCGTCTCTAACCACACGAAAAAGAAAGAAAGTCCCAAGTATAAGTGGACGAGCATATTATTATTATTACCAGTAACGCGGCAGCAATCTAAACTCCGAGCTGCTACTGAGAGAAAATGTACAAGCTCGTTATCACTTTTCCTGACTCGGGTTGTGAGCCCGAGACGTCAAGCTCAGAAGACGCGTCACTAAGAGGCAGGCAGAAAATAGTTTAACCTAAATTTTATGAATAACTGTTAAAAACCTTTGTCGACATTACTACAGTGTAACCCTGTCAGCTATACAATATTATGATGGATCGAGTTTAGTAAAGCAGCCATCTACTATGGCAAAGTGCTGAAAGTAATTAAGGTCTTATTTCAACCACGTACTTTCTCTCTAGAATGTTTTGTTGAAGAGTTTTTTTTTTCTTGGGAAGCTGTAGATAAAGGATTATATCAGGAGATGGGGAGCAGTGTGAGCTTAAAATGGTTTAATCATACCTTTATTTTCTAAGAACCTCAAGTAGTGTTAGCGTTGAAAATGGTTTATCAAATGAACCTGAAAATAAAGAGAGAAAAACATATTTTCCTTTTGGGCTTGGCCGCAGTTTGGAAAAACAAGCTTCCGTAATCAATGGTACTCGAATTATATGTAAATAAAAAGAGGCACATAGGTTACCGAAGAGAGAAGCATAATTATGTTGCTTTCTTTGACGTCGACGCGACACTGCTAACTAGTCAGCGTTTTACGTGCTACTTGTAGAGGGCTCTACCTCTTCTTAATTATATAACTTCACTGCCCGTAATAGTTGATTGTTCCAAAAACCTTAATCCAAACAAATCCAAATTCGAGTTTCCCTAGTAACACCTCCCAAGATTAGACAGAGCCGAGACAGTTTCATTTGGCGTGTCTGCATCGGAACAAGCCCTGAATAGCAAGGAGCCAGCTGGAACCGCTTTAAACTGGATCATCCAGACAAAATGGATGCCGGATTGTATTGAAGTCACAACGAATTGTTTATGAGGAATCTGTTGTTTAGTTAATTAAGATTTTATACTGAAGATAACTTGTTATACAAGGGACATTTTTTGAGTAAGTTCCGGATTAAAAATATTAAATTTACGAACGTATTTTAGGGCTAAATCAATCAAGGGTGAAACTAATTTAATTCTGGCTGCACAATAAATGAATAACTAATGCTTTATTGAGCACACATTAAATTTTCAATTTATTTCATTAAAAAAAATACATTGTGTCGAAATGATTTACACTAAAAACTAAAACAATTTGAAGATTATTTATAAAATAGAAAAATATGAATACATGAGTTTCAAATTAACCAACAAAATGTCATATAAAAAATGTATTATAAAATTTTCAAATAGTTTGCAATTCTACTGAGAAGTAGTTATATTAAAAAGAAAATTCAATTCAATATACTGATTTAAGACATTTTCTATTACTTGCTTCTTGCGTATGAGAAGACTCTAAAACACACCTAGATAGTTAATTATACACTCCGTTACCATCATTTCCAACTACCCAAGACAGTGAAACTACATGTTTGTTTCCTGTTAGAATTCGTAAATATGTCACATAGGCGAAAATTATTTAAGAAAATACCAACCTAATTAACAAAATAATAAGTCAAAGAGCCTTTGATAGAACTTTACAAAGTATTAAGAGGGTGCATTCTGAAAGTTGTTAACGTCGCAAATTCAACAGTATCCGAGGTACAAGAAGCCGACCCCAACATAGTTGTAACCAATATTTTGTATCTATTTTATTTATTTAAAGGAGTGTCCGTGGAGTTTCGTGCCCTTTCTTCTCCATAGGCGCCTACTACGCTTTGGAATGGGCAACTAGCTTCATATTTCTGACTGACCGACTCCTTGACAATTCATAAGTTTAAATTAAATAAATGCTTTGTGTTTGAATTGGGAAAAGGCTAAGTATTTTTTTTCAATGAATCACAGAATATCAAAAAATTCTTCCGTCACTGGCAGCATTGTTACGTTGTATGGGAATGCTGATTCTTTTGCCCAAAACTAGGCCAGCCTTCTCTAGTTACGTAAAGAGTCGACCAACCGCTTGACTATGTCTCTAAACACAAAGTTCACACTTGTATCCCTTAATAGCCGATATTTTTCAACTACCCACATGATAAAACCCACGAGACAAGTGCTGCCTCTGCAATGGAACATGTTTCTATAATGGAACTAACTCCAGAACTTTCTACAAACTAGTTATTTTCGTATTGGAATAACATTATGAGAGTGTTAAGGGGGTGTTGTACAGTTTAAAGTTAAATTGGGTGGATGGAATATTGAATATTATTAAGCTCTTGTAATTATAGTTTAGAGAGTGTAGCTTTTGGAAGTGATCATACTTATGTATGTTCGGTGAATAGAGGCACAGATAACCCCGGTATCATTCTGAATGGCTATTTTTAGTTACTACGTTATGAGCGAAATATTTGGAAAGAAGATGAGTAGTTTATTTCTAAAAATGAGGACAGGCAGATCCATAAAAAAAAGAAAAAATGTTTAGAATGACGTATGATACGGGTGTACATCTTGGTTTTATTATTGTACAAATTATTGTAATTTTTATTTATTTATTCATCTTTGAATCAGGTACATTACCCATAATGGTAATGTAATTTATGGTCACCGAGAGATTTATGTCATTCTATAGAATACAAACCCGCGACCATTGGCTTATGACACCATTGCTCTGACATATAAGCAACCGTGTCCCATTCGCATTAGTCAAATCAGTTTCTTTTCATCTGGCCCTTTTTAGGGATCCGAAACCAAACGGAACCCTTATAGTTCGTCATGTGCGTCTCTCCGGACAGTCTCACAGCCCTTTTATAATTATGGAGGATATTTGCACTACATCGATAAAAATTGGAAAGGTATATTTTGTGCACCACTAAGCAATGGTGTAGTCAAATTAGCAATAAACATAATTTGGGGTAGGTGGCACTCCATTATACAAGCACACATGATACCGAGGGATGCAAAAATAATTAAATGCAGTTACGCGTGTTAGGTAATGTTGGATAGTTAAAAAGATTAGGATGTTTCAAACTGACTTTGCTATTAAAGTCAATAGTTTTTGAGATATGGGACATTTTCGGTTACAACCGCAGAACTTTTTTTTTTAATAACTTTTTAGAGAAATACTATGAAATACAAACTACGGAACCCTTCAATATATGTGGTGCAACACGCACTTGGTCGATTTCCAAAAAAAATCGCCAATCAATACCTCTTTTCCTTCCATCGGTTAACACAGCATACCGACGCCTTAACACATTCTGAACCGACCGCCGTTCACTTGAAGTTATTCTTATTAAACTCGAACAAACTTAATCGTCGATCTTATTCGAGTAGGTACTGCAATATTTCAGCGGCTAATATAACGTAAATCATGAAATATGAAATAAAGTTCCAGGAGTTGGAAGATAATAACTTTGTCAATATGATGTAGGAAGGCACTTCTATGGGTTTTATGAGCTTTATTGTAGGGCCAGTTTCGCATAATACCTAATACTAGTTGTGCCCCACGGTTTCACCAGTATAAATACCAATCCTGTGGAAATATCGGTATAATAAGCCTATGTCCTAGCACAGGTCCTGGTCTACCCAAGTGCCAAATTTCATCAAAATCCGTTCAGCCGTTTTAGTGTGAAAGCGTAACAAACAAACAAAGTCACTTCCACATTTATAATATTAGTATTACGACTTGACAAAACATCGAGATTTCTTTTTTAATGTAATTTCAATAGTAATTTTTTACACAAACCTTTCAAAATAAATCCGTTGCAGAAGAACAACGCGGTCACATAGACAGACACGAAAAGGGACTTCAATTTATAATATGTACTAGCTGTAGGTGCCTGGCGTCATCGCCCGGCTGAATTTCGTGTCACAGAGACATGAAATTCAGCGGTTTAGGCTGTGCGGTGTCTGTCAGTAATTTCCGATTTTTCCTGTGAATCTTCCATACAAATCTTGTCCTGACAATTACGAACACAATTAAAAACAAACCTGCCAAATCAGTCGAGCCGTTCTCAAGTGATGATCAAAGTCAACGTGAAATCATTTATTTCAAAATTATTGTAATCCCCCCCCCCCGCCCCTTTCTTATATACTTGTACATATTATTATTATTATTTTAAGTCTGTTAGTTTTTAAAATTTTTCTTGTTAATGTAAATATTGAGAAATTGAATAAAAAAAACATAATTTATTTCAAATAGGCCCTTGCAAGGCACTTTTGAACGTCAAAAATTACAAAAAAAATAATTGATTCTAGTCGCCCCTTCCAAAAGGTAGTTTTCGTATGGAGAAGAATGGGCAAGAAACTCCACCGTTACTCTTTATAATATTTTACAATATTTTGTATATGTAGGTACATTAGTTATATAATTATATGTGAAGACGATGCATCTAAAAATAAAAAAAATTAATTACTATACCACAATAGGTAAAATGAATTTTAAAAAGAAATCAACATTAAGATAAATTAATTACTTATGTGATAGATACATGGTTCTCACATATTTACAAACATTGTAATAGGTAGACGATTTTCCAAAAAAAAGTTACAATTAATAAGTCGGTGTGTGAGGAAGTAAACACAGAATGTAAAATCAATGTCATATAACAAAAAATTATATGTATACAACTTAAATTAGCAACCAGTTTGATTTTGTCTAGATTCTAGATTATCCTATGGAGCAGGACCAGCATGTTTCCAAGCATTCTTATGTTTCGTATGCGGCAATTTATTTTTATTTTTATACATTGTTAACTATGGGATTGGTGATCTTAAGAGCAGTGCTGAAGAATACTGTACAAATTGAAAAGGCAAGTCTATTGCCAGGGTAAAACTGTCTGAGAAAACGAATGAAACTATTTTGATTAAATTATTAGATTTTATCCAAAATATTTTGAAATCTTGAAAATATAATTTCAAATCTTTCTTCAATGGGAAAAACATTTTACACACATTTAAAATTTCATATATCCGCATTCTATTCAATTTCCACTATCATATTAAATGTATACATACAAATTTAAGCAAACTCACACTCAACGAATCGCGATAAAAGGCTACAGGCGAGGTCATGGACCGCGTAGCGGCTCTACGAGTGTCGCTACGAGCTGCTACGAGGTTCTACGATAGCTCTACGAGCGTAGACTGAAAATAGGATTGTATTGATTTATGGACAGAGTTTATTTGGCTTTATTTATTAAAAAAGAAAGTATTTTTATGCATAATATAAGTGGAGCTTCCAAAATAAGTGTATTGGTTATAAGCCGTCATGTTTTATCCGGACTATTGTGAAAGTGAGTTTTGTTTAGGTTTCATCGAAAACTAATTCCTACATAGTTTATCTTTCTAGAAAACCAGCTTTTATCTATTATTATTGACACACTTTCTTGTTTGTTATTTATATTAATGAGTTGCCTTACCTCATAAAGGATAATCATGACATAGTGTTGTTTGCGGATGACACTTCACTTTTGTTTAAACTTAAACGTCAACAGCTGGTTACTGACGTTGTAAAATATAATAATTTGACCACCTAAGACGAAAGCCAAGATTGTCATGCAACGCAATTTTGGTGATATAAATGTTGACGATCTTTGCAAGGATGCCAACAACATAGACTGGTCTCCTCTATTTGCCTCTTCATGTGTCGATGAGCAAGTTGATATTTTTGCGGCTTAACTTAAAGAGCTTTATGAGCATCACGCACCTGTTCGAGCAGTTAAGGTTAGACATTTGCCGGCGCCGTGGCTCGCAGATAAGATAAAAGCAATAATGCACAGAAAATTGACGGCAAAGTGTAAGTTTAAGCGTAGGCCTAATGACGCTAACAGGGAAAGATATGTCTCAATACGTACTCACTACAATAAGGTGTGTAGGAATGCTAATCGCCATCACATTCATACTTCTGTCTAAATTGGGGACGCATCCAAAGTTTGTAAATTTCTTAGGTCACTGGGGGTCGGTAAAACTCGACAAGAGACAATCCCAAAAGATTTAGACATGGATGCAATGAATAATCATTTTACTGCTTCGTTCGATTTTGATAGGACAATAAATGTAATACACTGAATCATTTTTCTTCACTTCCGACTTCCAGTTATTCTCCATTTGTTTTTGGTCAATTTTCCGCATGTGATGTTAAGAAGAGCATACTATCGATTACTTCCAATGCAGTAGGAAGTGACTGTATCAGCCCATAATATGTTGGTCCCTGTGCTGGATGTAATCAATCCCGTCGTTTGTCATATCCTCAATTTTTCTGCATCCAGTGGTGTCTTTCCATGTTCATGGAAAGGTGCCCAAACAATTCTATTATCTAAAAAGTGTAATCCCTCATCGTTTTCTGAATATCGTCTAATATCCGTCTTACCATTCCTATCCAAAGTCCTTGAACGCTTAATTCACGATCAAATAAGCACTTTCTTCTCCAAAAATAATCTCCTCAATCCTTTCCAGTCTGGCGTCTGTCCTGGTCATACTACTACCACAGCGCTTCTGAATATTACGGATGATATAAGGTCAGCCATGGAAAACAGTACTCTAACGGTCTTAGCTTTGCTTGATTGTAGCAATGCTTTTAATACTGTTGATTTCTATGTTTCGCTTGGCATTCTATGCTCTCTTAACATATCCCCATCGGTAATTGACTGGTTTCATAGTGACCTGTTCGGTCGCCGGCAACGTATTTGCATCGGAGAGACCTTGTCTTCCTGGAGTAATACTTCTGCCGGTGTACCACAGGGTGGCGTTCTATCCCCTTTAATTTTCACAATATTTATTAACTCAATCTCCAACGAAGTAATTTCTTCCTACCATCTTTATGCAGATGATTTAAAAATTTACTCGCAAATCCCAATTGGAAATCTATCCGAGGCTATCTTAGTGATTAATCGCGATCTGGCTCGTATATGCAACTGGAGCAAGAGGTATGGGCTTATGGTCAACCCCATAAAAACGCAGGTTGTTGTGGTTGGCAGTTCTAGGACGGTCTCAAGAATTGACTGGACGAGCTGCCCTAAGTCTCTTTTGACAACTCTGTTATTCCCTTCAGCGAAAAAGTTAAAAACTTGGGGATATTCATTGACAAGAACTTCTCGTGGACTGCCCAGCTACAGGAAGTTAGCCGCAAGCTATTTTCTACCGACTGCCACCAAGATTGCGCTTGCATAATCACTTCTTTTACCCATCCTTTATTATGCTGATGCCAGCTATCTTGACCTTACTCTAAACCAACTCGATATACTTGGGCAGCTTGAAAATGTTTGTATAAGTTTTATATTCGGTTTACGTAATTATGACCATGTATCCGAATTTCGTGTGAAGCTCAAATGGTTACCAATTCGCCTTCACCGGAATGTTCATATTCTTTCCCTTTTGTATAACGTGCTCTTTCCCCTTCCACCCCTCTCTATTTTAAGAAACGTTTCCAGTATCTTTGCGACTCCCACACGATTTTTTTAAGGTCATCGGATAACCTGAAGCTTTAAATGCCAATGCATTCCAGAACTTTCTTCAACAAATCCTTTTCTGTCCAGGCCGCTCGTTTGTGGAATGCATTTCCAGTTCAAATAAAACGCGCACAATCATTACCTATATTTAGGAAACTCGTGAAGGAACATTATTTGTTGTAGCTACGAGAACAAGATCACAATCTTGTTCTCGTAGCTGTAATAATCTGTACTTGTAATTTGTTTTCGTTGTTTATATAATATTATTATGTATCTATTATATAGCATATCTATGTCTCGATTATAATACATTTTTCTTGAATTATAATGAAAAATACTCTATTTATTATTAACTATTTACACTAGGTACCAAATATATTGTTTCTGGTGTACAATAAAGTACACAAGAAACATATAAATATAAATAAATAAATAACGCGACATTAACGCTCCACAGCATATACACTGTTAGAAAAATTCGTAATGTAAATGAAATAGGGACAGCCAGTTTAGTGCACTTTGAATTTTAATAATATAACTACTAGCGACAAACACTGTATCGATAATAAGGCTGAGGTCTAGGTCACTCGTTCAGATGTCAATGTATAGGCTCTTATAATAAAATTCCAAACCACGTTCAAGATGTAAGCCGTAGTAAATTCAAACCATTAATTAAAAACGTAAGTTGTGCGAGTAAGCCGAGAGTTTTATACTGTTAAAGATTATTTTTGAGGACAAAAAGGCTTGAGATTGAGCTGCTCCAATTTTTTAATACTGAATGTTATTTTTTTGCATTTTTTTAAAATAAACACACATATGACATGACATGAATATTTACTTTGTGAATATGATAATCTGGCAGTTTGAGTACTTTATGCGGCCTACCCAAAATGTCCTTTCTTTGCTTGTCGAGTTGTTGAGCTCATTAATTAGCTCATAGCTACACGATTACTGCCAAATGCGTGCACTGACTGGACAGGTCCACTCAAATCTGTATGGGTCCTTCCTCAAAAGACCATCTCAGACATTAACCTGCTTGGTCCTCATAAAGCCGGACCAAGATAATTGTGTGGACGTTAAAAGAGACTGATCGCTGAAATTGTTTCATTCTTTTTCTCAGAGTTAGGAAACACCGAACTCATCTGATATTAAAAACATAATTTGATTCTGACGTGTAATAGTGACTTTTTGAGCAATTTACAGAAATAAATATCCTTTATCACTCAAACAAAATTTACCGGATTAAATATTATCATCTGCATAGCTTTTTCCCAACTATGTTGAGGTCGGTTTCCAGGCTAACCGGAGACAGATACTGCCTATCAGACCTCCACCTACTGGGAAACACGATACCCCTTGGTAAGACTGGTTGTCAGAATTTCGGGCTTATGACTACCCGTAACGACTGTCAAAGATCTACGAATGACAGCCGGGACCAACAGCGTACTTTCCGAGGTACAGAGGGGTCTCGGTATGTAATGGATGGTCATCCATCCACGGTGTATATAATATTATAATAATGCCAGCTATTACTGTCCCACTGCAGGGCCTCTTCTCATATAGAGACGGCACAAGCATTGATCACCACGCTCGCCTAAGACGGGTTGGCGATTTCAGACATATTACCTATTATAAGCCATATTTCTTCACGATCTATTCCTACATCGATATGAGTAATAAAATAAAATTTTAAAAAATGTAGTGATGGCCCAGTGGTCAAGGCCTCGTGCACGAGGCTGTGGGTTCAAATACGGGCAGTACCAATGTGACTTTTTCAATTCATATTTACTGTCTGAGTTTATCTTGGACATTACTGACATCGGTGAAGGATAACACCGTGAGGATATATTGTTAATATAAGTCTGAAATCGCCAACCCGTCTTGAGCAAGCGTGGTGATCAATGTTCGTGCCTTCTCTGTATGAGAAGAGTCCTTTGCTCTGCAGTGGGACAGTAACAGGCTGGAATTATTATTATATGAGTAATGTCCATCTTTAAATATATTATTGGACAAAATCCAGTAGCGAAACCAAAACATAACTCGATAACAACAGCTGGTATCCCAAACTTTTATCCGCTTCAAACCAAACAAAAAATTTACAACTACCTATCAAAAAAACATCCAAAAAAACTTCGTCAGCACTTCAACTCCGGCGTCAGATCGCGTGTCATCGTCAGACTAAATTCCAAATCGTTACAGATTTGCATAATTGCATTACCAGGCCGGAGGGAGGCTTTCATAAAAAATATATTAAGAGACACCTGGTTTCCCCGTAACTTTTGCCTCTAAAAAAATTATTTATATCAAACTTCTTTCATAAATCAGGATAAAGTTGTTTACAAAGTAATCTCGCGACCCGGTTCCTCCCGCGAATATTTTATATTACTGTTGTATATAAAAATAAATGACACTTTTCAGTTTTGAACATTTCGTGTGATATGTTTTATGTTTATGTACCTGATGGTTAATTGGTGAAGTTTTTATGCTTCGCTTCTTGGTTACGTGGGGTTTTAGGACGTTACTTGCCGTTGCAATAAAGAACGGCATCTTCTGAACGGCTTCTGCTGTTTTGATTGGTCACTTGTTGTTGGGAAGTTATAAGTATGTATATATAGTCCTTTTCATTCTATCCGACGACAGCGACTCAAACTTCGTGGCGGGCTTGTTGTTAGTGTCTAATTAGTTTTTGGGTGATGTCTCGAGTGTGGAAATTGTGACCACATTGTTGCATTGGGTTCCCACCTGTAAAAACTAATGTAATCAATTTTCTTTCTTGTGAGTTTTCTGATGATTAGCAAAACCAAAGGTCTTGAAAATCTGGTCACACTGTGTACAAAAGAGCTGATCAGCATCGTTAAATGTGTTAGTATATGAACGTTGGGCGCGTTGGGCTACTTTTGCGTGTTGTGTTTGGCGCTTCTTAACAAACATCCTTGGACATCTTACGACCTGAAACTGCAGACTAAAATATGCGTTTATAAGGCTTTAGTTCTATTAGAATGTACTTAGTGGTCTAAGCCTACTTGTTTAGTAAATTTTACTATCTTTGATTTTGCAATTGCATAAATCTAAACTCGATTTGTAATTTTGTTTTTAATCTGTCTTAGGTGCTTATGGCTTCCGAAAGGGACATCGTGGCCCCGGCACACAGGCAACGGAAGGAACACGGGTGGGTTTTAGTCAGTAAAAGTCTGACACGCCCTAGTTATTTCATAAATTACCAGCCAAAAAAAAAAAAGGTTGCTTATGGCATCCGAGTCTACAAATTATTCTTTTAAGAATTAGCAATATACCTAGAACCATTTTCATTCTAGTCCTATCTCTTTAAAGATAAGATAAGAATAGAATTGTGCAAACATTCTAATCTCCCAAAGTTATGTCACAGACTCACAGTATTATTCAAGCGGCCAAGTCTATCGAAAAATTTACGATTATTTCAAAAGTAATCGAGATATCTACCGCCCGGGGGCTAACTATAGGCACCTTTTTATTTGTCCCCAGGGATGGACACCTTTCTTATGAAATATTTAAAGTTTTTTACAAAGCATTCGTTTAGAAGTTTTTGGTACATTACTGTGCGAGTCCCGTGTGTGAAAATGTTTAGGATTCCCAAACTATTCTTTGGGACTTTTAGGTCTTGTTCTTAAACTTTTTTCTGAATTTTTGTTAGTGTTACTAGACTTGGTAGTTTGGATTTTCTCGAAACAATATATGCCCTTTTATAAAACTGAGTGTTTGATGTCTTGTAATTTCATAAACAAAATTATCTTTTGTGAAAATTATAATATTCAAATTTTGCATCCAATCTTTGTCATTACAACAAAACATACAACATGAAAAATCTTAATCTGATACTCATCCAGCTCAGTTGCCACAAAAGAACAACGCTACCACTTTCAAATCACCTTTCATGGCACTCACGCGTGATCCTTTCACCCGTAATAAGATTTGGACTCAAACAGTCGGTCGATTCTGTAAAAATATTAACGTGAAGCTTAAGTGAAGTGAGCGTGAAGTGAGCTGTCAATAGTGTTAATCCCTAGCATCCTGCCGGTCGATTCTGTGGCAGTGACAGCTCACTTCACGCTCACTTCACCTAAGTTTCACGGTGATATTTTTACAGAATCGAACGGCTGAACCTTTTCTCATAAACTAGACAGTTACACAGGTACAGTTAGCCACTATTTTCACACAACAGACCCAATTCTAGCCACTATTGTCTCTCTAAGCGATTTAAGCCACTGACTTTCATTCGTAAGAACAGCAAGCAGATCCCGGGAAGTCACTGGAGCAGAGATATTTAACGTCAGCCCATAAAATAGTACAAGTGGTCAGGGGTCTTGCACCGCCCCTCTGTTTATAGCTGGAGAAATAATGGCCGAGAGAAATAGACTCTTATTTTAAAATAGGTATCTTTTGTCAAGTCTGTCGGCTAAGCACAACGCCCGGAGTCGATTTTAAAATAAAAAATACTCGTTTCTCTTATAATATTTACTTAGTTTTAAGACTTTATTTTGTACATATGTGTGATACAAATTGTGCTTGTCGTAAAAAAAAAGAAATGCTATGCGTTTATGTCGCGCATTTGTGCTAGATTAGATTTGAATTTGGTTTGTAAGTTTTATGATGAATAGCCAGGCGTGTTGCACAATCCTGTTCATTGTACCAACTTAAATAAAAAGCTTATTAATAAATAGTTTTCAATCAATCAATTAATCAATATTCTTTATTTGTTTTTTGCAACAAGTTTCCATCAAAAGTGTTAAGTGTGGGGTCCGAAATAAAACCAAAAGGTTTTCTCGACAACTGTCCGACTCTTTACTTAGCTTTAATATTTTATAAAAAAAGCTAATAAAATGCAAACGATTCAAGAATATATTTTCACCTATGAAGTTACTAGCTTTTGTTCACCGTATCGTCCGCGTGGATGTCAGTAATTTTCATGAAACATTTCAGAACATGCGGACTACCGGGATAAAAAAAGTATCCTATGTCCTAACCCAGTTCACGGTCTACCTGTGGGCCAAACATCGCAGTCCGTTTAGCTGCCAAGGCGTGAAAAAAGGTAAGACACAGACAGAGTTACTTTCAAATTTATTTAATATAATATTTATATGGATTGTAAAAATAATAATTTACATTTCTTTCCTACGTTAACGGCAAGGTGATGACAAAATTAATACTTCACAGATAATTGGTTCTTGCTTTCAAAAAAATCTTCTATTCATCAACATAGATCGACGTCATGAATAATGTAATACAGTCTCAAGAAAAGCCATTACGATTGTGTTACGCAATAAGACTTCTAAGTGTAAAAAGGTTACACAACTTTTATGTAAAAAGGTTCCTTTCAGACTCAAAGTACCAGCTAGAATTTCTTTGAAATTATGTAAATAACTTATTTATGTAAACGAGTATCTAAATGTCAGCGTTATGAAAAAAATGGAGTAATTTACTCGGCTGTGAGTGACATTCATGTTACGTCATACATGAATGAAGTTTGAGGGCTGTCGTGATGTTATTTCGAAAATAATTTTAGTGGTTTTCTGAAACTAAACATAAACAGGTGCAGTTTTAACGAAATCGTAAAACAACATTGATTCGTTCATTTAGTTTTCCAAGTGATAATAATTGCTTCGTTAAACCTAGATCCGTAAAATGTTTTTTTTTTTTTTTTTTTACACTTATTGATATAGTTCCCCTAACTCAAAATTACAGCTGGAAACGGAACGATGCACCTTTACGGCATGCTGTTTCGAAATTATAGTTTGGAGCTAATATGTGGGTAAAGGCTCTTATTTATTTAAATTGTACAAACGAGTAGCTCTCTGTTATAAAATTAAGTTATATGAACTTTTTATCGTTGAAGCCGTTGAAGCATAATAAAATTACAACATTATTTTATTTTTAGTTAGTGTAGTGTAGAAATAATAGTGACATAGACACACTTATAACATACAAACAAAGTGTTTATAATTATTATATCAGACTTTTAAGAAAGCGGAACGGACTTGCGTAAAGTACAAATCAACATTATTCTAAGTTTAAAAAATGTAAGTTGGATTATAATTACATATTAGTCTTATAGGCTAGATTGTAATCAATTATAAAGAAACTGTTAAAAAAGAAAGAAAGAAAAGAAAGAAAGAAAGTTATTTTATCCTTTTCGAAAGAAACAGTTTCTTTTAAAAAAAGGATAAAATAACATTACTTACAACTTACTTAGTTGCAAGACCTTGACGTAACTGAACATTTTAATTTGTACACAACTCCACTACACTATACAAAACATCGTTCTCGCCATTACCACCTAATTTACCCCCAATAACTTGCCAAAAATACAACAAGGAATAAAATTCGGCCGCGTGTCAACCCTAAATTCGAGTGTAATGGCGGTTAATGCCCTCACGCGCTAGGGCTGTGCAGTTTATTTCCACGTGACGTTTCATGCGTTAATTAAAGTTTTTAAAGGGTGTACGCATTGCGACTCGCCAATGTTTGAAGAGACTGGCCACTTTGATTTTGCGGGTGTATTTTTTTTTGGATTGTTATCCCATGTTTTTTTGTAAGTAGGATCTTATTTGCGGTTTTGTGCCTCAAAGGTTTTTTTTTTTTAATCTGTCGCATTTCAATCTGCCTAGCCTTTTACCAACTATGTTAGGGTTGGCTTCCTGTCTAACAGGATGCAGCTGAATACCAGTATTTTACATGGAACGACTGCCTATCTGACTTCCACAACCCAGTTATTGGGTAACACGATACCCCTTAGTAAGACTAGTAATCAGACTTTCGGGCTTCTGACGACCCGTAACGACTGCCAAAAATCCACGAACGACAGCCGGGACCAACGGCATAACGTGCTTTCCGAGGCGCGAAGGAGTCTCGATATGTAAAGATGGTCACTCATCAATGGACCAACTCCAGCAAGCGTAGCTTAACCTGATGGATTGACCCGTGCGACTATTATTACTTAGCCACGAGCAATCTGACGCATTTATAAAATTTAATAGCCGTACAAGCGTTTTCGACACGTGGCCAATATCGGAACTAACGCCGCCATCTTGTTTCTTTACAATGCATTTGCTCGAAAAGAGCGTTTTCCAAGCGGTCAATTTGTGCGGAAAGTGTCACTTTTTTTCACTAGTGCTTTTTACTTTTCTGTTTTTTTTTTAATTTTTGAGGCCGTCGTCAGCCCGTCTCGCCTCAGAGATTTTATTAGTTCAGTTTTTTTTTCACAAATTTGTATTTACAAATCAGATGATGATGATGACGATGGTCAAAATCAAAAAGTCGAAGTCGAAGTCGAGGTCGAAGTCGAAGTCGAAGTCGAAGTCGAAGTCGAAGTCGAAGTCAAAGTCGAAGTCGAAGTCGAAGTCGAAGTCGAAGTCAAAGTCGAAGTCGAAGTCGAAGTCAAAGTCGAAGTCGAAGTCGAAGTCGAAGTCGTTGTCGAAGTCGTTGTCGAAGTCGAACTAGAAATAGAAGTCGAAGACGAAGTCAAAGTCATGAATTTTGTTTTTATTATTTACGTATATATACGTCGTCGTATGTTACATGTTACTCATCACAGGCGACTGCCGTAAGGCTCGCTCGTTTCTTCTTTTTTTTTTTCCTCGCACAATGCATAGTAAAACGTTGTATGATACACGTGCGTAAGATGATTTCCGACTCGTGTCGACTTACCTTCCACCTACCTTCCACACTTATAGCATAAATAACTATTTCAATAAATTTCACAAATGTTTACCAACAGTGCCTCCCGGTCAATGTCATTCATGGATGTAAAGATTTTTGAAGGACTGTACAAATTGTTTACTAAGTAGTTGTCATATTATCCAGTCACTCTTCTATATACACCTTTAAAAACTTACAATTACTTCTAAAAATAACAAACAAGTACGAACTTCCTACAAAAAAAAAAAGGAAAAAGTGGGGACCCCGCATAAGCCACCAGAAGCAAACCCGGAATGAGTTATTAACTTTTAAATTAACATTTCAAGTGGATTAACATTGTGCTTTAAGAAGAAGTGTGTCGAAGAGTGTTGTCCTTACGTCCCTCGTAAGGACAACACTAGTTAAAAGTAAAATCATGCAAAGGTCTGGTACCACTAAAATATGCTTACCCACTTTTATTTCTCCTCGCCTACTCTAACAAAACTATACAGCACAGTTACAATCTAAAAAAAAATACACCCACTAAACTGTACAACATTCATCACACTACCGCGCCATTTCTCAGCCACATAAAAAGGCCACAACCTAAATATCGAAACAAAACACCGGGGACAATTAAAAAAAAGCTGCAAAAAATAAAAAAAAGACTCACTTGAGCAATGTTACATAATTATACAATGGAGTTTTCGCGAGTTGAGCACAGCGCTCGCAACGTGTCAACAGTCGCCAACAATAAACGGCACGGGGCGCTCGAGAGCGTAATCACTGGAGCTACGAGTGGCGGCCGAGAGTTACGTTTATGTTTTGTTTTAGTTTCAAAAGTAATTTTTAAATTACTTTCGTGTTTTTTAAATGTTTGGCATTTTGTTTTGCGAGGTCTTTTGAAACATTTTAATATGCGAGTGGGGCTAGCTTAACTACTTGAGTAGTTGTTGGCTTGGCTGGCGGGATTTTTCTTTCACAATTTTTTTTTTTTAATCGGACAAGTGCGTGTCAGACGACGCACAATGAAGGGTTTCGTAGTTGGGATGAATTTATCCTAAAAACAAACTGAAAACATTGCAGTTGAAAAACTGTTTCTCCCATACGAAATGTATGCGTGATCATGTTTTTCAAACTGCAAATTTAAGTTAGTCGATTATTACTCGTTAACCTGTAAAGCCTACTTAGCTGTGGCAGTTTTTCTCTTAACTTCGTTATTTATACTACTGATGTGAAATTTTGACAAATCCAAGTACAACCATTTAGCTGGCAAGTGATAATTTTTGTTAGAGTCAAGTGTCCCCCACACTTGACTCTAACAAAAATTATCACTTTAAAGCTTAATATTTCGCAAACGGATCCCTGAATTGAAAAATGATTTTCACACACGCTCAATATTTTTAAACGACCTTTCCAAACGACACCCCACGTCATGGGATGATGGAAAAAAAATCCCCAATTTACGTGTAGGGGAGGTACCTTAAGAAAAAATATTTCTCTTGATTTTATTTTACCACTTTGTCGATGAGATTATGTATACTCATGCCTAATTACAGCTTTCTTGTACTAAACGTCTCTGAGCTAAGCCGCGGACAGACAGACAGACGGACATGGCGAAACTATAAAAGGGTTCCTTGTTTACTACGGAATCCAAAAAAGTACCTATGTTTCTATGTAATAATCCGTGTGCCCGAAGGGTTTGAGTTTCAGAGTTTGTTGCGCCACTTCTTTTCAGCTAAGCACTAGGAAGTGGTGAAGGGTGGGCGTTTTGGGGGATTGTCTTATGTAATTTTGACGTTCGAAAAGTGCTGATTCTCAGCATAGTTTGAATAAATGACTTTTGAATTTGAATTTTTGGATCGGATGGCCATCGGCCAAAGTGACAATCTTCCATTCCCTATTTAGCCCCTTTAGGGTATTTTTTTTTAATCTTCCGTAGTGGTCACTATCACTGTGAACTCTAGTGCAAAATTGTATGCTTCTAGACTCAGCTGCTTAGGCTGTGCGTTGCCTGTTAGTGAATAAATGAATTTCGTTATCTAGCCATGAATCCTTTCTATTCTAAACACTATTAGAACTTAAAAATTTAAGTTCAGAAGTGGATGTTCTCATGCATTCTCGATCAAAGCTATTCATAATAGTAATTACATTTTAGAGGATGATATCATTCGTATCCTTGACAGCCGTTATGAGTCGGCAGAAGCCCGAAACTCCGACAACCAGTCTTACGAAGGGGTATCGTATTACCCAGTAACTGGGCTGTGGAGGTCAGATAGGCAGTCACTCCATGTAAAATTGTCAAAAAGCTAGGCAGATAATGATTTTAGACGACGAAATGTAGGTCAGTTACTGAAATATTTTTTGTTAAATAAAATACTTTTTGTAAAATGTTACGGCGATATAAAAAATGTTCCTAGCAGCAATAATTCTGTAAAAAAAGTAATAAAACAGCAATAAGGTGAAGTTTCACTCCAGTCGGGTGTGAGGGGGCACTCTACTCGGTAAATGATCTCCGGTCATTAGCAAGGCTTCTACGTCTTTCATCCGATCACTTCATATACGAAACAAACAATTTATTGTTCATGGAGATTCTGACTCTTTCGAATTTTTACATTAGATTTGAGTTTTTAACAGATCGTGAATTGGTTACTGAATGAATACTTGAAATAAATCAAATAATATTTGTTTTATTAAAATTTGATGTACATACAAGCGACCCAGCCCTGCTTCGCACAGTATTTAAGGTTTGACAAAACATCGAGAATTCATATTGATGTACAAGAATAATATTAATATACACATGAACCTTTCGGAATAAATTCTCTAAATAATGGTGAAAACCACATTAAAAACACAAAAAGCGACTTTAATTTCTATTATGTTTTGGTATATTATGCACTAGCTTCTGCCCGCGATTTTATTCGCCTAGAAGTCCATAAAATACAGCCCATGTTCTTCCATAATGTAGCTTTCTATAGGTGAAAGAATTTTCTTAATCGGTTAAGTATTTTTTGAGTTTTTCCATTACAAACAAACATACAAAAAATTTAATCTTTTCTCTTCGTAATATGCCATCAAGATTTACTCAAATATAAACAATCACCGTTATAGGTAAAATTATATATTATATTCTAACTTAACTAAAACTATTCAAAAACTTAAATACAGCATCGTAAAATTCATCCGCATCGCTGTCGACTGGTAATGTACCCAAGAGACTGGCCGCATTGCCACGTTGTATGGCAATGCTTAGCCTCTGCCCAAAGTAAAAACCAGCTCTTGGGTCACGGGAAGTGTCAAATAGCCGTTTTGAAATTTCATTAAACAGGCCATGAGCACTCGGACCCCGCGGCCCGAGGGTTTCGACCCCAAACGGCTCGAAAATATAATTACCTGTAAGGTTATTATTATTCGTAATATTAATTTAGACAAAACTAAATCAAATGCTGAACATTGGATGTTCTTAAAATCTTAATTATGTACACGGTAAAAAGGAAAAAAATTAACTATAATCACCACTCTTTATAGGTTTCATGATCGCACTTTGTTGATATACTCAGAAAAAGGACATTGCCTTATATCGTGTCACCTCTTTCTTCTTGAATTACTTATAACCAGCTAAGTCATATAGGTACGGATGGAGAATAAGTGAGCTAACCTCTGGGCAAAAAAACTCAGAACTTCGACATAACATTTGACATTATCTAATACCAGAACTCTCCAAACCTAAAGTCAAAACGTTTATTGCAACACACTATAAACACTTTTATTCCGAAATACTAAAATTTCCACATAAATATTATAAATTTAAATAAACTGTAAAATGGCTCTTAATTCGGCGTGTCTATTGGCAAAGAAAAATGAAAGTATAATTCAGAAATACTAATATAATTAAAAAATGTTAGTCATAGACTATGTTCACAAATAAAATTATTTTGTATCGTTGTTCATATAATGTAAAAAAAATACTGACATAATACAAATGGATATTTTCCTATTAAATAATACAGAATTCGTTGCCGCCATATTCTATTTATGATTCCCAGTGGCACCCTCTGGCGTTATTGTTTTAAACTGTTGACCCGGCATCAAGTGGCAAGCGACGCCCCGACACTAGTGCTAGTGATGTACTGGCGGATATTTCCGGATGATTCAGAGAAGCGCGGATATGTAACGCTCGAACCGAGAATTCTAACGTAAGTTTCAATTTGACGTAAGTATGTTGATATTTTCAAGAACTATGCAAATTTCAAGATGATATAATTAAATAATTTTGAAGTTGTATGCTTAATTATTTCATCTATATATAATCACAAACCTTTTTTCTTTATATTCTGGTAAATATTTATTCGCTTCACTCCGCAATTTATTTATTGGCTTCAAATAACCGCGCTGCTGATACTGCTATCACATCACTAGCAGAAACACGGCACAGCACTTGAGAGTTAGATAACAATGTTATATGAAAAATGAACTTATGAATGCTATTTTTTCCCAGACGCAATTCATATGAGTTTTTTGTGAAACTGTCGCAATAATGTTGTAAGTATTGTTTTGTAAATTCTTTCTTTATTAAATAAAGTTATGTATTTTATGCAACACGAAAAGCTATATTCAAAACAATAATACCTAGTTGTATCTTCTCTATTGAGTCTGCTGCACAAAATTTTTACACATGAATTTGTGTTTTATTGCGATTTATATTGATTTACTTTTAATCTAAGCTCTGCGCACCTAAGGTGCGCAGAGCTTAGATTAAAAGTCTACTAGTAACTGACTCGTATACATGGTTGCAGGGATATCGACGCGCAAACTGTAACCATGAATTCAGCACATTATTGGCAAAATTATTTTAAAAAAAATCTGATGTTTCATAGTATGCAATACCACGGTGAAAATATCTGTTTTTTTTTTTATAACTAATGAAAAACTCAACGCAGTGGGGTTCGAAATCATGTACAAAATCCAGGTTGCGCGTCGAAGTCCCTACCACCTGTATAGTGTGTGTAACCTGTGGCGTACTTTCCTGCCCTAGTCCGGGAACGCAAAATAAAAAGCACTTATCGAGCAAGTGTGTTAAAAAGGTTATTTTGAGAATTAAAGGCAGCATCTTTTCATGATCTTAAGGTTTAAGTCATCTAAACGTAATTCTTTAGTCGCCTCTTCACGGCAAAAACTCTCCTCATGGTTTCAATTCTCCAAATTCAATATCCCCGTATCATTTCAGTCCACTACCCCACGATCCCACTGCTCCATAACACTCCGAAGCCCGACTTCCCCCCATAATATCCAAGCACATCTCAGTCGAAAGTGTAAAATGCAGAAAATAAAATTTTCCTTCTTCCAATATAGAATAGTGTATTGTAGTGTTCAAAACAGTGTATTGCAGTGTTCAAAACCGTTTCGGTACCGTGAAGTTGCCTTTTAGAGACCGGCATTTCCCACTCAATTTGAATTTATATTCGCGAATAAAACCGCTGGAAAACTTTAGTTATACGTCGGAAATGTATTTTGAATATATCGGGGGATGTGCAGCGGGTAATGTGCCCATGGACTGTGTTTAGAGCTATATCGTATAGATCACTTTCTTCCACAGGTTTTCCTCAAGATCTATGCAACCTGTAAATTTTATAATTTAGCATGACGTAAGGCCTCGGTGCCGTGTACACAGATTGCCAGTCAATGTCCAAAACAATTTTTGTTTAGATTTATTTCTTTAGGATTCGTTGGATACTAACTAAATTGAAGCAAAACAAAGTTTCAGTGTGTTTTAACTGTAATCGAGTGAGATTTTATTTGAAGGAACTTTCTCTTAGGATTCTAAAAATATTTTTTCAATTATAATGTTTGGCTCAGCAGTCTTAAAAATATAGCCCACACATATAGCACACACAAGCGAACTTTATATATTTTTTAGTTATATGTCTAGAAGAGAGTAAATAAGTTGGCAATTATTTAGACTTATCTTTAGGAAACTTAGTGATATTGATACTAAAGTTGACATTCAAATCTATTACTAATTGCATATCAGGCTATTGTCCAAAATCTCCAGTGAGGCGGTGAGCCGTTTTGCCGGACTACCGCCATGGGATCTGCAGGCAAAAGTCCTCGCACTCATCCGGGAGTGGCGCGAGGAGGCGAAACGCCGGGACGTAACTTCGCTGCCGCGAGAAATCACGGCACAGCGGACAGAGCTCCGGCGGGATCTCATGGCGGCATGGAGAGTGCGATTGTCGCAACCCAGCGCTGGGCACGCCACAACTGTGGCGATAAGTCCCCTCTTTGAGGAGTGGCTAGAGAGGCACTACCGCGTCCTCACCTTCCGCCTGACGCAGGTCCTCACCGGACACGGTTGTTTCGGGAGTTTCCTATTCCGCATAAGGCGGGAGAAAACGCCCGGGTGTCACCACTGTGTGGATCGCCCGAAGGACACGGTGGAGGTCTGCCCGGCTTGGGTGGAGCATCACCGTGTCCTCACGGAGATGATCGGCGGCAGCGATCTCTCGCGTTCGGCCATGGTTCAGGCCATGATTCGAAGCGAGAGTGCATGGGAGGCCGTCACTTCCTTCTGCGAAGCAGTAATGCTCGCGAAGGAGGAGGCAGAACGCGTGAGGGAGAGGCAAGATTTGCGCCCTCGCGCCCCTAGTCACCGCAGGAGACGCCCCGGGCGTCGGGAGTCGCAAGCTGACTTCCGGCCACCGTAGGCGCGGGCCCGGGACGGTGAGCGATGGGTAGCTCGCCGTCTGATTAAGACCAGGCCTGGGTCGACGGCGCGTTGTGTTCCACGCGCGCCTCAAAGAGATGTCAGCACCAACTGACGGGGTCCGTTAGGGCCAATGCCTGCCAGGGTTGCGAGTTTGTCCGAAAGGGATATAGTGACCCCGGCACACAGGCAACGGAAGGCACACGGGTGGGTTTTAGTCAGTAAAACGACACGCCCTCCCACTCTGCCCAGAGCGGAAGAAGTTATTTGATGATTCGCCATCCAAAAAAAGAAAGACTATTGACCTATGCTAGCTACTGTCTGTACTAGACAGTGTATATGATCACTTAACGTCATCAATGCCACTGGCGTAAGTGACTTATAGAGAACCATTATTGTGCATTAGCACAATAATAGTTATCACGGTTCTTTATAACTCATCACCCCACTCTCCACCACTTTATATCACCACTTAAATTGCTCACCCCCTCAAAATAAGCTTAGCATTACACTAAGAGCTCATTGTACCATAAATAGGCATCCAGTATTATCATGCTGCGATGGTTCGGCGCGGCGGCGCTATGCTAGCACACGGTATGAATTTGTTCAGAAGGTTAGTTAAGAAATAGAATTAGACGTGCCAGTTGTTGGGATAGATAGATAGATAAGTAATTATTTCGTACATATGAAATAAATAGCCCAACATTACATACAACAGGACTACTTGGTTACTACATGTATACATAAAGAAGATACAAGGTGACAATACTTTTTAGGGTTCCTTACCTCAATAGGAAAAAACGGAACCCATAAAGGATCACTCGTTTGTCTGTCTGTCTGTCCGTCTGCCTCAGCCAATTGGCTCCGAATCTAATGGACAGATCAACTTGAATTTAGTACACATAATGTGTTTCTGTGACTCAAACACGGACATGTAACGTACATAAATGAATTTTGAATATGGGGGTCACTTTTGGGAGGCAAAGAGTGTACAGGACGCAAAACTTTTTTATTTTTATGTCTAAAAAAAAAAAGTTTTGCGTACTGTACCGTGTGACATATCAAATGAAAGTGCTTATTGCAAGGATATCAAATACATTCTTTTTTATAATTTTAAAATAAATACTATTAAAAATGTTTAAGAAAATAGATGAGAATAAAACCGAAACAAAAATACAGCAAATAGTTCTATGGTTATTGATTACAGAAAAACCTATAAGAAGTCTATGGTTTTAAAATAACATGGAAATCACTCAATAATGTACGTACAAACTTAAATTTGTAGTTTGAATGTAAGGAGGAACATGTTTTTAAACTACTATGTTAAATTTGTTCTTGGGATAAATTCATCCCAACTACGGAACTCTTCATTGTACGTGGTCCGACAAACACTTGGCCGATTTTTATAGAAAGAAAAACACATTTTATAGTAAGTGACACAAACAACCGCTTCTTGATTTGAGAATTAGAAGTTTAAGGGGATGCGCTAAAGTAGCCCGTGAAATTCAAATTTTCTCACGTTTTTTGCAATTTCAGGTCAGTGTCACGTGTTGCGGGCTACCCTGACGCTTTCGCCTTACGGTGATTGTGTTTAATGTAACCAGCGAAATTCATAAATTTCTTACGTGTTCTGGAAATAAATATTGAATTTCGCGGGCTCCACGTGCGAAAGTAGAGTTCAACTTCAAATTCTCAATTCAGAAACCGGGACTATAAACAAAGTGCATGTATATTGTATATTATATATATATGTCAGAAAAATATACCTGACGCTAATATTCATAGGATAGGGCTCCTCATACCTCCAGTTACCGCCCTGTTGCAATTATATTACTCCATAACACGGCCGTCGATCCAACGACTAATATGGGTGGGTCAATGCTGCTTCAGCTTGGCTTTTCCGTGGGTTATGTCAAAGACTTTGGGTCTCTTTCAGATTACGTCGAACTAGATTTTGAGAAAATCTGGGCCCAATGGTCCATTTTTGTGCACCAGCCAGTTCACGACTCCATTTAGTTTAGGAGGATTTCATCACATCTTCGTGCCATGTTACTTGGGCGTCGTCACAACACGTTTCCCTCTTCCATTCTCCCCTGTCAACCGTCACACTATCATTCACATCCATATTTTCTTTTCTTTTTACCTGATTGCGCGACAGCAAAGACAGGGTTATGCTTTTTTTCGTACAGGTCACTTTACTTAGTTGGAGTTACTCAGTGGTATATGTCGGAAATATGTTACAACTCAGTTGCCTAATCGGGACGCCAGCGCCACCTAGGGGCGCTCGACAGAGTCTACTACATAACGCTTGGACCGGCCAGAGCTAAGCAGAGTTCGTCGGTGGCGGTCAAGCAGTGAACAAGTTTTGAAACTGTCGTGCATTCCGAATAGTTGTGTCGTGAATCTACAGTGTGTGTATTGCTAGTGTGATGATCTTGATCGTGAATTATAATTTTAACTGAACTGCAAACGGTTTTTGTATTAGACAATACCGATAATACAGTATGCCTACAGTAGTTAAAATATGCCTGATTAAAACGAAAGAGACAAGTATCCTGTCTGTCAGTATATAATATTCTCATATCTGCAACATTGTAAGTTTCTGCTGGACTTTCTAACCTTCCCTGTACAGTGCTTGCACCACTCGAGACGCGGGGATTAGTATTCCTCCGATGTTCATTCTCCAAGCAAAATTCAGGGAGCCAAGGCTATTTTTTGGTCTTTATTAAAAGGCTCGTGTGCAATAAACAAGATATTGTTGTGCTTTGTTTAAGTTTTGATTAGATATGTTAAGTCATCACCAAACTGCGCCTCTTTCGTCAATCGATAGGTCCATCATCATATAAGCTTTTACAGACTACTGCTGTAAGAACGGCTTTATAATTATACAATGCTTGGTCGGATGACGGTGATCACCGAAAGCCAATCTATTCTCTATTCAAAGGTGAGCCAATCTATTCTGTAAAAACTTGTCTGAAGTGAGCTACCGTTCCACCTAATGCTAGAGATAACGAGACACTATTGACAGCTCATTTTCATCTCACTTCACCTAAGTGTTCATGGCGAGATTTCTACAGGATAGATTGATTGGTCTTCTGCATGACCTATAACTCATGTTACAGTAAAATAATTAGCTAGTCAGCAAAGCTCGGTTACAGGGCTGAAAACCCAATGCTGACTGCTGTATACTGACATATTTAACTATACTCACTTGTTGCGAAGTTCATTGGTAGTAGGTAGGTAACTGTCATCATCATCGTCACCTCATCATATACATATATCTATGTTGGGGTCAGCTTCCAGTCTAACCGGATGCTGCAGTATTTTACATGGAGTGAATGCCTGTCTGACCTCCACAACCCAGTTACTGAGTAACACGGTACCCTTTGGTAAGGCAGGTTGTCAGACTTTCAGGCTTCTGACTACCCGTAACGACTGTCAAAGATCTAAAACTTAATGTGCTTTCCGAGCGACGGAGGGGTGTCATCATCCTGATGATTATAATGATTTAGAGTCCTTCGTCGTTATGGCCCCGCCTCTCATACACGAAGTTGTGAGTTCAAATCCAAGCAAGTACCCATGTGACTTTTTCAAGTGAGAGTTTATCTTGGGTAAGTCATATAAGTCTGAAATCGCCAAACCGTCTTCAGCAAGCGTGGTGATAAATGGTAAATGCCTTCTCTGTATGAGAAGAGGTTTTTGTCCTGGACTGGGAGAACAATAGGCTGGTATTCATAGAGTTCGTTAATCATAATAACAATAAGAACAATGGCACTCCACTCTTTACCACAAGCTACATGGCTCGGTTAACCAAAATAATACCAAAAACCAACTAGCGTAAAATTACAAAGCTTAAACAGTAACGCTTTGCTGAAATAATCATGCTCAACGATTATTCCACAAAACGTTAATATTTTTAAAGTTTTGTGGGCAATTAGTGGAACCAGCTAGTTGGTAATTCAGCCGGAACGATGCTGTGAACGAGCGCGGTGAGGATATGGTGATAAGAGGCGCGGGGGCGGGCGATTTAGGTTAAAAGTAAGTTTATGGCGTATCATACACGGTCTACAAAAGTTCTTTAAACATTGATGAGATTTCTGTAAATCACAATATAAAATACCTAGGTACTACTTCAGACAGGTATTATGATTAATCAAAGATGCCAGAATTTAATAACTAGACCTGATGCACGATTGCACTCATGAAACATTATTAAATGCTTAAGCGGACAAATTCGAAATGATTAAACTAAGTTATAAAGTTTGTTGCCTATAATAATAAATAATAATAAAAGCCGTTTATTACCAAAATACCAAAATTACTCTTTTACAACATTCCTTAAATATCTATTTCATGCCTTAAGAAAATCACATACAAAAAAGAGAGTTAATTTAATCAAAATAATGTTTAAAAAAAAAATAAAAAATAAGGTCTTCAAGATTACAACTTGGTAGGTACCGGACTAATTTCTTGTTCAAATCGCAAGCGAATGTTGTCTGACCGATTTTGTAGTGGTCACTGAAGCGGTAAATACACTGATTTATACTAGCGTACGTAATTGCAGTAATTACGTAAGTGGAACTTAGATAGGCAATATTATTCTAAATCTGCTCATGTTAGAATTAATCTGCCCGGAAATTACTACAGTAGTATTCATGTATTACATTAGATCTGTTGTGGGTCTGCCTATTCTTGTGGAATAATTTCACAACTTTCAGGACACTTACTACTGAGTACTAATACCTAAAAATATTTTGTACCAAACTGAACATCGAACTAAAGACTAGGCTTCAGACAAATGAGCCATTTTAAGTAAACATAAAACTTATAAACACCTATCATCCTATTGTGAGGTTTATGAATTAAGTAATAAGGCTAATTCCCGTAATTATATAAAAACGTTCATAATCTACTCGCGATTTCAGCGACAATCAATGTCAAAACCCTGTCAAAAATGTAGGGGTATTGCAGGTATTATTGACAGATTGAGACTGAATGCGAACGTCCTTAAAAATACGGGAATTGCCCCTAAGATAATTTCCATACTGGTCGCCAGAAGGCTTCAAAATAAAGCATAATATTATCAATATCGTGGATTTGTAACAGATGTCAGATTGTTGATGGTGGAAAAAAGTAGACAAAGCGCTCATTAGCATTCTAAGAAATAATTAAATTATAAAATTATAGATTATTAGATCATATTTTTTAATTCTAGATTTAATTGTAATCTTTGATTAATAGTGTTATCAGCTTTGAATGCAGATCAATCGTTGTTCTCCTGCTCTTATGTGTCTCAATATAAATAGGAATTACTAGTTATTATAATGGAGAAATAACACTAGTATTTCTTTTAACTATAATCAAAAAACGATGACGATGGTTTCGTACTTTTTTACACCGCAACACCCGCTCCTCGCTTATCCCCACACTAAGTTCTTACCCTTACAACACGCGTTAAAAGGGCAACATCATCTGCAATGCAGATAAATATCATATTTCGTGTTTAATTAAATTAATGAGAACCATTTTATGACGTAAACGACTGACACTTATGGCGACATCTATTCGAGAATTGGTGAACTAGTATATGGGTCGGGCTCTAGAATAACCTAGGGTTCTCAGTATCGTTGTTGCAAACTTGCAGCAAGCATTTAGGTGCTAGCAAGAGGCAAATTGTCTAAATAGGCTAGTCTTAAAAAAATAATTAATTCTATACAGTTTGTGGTAGTGGTAAGAAAATAATGTTAATCTTGAACATAATTTCTCAGAACTTAGTTGTTACCAAAACACGTTTTGAAAAAAAAAGTCGATGCAAATTAACGGTAAACCAACCTTTTACCTTGAGTTCCAATCCAAAATATCTGTATTAAATATCAACGCACGTTGGTATTTAGTTACTAACAAGAACATCTTATTTGATTGCAGAACTTGGTTGTTTTTTAATTTCGACTAGCTATTGCCTACGACTTCGTCTGCGATCCAGCATGAAAAGTATGTCCTTCTCCAGGTCAAGGTCTACTACCCCTGTGCCAAACTTCATCCAAATCCGTTCCGCCGTTTTAGCGTGAAAGCGTAACAAACAAACAAAGTCACTTTCGCATTTATAATATTAATTAGGACTACTCAACTCATTTTTGGGTAACTATATAATTGTTTCATATTTTACAAAAGATTACGAGCGTTGTGTCTTCGCTGTTCTCTTTCTTTACTATGCAGTCCAACAGTGACCGCACTTTAGCTTTTGTTAGCGTTTTGAAGCATGCCATTGGCCATAAAAATACTGTATCTTTAAATACATTGTAAAGTTCTGCATGTTAGGAAACTTAATGACTGACTTATAGACCATCTCTGTACCAATACCTATCTTGCAAATAAAGAATTTGAATTATGAACCTGAATTGTATGTAAATAGGAACGGAGAAATCTAGAACGACTACTAATGAATAACTTTTTAACCATTCGTAACTTGACTATAGCGATGCATTCTAATAAGATTTTTTTAGTTATTGGTTCAGGAGTTATGGAATTACAGGAGCTTAAAACATTTATTTTAGGTGAGTCTCTTATTTCAGCAATGCATTGGCTGGCTAACCTTTTAGTTTTTCTGGTTGTATTTTAGCAACTAGGTTCTGTTTCCCAACAAAGAAAAAAACAATCAATCTGTCTAGCATTTTCTCAACTATGTTGGGGTCGGCTTCCAGTCTAACCCCCGCCCCCCTGATACCCCTTGGTAAGACTGGTTGTCAGACTTTTGAACTTCTGACTACCCGTAACGATTGTCAGATCTACGAATGACAGCCGGCACCAACGGCTCAACGTGCTTTCCGAAGCTCGAAGGGGTCTCGATATTTTGTAATGGATGGTCCACGAATCGACACGTGCGGCTGTTATTATTTAGCCACGAGCCCCTGTTTCTCAACAAACATAATAACAAAAATATTTTTTACAAAAAAACAAAAAAAAGAACCATACGCTTATCAACACAACAATTATAATAATCACACCGGAGAGGATTACCTGAGCTCTGAATGTTCCACAGGGGAAAAGGATATGTACATTTACATAATATTTTAATATGAAAAACAGCATTTAAAATGTTGCTTAAACTCTTTTCAAAAGACCAAAATATTACTATTTTGGTCTTTTGAAAAGATTTTCCATGACTGTACGTGTGCTTTAATAAAAAAAACCGTTGTTCAAGATTAATGTATTTTTAATTTGAAAAATATAGTTAGGTACTTATTAATTAATAATCATTAATTTATAATAAAAATACCTAACTAAACGATAAATATTCTAAGTCTAAAAGATTTTCAACCCAAAAAATCCGCGTGGGTCATTATGACCGATAATTCGTTCCATTGTTACCGTTCTAAAAATCCGTTCACCCAAATAAAATTCAGCGTTGCACCTAGATTCAGTGTGAAATCAGCTGGTTTAAGGTCATAAGTCACGCGGGGTAATGTGCCCATAAAGTACCACCCGCATCCCACCCAGAGATTAATCAAGAAACTAGTTTGTTCTAACCATGAAAATATGTGGAAATATGTGGTTGGTCTTTTAAAACCGTACCTCTTTTCTTGTTTTGATAGAGAAGAAAATAAAAATGGAGAAATAAAAATTCACTATGTTTTTATTTTGTAGAAAATGATGCTGTACGTGTTTCAGGTACTGGTGAAGTATTGAACGCTTTTAAATTGTGAAGGCTTGTTGTGTAAAATTTTGGGTGAAGTGAAATGTTTTTGTTTGAATTTAGAGTTAGATTACAAATCTAACTCTAAATTCAAACAAAAACATTAATTGTTTGTTTAAAAAATAAACAGCTAAGTTTCCTTCTCGTCTTAGTCTTGTATATGTATATTATTATTATGCAGTATCATAATGCAATCATACACGAGCACGCAATGGTTTTTTAACACGCAGAGAATTAACTGACACGTAGACATCCTTGTGTGTCTGTTTTGATTGACAACGAAAAAAATAATAGAATCAACTGAAATAACAACGAAACACAAGTACTCATACGACATACGACACACAAAACTGTGAACTAAAAATATAAAACAGCCATCCTGCTGCCATTCTCATCACAATAAAAGTTGACGTGTTATCACGTCGTGTCGGGGGCACGTACCTTCGTGTCGTGTCACGCTCCTCGACACGTGAGATACCTACGACGTGTTACCGCTAAATTAGACGGCTCAGAACGTCCACTTCTTACAACTATGCGTGTTTAGATATATGCACTATAAAATAGTAGTTTCTTTTCAAATGAAATGGGGTGATTTTGAGCTGTTGTAGATTCCATGCACACAAATTTGTGATATTCTTCTGTTTCTCTTGCGATTTAAAAAAGTTATACTGCGTTTTTTAGCCTATCTGGAGGAGCTTGCTGCTAAGTAATAGCAGCCGCACGGTTCGATCCATCAGCTTAAGCTACGCTTGTCGGGGTTGGTCTGTGTATGGGTGACCATCTTAACATACCGAGACTCCTCCATGCCTCGGAGAGCTCGTTAAGCCGTTAGTCCCGGATGTCATTCTTGGAGCTTTGACAGTCGTTACGGATCGTCAGAACCCGTAAGTCGACAACCAGTCTTACCAAGGGGTATTGTAACCCAGGTACTGGACTGTGGAGGTCAGACCGTTTTCCTAAGGAATCACGCTAGACGAGAAATTACAATGGGGACCTCATATAACAATTCTTGCGGGGCGGCTAAGCTCGGCCGCTTATGCTGTTAGAAAGATACGACAGTTAACGGATGTAGAAACCGCGCGTCTGGTCTATTTTAGCTACTTCCACAGTATTATGACGTATGGCATTTTACTGTGGGGTCGGGCTACTGACATTGAATCCATCTTTATTTTACAAAAGAGAGCTGTCAGAGCCATTTATAATCTACATCGTCGCGAATCTCTCAGGGAACTATTTAAAAATATTAATATTATGACGGTACCTTGCCAATTCATTTATGAAAATATTATGTATGTAAGAAAAAATCTACATATCTTTAATAAAATAAATGATAGACATAAATTTTAATACTAGAAATACAGATAAAATAGATCAACCATTTTTCAGATTATCTAAAGTACATTCATCTTTTACTGTGTTAAATGTTACAATAAAATACCTTGTGATATATTATACAATTAAATGAAAGAAAATTTAAAACTCATATTAAAAGTACACTCTGTAAACAAGCATATTACAAATTAGAGGATTATATCCAAGATAAGAATGCTTGGAAACATGCTGGTCCTGCTCCATAGGACAATTTTGAGTCTAGACAAAATCAAACTGGTTGCTTATTTAACTATGTATTTGTTATTTTTTATAACACTGATTTTACATTCTGTGATTTCTTGAACTCACACACTGACTTATTAGTATTACTTGTTAAAATATCGTATCGTATCGTATAATTTTACAATGTTTGTAAATATGTGAGCACCATGTATCTATCACATATTTAATTTATCTGTAATTGCTTTATGTTTCATTCTTTTTTACCTATCGCGGTATAGTAATCTTATTCTAGATGCATCGTCTTCACATATAATTATATAATTAATGTATACAAAATATTGTAAAAACATTTTAAAAGAGTAACGGTGGAGTTTCTTGCCCATTCTTCTCCATACGAAAACTACCTTTTGGAAGGGGCGACTAGAATCAATTCTATTTTTTGTAAACTTGACGTTCATAAGTGCTTATTATGTGCCTAATTGAAATAAATTGTTTGACTTTGACTTTGACTTTGACTTTGATAGGCAGTCGCTCCGTGTAAAATACGGTATTCAGCTGCATCCGGTTAGACTGGAAGCCGACCCCAACATAGTTGGGAAAAGGCTAGGCAGATTGATTGTTTTTTAGCCTCTCAATTCCTTTCCATTATTGTTCAATAGGTATATTAAGTAGGTAACTAACTTGTCTAGACACAAGCAATGCCTTTTAAGTCATATGAAACCTCGTTTTTAGACGTCAAATATAAATTAATGGCATTTCACTAGACCTTTTAGGTATTGCCAGAACCTTATTCTGATCCAGATTTAAATACAACTAAAGGCGAACTTCGTCACTGTCCTCTTGAACGTGGTTTAGATTATGCTGATCGAGTTTGGTTTCATTGGTGAATTTCGCTCTCAGAAGTGAACCTTTTGCATCAATCTGTGTATCGTTCAAACGTGTTCGTCCAGACGGCCGTGATCGGACCTTTGCCTGTCGACTTTTATTTATTAGAACGACCGTCACATTCACACGGTTAAGTATTACGTACGTTGTGATTGTTTGAAATAACCCTAATATGTACTTATCGGTTGGATTTCGTGATTTTTCAGGTTATTAACTTAGGTTTTTGTTTAGCAGAATATGTTTTAAACTGTTGATTAGTTTGAGTTGATAACGGTATTAGAGCGTAAGTCTTTGGTTTCTGAGAGTCAAGATTAGCAAAAGCTGCCAAGCATAGGCGGAGACCGACAAAAAACGGCCTTTTCCAATTCGGCCTGATTTGTAATTTCGTCTTTTTGTTTGATATAAATGATATGACAAATGAATCAATCGTTTAATCATTGAATTAAACCATTTAAACTTAAATATTTTCAATAAACCATCTGTTATAAAAGATGAAAAAACTTTTTTCTGCATTCTCTCAGATAATGTGTTTGTAACGATAAATTTACTCTTAAAAAATTTACTGCTCAATACTAACAATTATTTTTTTAAGAGTTTTACATAGAGACTATTTGTAGGAACTTATTTTTTTCGGTCACTGCTGAAGAACGATATTTCTACCAAAAAAAGCCGATAACTGAAAAAAAAGAAATTCGGTCGGACTCTAAATAAAGGATTTCAGATGTTGGTTTTCCAAAATAACGATAAACGCAAATTATAAGTGCTATTTAAAAACTTATCCTTTTTCACGGATTTTACCACATAACATTACGCCTGTATTCCGTAAGTGGTTGGGCAGAGGTGCGCTGCTCCCAGATTTCGCCAGCTCATGGACATACTATTTGATAGTATAAGTTGACGTGTGATGAGAAATTCGTTAAAGCAAGGTAGTTTTTTCGATTTCAATTTTTGAAAATCGGCTTTGTTCGACAAATGGATACGAGCCTTTATTTTATAAACTCGAGTAATGAGTTAAATAAAATCGAGCCGCATCACTACTCGATACTGTCAGAAAGACAAGGGTCAAGTGACAACAACAATTTATTCTAAATATTTTTCCGTTTCTTTTGAATTGCATTAAATTGATATTTCTCCGTCTAGTTCCGTTTTCCTTTGAAGAATTATAATGAATATAGAATCTTCAAGATGGTACAGCATTTATTCCAGAAGGAAGTTGTGTTAATTGTTCGGTAAGATTTCAACGCAAGAAAGTATTGAAACTTTCATTCCATGTCGATCTGCTCAACAAGCGCATACTGTGCCTGTTGAATATATTTTTTTTTTTGTCTGGGAAATTATGAAATAACTTCTCCCGCTCTGGGGGGAGCAGGAGGGCGTGTCAGCTTCTTACTGACTAAAACCTACCCGTGTTCCTTCCACGGCCACGGTATCCCTTTCGGACTTTCCCGCGACCCCGGCAGATTCCAGCACACCAAACAGAACAATAATAATATTAGTTAAAATACGCAATTTTCTTACACAAAACCAAAAAAAAATCAGGTGCATTATTTAGGTACGCAGAACATAAATTTATAACACTAGAGCTGGCTCTTGCTGGATACTGTTGCAACTGATTGGTGGGCAGACGTTGGTATTGTTGGCTTTTGTGCACATATAATTTTGAGCGTGCGGTATTTAAGTATTTTTATCTTGGACATGGTATCAAGATGAGAGGTGGAGCGAACTGCATTGTTTTTAGATGAAATAATACTTCTAAGGCGTCTGACGGTGAAATTGATATACTTACAGTAATAAAATACTTTGTTACATATTATGTAATTTTCGATTTCATGAACCGTTCAGAACACCCTTTATTCATGCTATTTTTTACTATACAGTGCACTATTTTACTTAAATATAATACCGGTGAGGCCTCACTAAACATTAGCTCTTTTAGTGTTTTTTTAGGTAATGGTCGTATTTCTCAATATTCCCGTTTGACAAAATAAATTATAACTACCACTGTAATCTAAAGACCAGAAAGAACAAATTAACATGCGTTACAGTAATACACGCCACAATTTTTGGTGGGCCTAATCGTCGAACAAAAACATTTTTTCCTTTATGGTATTCATGCTCATGAATGTACCTATGTACCACGCTAAGCTATGGCAACAAATCAATCAATTCCTAAAAATCAGACACTCCTACACAAATCACTCATATGTACATCTAATTTGATAATCCATTGCGGTACATACAGAGATGGACGTGTCATAAATCTGAAGCGAACGCGGGTAGGTAACGTTTTTTATTCGATATTAATCAATTTCGGCCAGCTCTAGATTTTTACCAAGGTGAGCGTGAAATGAAAATAGAATTGACATTTAATTTCCAAAAAAAAAAAAAAAACAATGTTCATTCTGGACTGTTGTAAATCCATACTAATCCATACTTAATATAATAAATTCGAAAGTAACTCTGTCTGTTTTTGTGTTATCTTTGCACGGATTTCGATGAAATTTTACACTCGGGTAGACCGGGTGGGTAGGCTGGTTAGGACAGGGTTGGATACTTATTATCCCGGTAGTATGTTCCCATGGGATAATTTCTGACGTACATGTGGGCAAAGCCGTGAGTTAGTTCTTAATAAGGTGGAACTGTGCATGTATTACCTATATGGACAACTGGTTTCAGGCATTTAACTTTACTAGTGGTCGCCCAGAGGTCGAAATTCGACCATAATTAATTTAAATTTTAAGTTGTATAGTACATACTAATTACATGCTGCCATGTCATGATTCTAAGGTAGCCATCTTGTGTCAAATGCATGGTACCGTGTGTAGTGTTTTTTTTATTAATTTAATTTATTTCTAATGTACTCGTATATTATATAAAAAAATTAGCTTTCCGCACTCCTTCTCCATATAAACTTTAACTGTGCCAAATTTCATACTCCTCCATCCGCGTAATTTTCGTGAAAAGGGGTACAAAGTTTTTGCTTCACGTATTAATATTATAATAATATAATAGGTGGCGCAAGGTACTAAGCTTTTATAAGCTCCGACACAAGTACTATTGTAACCTACTGGGGCTGTCTCAATATCTGCTGTATGTATGAAATAATGTTTAAGTTGAAATACCTAAATATTTTTGTATTTTATGCATGTGTAGAGTTGATTAGTGAATGTCATCAATTCTCTAAATGTACATAAGTATTCACAAAACATAGTATTGATACCTAACTAAAAAGTCAATGTTATTATTTATTTTCATGAAGAAATAATTGTACTGTACCTAATATCAAATATATGAGCCTTCTCATGTGTGTATGACATAGATTAAAATATTTTGAGAGAAAAATAAAGCCGTATCTTTAACTTAGAATAAAACAAGCATTTAAAACCGAACAAAACTTTTAGATTTTAAGCAAACAGACATTGAATTTAACAATCATGTTATTTCGAAACCTAAATAAAACCTAATAAGGGATTAGAAGTGATCACTTCTAATCCCTTATAACTAATATTCCTACATTTAATTTGATAACTGATAACACATTCCTAACTTACTCCACACAAACAACCTTCCAGACTTCAAAGGCAATTTTTTCTTTGACCACAATAGTGTGGTGGTAACCGGCTGAGTATTAAGGGGCACATACATCAATACGCGATAAAAGATCGGTTATCTCCGGCCTAGTTCGTATGCCGGTCTCGAGCCGTTCTGAATGAAACTGGCCGTCTGGCAGGGCTACCGAATTGACGGGAGGCTACGATTTTATTTATTTAGTCCTTTAGGGTTTCGTGAGCTAAATTTGTTTATGTAGATTTTGCGGTCTGTTTTTAGGTTTCGAAATAACATGATTGTTAAATTCAATGTCTGTTTGCTTAAAATCTAAAAATTTTGTTCAGTTTTAAAAGCTTGTT
The DNA here is from genome assembly GCA_947364205.1 of Agrochola lota. Lineage (NCBI taxonomy): Eukaryota > Metazoa > Arthropoda > Insecta > Lepidoptera > Noctuidae > Agrochola > Agrochola lota. Next base: position 1,561,901 of record OX376235.1, on the reverse strand, counting down.
TTATTCTAAGTTAAAGATACTATTAAACGGCTTTATTTTTCACTACCTCTCAAAATATTTTAATATATATCATACACACATAAGAAGGCCCATATATTTGATATTTGGTACAGTACAATTATTTCTGCATGAAAATAAATAATAACAATAAATAAAAAACTTTATACCATCCTTAACTAAACCCTATTTCACACGAGCCCCTAAACCAAAAATTTCATAAAACCAATCCCTTGCCAGCCCTACATGTAATCCGACGATTCATCTGGATTGAGGCTGATCGAAAGGTATACCTTAATCGCCGTATTGCAATTTATTTGTTTGTTTCTTAGAAGATACAACAAATAGTGAGGATTGCTGCTAATTCGAAAGGATTTTCTTTCTGCTCATTTACTTTGCAAATCTGTTTGCGATCGAACAGGGGGGTTAAAAAGGCCACATTGTGCAATTCCTCTAAAAGCGATTCATTTCCTGAATTTCCAGCAGATTTCAAATATTCGTAAAATGTTCTAATGTTCGTACTTAAATGTGTTTACTGGATCTGGAGGTATAGTCAATTGATTTCATATCAGAATCATATTTGGTCTAAAATTTGCCGGCCTTCTTGGACCCCCAGGGCTCGTTGATCGCAGCCTTATTTGCGTGGAAGTTTCTGTTTTAGATACTTTGATACTTAAACTGTCTTTAATCAAGATAGTTAGGATTCAGTTCCAGTTCTAGTTGAAAGTTTCGGTGAAAGAGATAAAGTATTTTTAGAGTTTTCAAGGTTAGATAGGTTCTGTGCTTGCCGTTTGTTAAAGTTTGTGAACTAGTAATTTACGGTTACATAGTTGTACTTTTTCAAAAGTGGGTATTCTTGTTAAGTCTTTCGACTAAGGTAAAAAAAGTTTATGCTTGAATTAGGTTCACGGCTGCTACAACCCGTTTTAGAAGGTTTTGTAACCATAACCCCCATTACTATATTGAACGGACCATTTTAACAAAATGCGTTCCTTCGTCTTGTGGGTCTAGAAAAACGCACGGAGTAAACGTAACGTCATTCGGTCGATTAAAAAAACTTTTAAGTAAATAAAACAACCTACTTCCAAAAAAACACTACAAACTGAATAATAACTTAAATTTCGGCAGTCGGTGTCTTGGTTTTGAATTTTCATTATTTACCACCGACTTCGGAAATTTGTTATTTTGAAAGTCATTTTTTTTTTTTTGTAAAAATGTTTTTATTTCTCGCTTGGTACTGATCAGTTCGTAATTTATCCATGTTACAATAGCCTTATGTTAACTATTCATCACAAAATACAAAATATTGCTTTTATCGCAGTAGGGACGTTAATGGTTGAGGAGTTCTTCTGATACTTCACCATCAGCTCCACTTCTCCATATGCATTGTTACGAGTATAAATTGCTTGGCAACCATATTAAAGTAAACGAATCGCCACCCGTGCAATACTTATTATTGAGTAGTTCCGGTGGCCATCTGTGGTCTTCATCATCAGTTCACTTCACCAAATGGTGCTTTCCGAGAGTAACTACACGAGTTACTATAAAAAATACCCAAATCACTGTAGTTGTGCCTATACTATTTGAGGAGTTCCCTCGATTTGTCCAGGATCCCATCATCAGATCGTGACCCAATGACCACCATCTTGGAAGAAGGAATCGTTTCAAACAAAAAATAATTTTGCTAATCCATCTATTTAGTGGCGAAGTTATGCTCGAAAATCAACAAAAAAAAAAAATTTGCATCGTAATTGATAACCTCCTCCCGTTAGAACTCTGTAAGAAAAATTTAATGGTACTCGTTTCGCCAATAGTACTTACTTACTTTACTTTGTTTTATTTTAAGACTGTGCATATTCATGATTTTTACATATTGTGGCTGTGGTTTTTTTTTTACCAAAATGCTATAGAATAATTGTATTTTCGATTTACTTTACATCTACGTTGCGGGTTCTTGCTAGGGCCTCAGTTTGGGCATTACTATAACATACATATTTAAATGTATGTTAAAAAGTTTTCGCAAAATTTGTCGTTAGCAGTTTGTGGACAATAAGGGCTCAAACACATCAGCCTATTTTTCCGCTGCGCCTAAACCCGGCAACGTTTAACATTAATTACCACTGTGCTATCCACATTTCGTAGAATTGTACTGGGACATACTGCTCATATGGCCGGTGATCATGCTAGTGCAATTATTACATTTAAATGTTTGGCTGCTCCATATATAAAACCCAGTAAGGGAAAAAAAATATAAAATCGTATCACACGATCCTTATTTTCATAGTAAGTCCAATGAAATTGTAAAAGCATCTAATATTAACACCGCTTAAACTGGTAAGTGTAGTCAGCCCCGCATATAAGGGGTGAAACCGGGGTATGTTCCCCGGGCGCCACCTTCAGGGGGCCAAATTCAAGATTCAAGCGTAGCAGACAGGTGCACCACTTAGCACACCGCAACTTTGCAATAAATGAGACGCGCAGCACATATAATCTTTCTATTTCTTTCTTTTTTACACCAGTTTTGGCGCCCCTGGTGGATTGGGGCATTATTGATCGATAAAATGAGATTAATTTGTTACTGCCAATATTTTCATTTCCAGAAAATTTTAGTTCGCGGGCTACCTTAGTACATCCCCCATAAAGGATTGTCAGTTGGCGGCAGACGGCAGTTTTTGCTTCGCTTCAAAAAAAATCTAGATCCGGGGCTGAGTGTAGTCCATATCACCTAAAAATCAATAATAAATGTGGTAAGTCACTTTCAAAACCGTGTTTGGAACTTACTAGGTTTGTTCAATTGTTAATCGTCTTGCTCCTCGAAGGACTTAGGGTAGGCTTTTTCCCAGCAGTGGGACAGTACGGGCTAAGTAAAAAAAAAAAAAAATCTTGTTAATGTGCATTTCATTAACGAGACAATTAACGATTAAAAGACCTAGTAAACTGCTTTGGCGCTATCCTGAAAAATTTAGTTTGAAGCACTTACTTACCTTGTTATAGTGAAGTAACTTAGTAGTATCTTGTGAAAGGCTTTGTATTTTCCGTTTTTTACAAGAACAAAATCAACGCCTCGACTAGGTCAGTATCAATTTCAAAATTAATTAAATTGATGACAGTAGTTTTGAAAGATGTTTCTCAGATCCGATAATTGTAGCAAAGTAATGGCATATCCATTACTCTGCTTAAGAACTATGTGTTTCAAGTCTTTAATTTTTATCTTGTGTTTTCCTCTGTCAATGTTACGTGCAATTGGATCCGACTTGGCTAATCAAAGCTGATGTTTCAAACAAGACATGCGCTAGACGCAAGATGAACTAAAGATAGATAGATATATAGATACCTTCAGTTCATCTACATTCATATGTAGATATATCTATTGATTACTTTTATATAACTTCTCAACTATGAGAAAAGTAAATGATGCGAAGAAAGTCGTGCAAACATATTCGGTTCGGCACATTCAGTAGCAATTACTACACATATTTGGTTTTCATTCCGCTCGTGCTGATCAGCAAACTTGGTTCGGCATCATCCACCCTCGCTTAATCATATTCGAGTCGGCTCGGCACAATTCGATCTAAGCCGAGCGGTTTTTTCCCGAACATAAATGTACCTACATAATATATTCAAGTATATATAAGTATATACTTAAGTTAAAGTTCGCGAGCACATTCGTAAGAAGCTGGCAGTATCATCACAACGGTAATGTTTTCCCATTGTTTGTCTTATTTGTGTTAGTATATTCGTGTATTTATGTGTATTTATCTGTTCTTGTATTTATTTATATTGTATTATATATATATAGGTTAATAGGTATATGTATATTAAAATAAATATTTATTCCACAATTTTCGTTATTGCACCTACCACTGTTTATCTCTGCATCACCCAAAGGTTGACTGGTAGAAAATGCCTATGGCATTAAGTCCGCCTATGTACATTTGTGTGTAAAGTGTTAAATAAATAAATAAATAAATATTCGGTCTTTCCACTTGACTGTGACCAATCAGGCTAGTTTGAACATATTATGTAGAACCCCTCAGTAGAATAGAACATGTTATCGATAGCATATTTCTCCTACCGAGCAAGCTCTCCATCGTAGCCGGTAATACCGCCAACATATAAACCGTTGCCAATGCGGGGCTCGGTGCAGCCCCTACAATTTATAGCGGACATTTAGCTCGCATACTTTACGCCGTGCCCTCTTAACGCAACACTACATTACGACTGCAATGCCCGATGTATCGCGGTGTTAGGATGCTGCGGGTTTTAGGAAATGCGTTTATTATGATTACGTTTTATTACTTTTTAAGTACTGCGTAGTCGACTCGAGGCATTACCTTTAGATCACTAATTTGAATATAACCCATGTACATATCACCCTTATTATTCCACACTGCGCACCCACGGTTACAGTGGTAGTACGAGAGGGGTATTAACTATTGAAAAGCATCTACAGAAATGAAAAAAAAAGTCACACAATTGTTTTGATAGGAATTGTTATAAGTACCTGGGCGACCGAGCTGTGCTTTGGTGAAAATAGAGAATGCTCATTTAATAGTATAGAATAGTTCATACTAATTCAATGCTGTCATGATAGTAGGTAGGTACTTACTAATTCCATGCTACCATGTAATGACATTCTAAGGTACGTAGGTATCTTGTTCTAAACTTTGGGCGACCGAGCTCTGCTTGGGTGAGAATACGGGGAAAACTAATTTTTCCAGTTATGAAACCTAGCTAGATTGATTTTTCGCCCCCGTAAATCCCTATATTGTAATTTTCATCGAAATCGTTGGAACCGTTTTCGAGAACGACATTACAAATATATTATAGTTATTAGTAGTATTTTTGCCTGATTGGAGGCAATAACTTCGTTTCCTGTTGCATGGCACTTAAACATAACTTGAGAAATGTGGGTGTACGTCTCTACCTACCCCTTTGGGAAATACTTATAAGTACTTGATGTGTTTAAACTTCCGTACCCAAATGGTGCCAAACGGAACCCTATTACTAACCTTCCGCTGTCCGTCTGTCCTCCAGCGGGCTGTATCTCACGTTTCGTGAGATACAGCCCGCTCTTCATAGACAGTTGAAATGTCGACTGATTGTTTATTTCTATTGCCGCTATACCAAAAAATAATAAAAATAATTGCTTTTATTGTTGCTCCAAATATTGTACGGTGGTACGGGGTTCCGTGCCAGTTCTTGTGAGAGATCGAAGCGCACTTTTTTTTTAATGTGTAGTGAAAGATATAATTGTGAGCATAAATAAATAAGTGAATATGACGGTGTGCCCGTTGAAAAATGAAACGTTTTAACGTTCAAGCCCCGCGGTTTGACATTGTTGCAAAAAAATCTGTAAAATGTCACTTTACTGAATTTTTCGGTGATATCGGTAATTTTTTGATTATTTTACTACTAATTGACGACAATATCCGTCAGGCCTTACAGAGAAATAGCCGACACACGATATTAGCCATTAGATAGCAGTAAAAATAGTGATTTAAGAGAGTTTGTTCTGAAAGTGGGCAACGTCGCAAATACATGTCAAATATTTCGCTGTTTTGATTCATTTAGCAATATTACTGTATGGAAATAAGAAATGGGGTTAACTAGCGAACTAGAATATTGACGAAAAAAATACAGTTATTAAATCGTAACACCGAATTGTTAGTTTTAGATGTAAAAAAAAGTATTTCGAAACTTTCCAAATGTCTTTTTTACTCCTAAAACGGATACAACATCCAATTCAATGTTATAATTGCAATTCATTATTACTATTCTAGTTCGCTAGTTAGCCACATTTCTTAATTCCATACAGTAATATTACCAAATTAATCAAAACAGGTAAATTTTTGATAGCTATTTGCGACGTTGCCAACTTTTAGGATACAAGCTCTTAAGTAAGATACGATACGAGATACGAGAGAAACGATCTTAAGCCGCTTGTAGTCTGCCATGTACATTTTACACGGTAAGGCTTTACCGGTACAACCAAGTATCTCTGCATACTCTCTAATTAAAACGCCGATACACGTTATGTAATAAGACTTAACTGTATGTTAGATAAATTATAACATTGTTAATATAATTAACAACCGTGTAATTACACCGCGCATGTGATAATACCCAGGATCTTATTTCAATTTACTAGAAGCCTTGTTCTTCCGTGACTATAAATAGTTCATAATGTTTAATGAATATTGCAAAGGTTAGGATGATTCAATTATAGCAAATACTGATGAAGGACACGACTAAGCTTATTACCCGACTTCGGCAAATCTAAACGGAAAGGGTTATGATTTTAGCCGTCTTTGTATGTATGGACGACGATGTCTGTGCGTGTTTTTACGTGTATTCTACCTTAGTGCCTAAAGTAAAGTAACCGATTTGAATGAGGTATCCATAGGTTTGTAATAATGATCCAGGTGACATAGGCTAAATAAATTCTTCGTAAATATAATATGGTGGACTTTACAAGTAATTTCTGACCCCGAAAAAAAAGAAATTGCGATAATCATGACATGTTTGGTATCAAAAGAAAGGTCTTATCGAGCACATTACAAATCTTTATATAAATCATATTGCACAAGTAAATAAATATGTTTAAATAGTAAAAAACAGGCAAAAGTGAGACTGCGCTACGTACGGCGCGGCCTGGCTGTAAAATTAATAACTCTTATTAACGTTGTCGTAACGTTTCGTCAAAACGGAAAAGTATAAAATAAATAATTTTCTTTAGAAAACTGTTACCCGACTAATGAAAATTAAAATGATCTAAAAAGTACGAAACAAGAAAATATTTCAGACAGCAATCAAGACAGGTACAAAAATGGTCAAGGTCAAGCCATGCCTGCGCATGCCTGTATACCATGTGAATGCCAAGAACACCAAAAAAATTATAATGGCAGTTTTTTTAAACAATTTATTGTATTTTATCTCGTATAAGTGTCATTCTTCTTCTAAAGTCTTACACAAACTGTATCGTATTACCCAGTTACTGAGTTGTGGAGGTCAGATAGGCAGTCGCACGATGTTAAACACTGGTATTCAACTGAATTCCAACTGGAAGCCAACTCCAACATAGTTGGGCAAAGGCTAGGCAGATTGATTGTATGTGTAATAGAGTGGAGCCGTCTGGAATGAGAGCCCTATGTCCAGCAGTGGATATCTTTTACAATGTCTACTTCATTACCAAAATCAGACACCACTGACGAATGTGGCACAGCCCCATTGATGCAAGTTTCTTGCCTGTGACGTACAGCAAAATTGAAACAACAGGCACGATGCAACTTTTATTGTTGCTATAACACAGGCAAATAAATCGCACCGTGTAAACCAGGCTTACCTGCATATAGTTACAATGCAGTAGGCAATCGTAGTGAATTTGTGATCAATACTCGTTCCTTCTCTGTAGGCATATGTGTTATTCTTTCTCTTTTCCAGCTGAACAACAATTCCTATTTATTTCCAAAAGCGGACCATTTGTTCAGTCCATAAAGTATTCATTAAGGTCCGTTGCAGCGCGGCTGACAAATGAATGTCCACCACTGCGTGACACCGGTCGCCTCCACGTGAATTAACTAGTCAATATTACGCGAGGCTAGCTTTTGCATATGTGGTGAAGTAACGGAAGGGAAAAACAACTGTAATCTTGCAGATATAAATGTATCTAACATTTATATCTGCAAGATTACAGTTGTTTTCTAGACCACATTCACCACCACCTTTTCGAGATAGGAAACGAATAGTATTTTTTTATCAAACTATTGTATTTGATTTAACAAAATAACAGCAACTAGCTATTTCTCCCAAGTTCGTCTGCGTTTATTTTGTATTTCATAATTAATGTCTAGGATGAAAAGTAGCTTATATCCTTGTCTGGTTCCAGCTTAACAGTCTGTCAAATTTCATAACGATTGGTTCAGTGGTTTAGACGTGAAATCAGGTAACAGACAGATAGAGTTTCTTTCGCATTGATGTATGGATAATACTGAAAGTTACTTTAACAAGTATTAATTATAATTTGTCTCAAAGAACATGACCAGTTTTATTTTTTTTACACTGCAGAGCCACTTTTCCCTTTCCTAGTTTCTGAACTATTAATTAATAACAACGCATTCACATTTCAACCGGACGCCACACGGACGTCAGTTGACTAACGTCCAGTGAGCAGTCCGCACGTCATCGCCTCAACTGACTTCAACATGCTGTGCTTAATGTGCTGTGTTTAACGGGTTGAAGGTTTTACTTTTAGGATATTTTTTAATTGAGTAGAAGAGTTTTAATTTTAAATTTTCCTTTAGCAAACGAATTCTAATCTTATCATGATCTTGTCAAAATAGATAAAGGCTTTTTGCTTCATCATAACCTAACCTAACCTTTCTGAAGAATAACACTAATAAGGTTACCATTCATGTCGTTCTAGGTCGTCCCCTGCCAGCGTTTTTACTCACATCCACCTTTGAATAAAATAGTCTTCTCAAAATTCAAAGATTAAAGCGAGCCGTCTACTGCCAGCTAAACTAAGTTAGTTTAAGGTTAGTGTAGTTAATGTCGCTGGTTTTTCATACTTGTGCGTCCACCCACATGTATGAAAAACTGGCTCGCTTAATTAACTGGCGGTGGACGGCTCGCTTAAAGGACCTACCAATCTGACAGAAAGTGATGTCACAATTTGGTAGGTTTCGGATTAATTACATCAATCTGCGGCAGCATGCGGTCAGTGCACCCGCCCGAAGACATCATGTAACGTCAATTTAAAGTGAAAACAATAAAAAAATATAGAGGATTTTTTCATTTAAATTCAATTAAAACAATCAAAACTAGAGCCAAAGCTCACCATACAGGATGTACCAATCACAAGCTGTAACGTCACAATGTGGTAGGCTGCGGATTAATATCATCAATCTGCGGCAGCGCGCGGTCAGCGCACCTGCGATGACGTCATGTAACGTCACTAACTTGTTAGGATCTGTCGGCAATTTGCGAAGGATTATGCTGAAATATCCGGTTTAGACTTGAATAAATAAACGGGGCAGGCACGTTTCATTTATTGTTATTGTGATGGAATTGCAATAAAATGAATAAGCCTTCCTGTAAGGTACAAACCGAAGGATTATGAGTTATGACCAAAGAAATGTTGATGAGCAACGCACTCATGCTTAACTGCGAGTACTGCGACTAATTACCCCACGAGTCAGCAAAAGTAGTTTTTTGTTTGATTTAAAACTAGCGACTAGCTTGTACGTATAGTTTTACGACTTGAAAAATCATCGATATATCTTTATTGAATGCAAGTTTTATATTATCTTTAGGGAAAATGTTTTCAAAATGATAATAATACTACGTTGATGTCGTGGTGGGGCTTGCGCGCTCCGAACTCTGGGTCTGTGCCGGTAGAGTTTACTTTGCCGGTACGGGTCTAGGATGAGGAGCCAGACCAAGAGAGATGCAGAAACCCGCAGGGCAGCATGTGGCGAGCTGTTGGGCAGTAGCGACCCCACGGACCCTATCTCCCGGGAGAAATCTTGTTCCTCATCTCTGGCTTGCCTTTATTGGCCGGCTGGAGTGAATACTGACGTTGAACAGAGCTCCCACCTCATTCTTGCCTTAATTGGCCGGCTTGAGTGGAGATTCGCAAGAGCAAACGTGCTCAGAGGAAGGAAGTATTCCAGTAACTGCTCGTAGGGATGTTGACCAACTTCCGGGCTCTGGGATTGTTCTGAAAGCCGTGGAATACCTCTCTACTCCTCAAGCACCTCAGGACATGTTGCCCCTTGTCACTACGTCACTATGTGCTAGTGACAGTTTACGGGAGCCCATTATTGAGTGTGCAAGTCTCCCCCTGCTGTTTTATCCGTGTATATATAAAACATTGATCAGTCAGGGGCCATAGTCCTTCCATAGTTCCAGGTCACCAGTCAACTTAAGCCACCCAAACCCATAGTCTAATATCTTTGTTTCAATATCCTGCAATAGTCCTACACCAACCGTGGGTTGTCCTTGGGTGCACTTGCATAGTGCACACAGGGATAATCGTCGGTTGGTGCCTCATTTCATTAAAACGCCAAACGGGCCTCTGCGAGTTGGCTTCGGCCCCTCGTACGCCTTTCAAAGGTCCATAATTTTTTTATTGACAAAACAAAACAAACTTTGACGGTAAGTAGTTATACAGAATGGTGTAATACAAAAGGTAGGTAATGAGGTCAAAAGTCCAATAAGAGAAGCTACCTTCCCCCCAAACTAGGAAAATCTTGTATCTTGGGCGGCAGTGTTTTCGTATTACATTAAAAGGTCGAGCGACTATTGTGAGCATACAAGTAAATTTTGAATGAGATATTGTCAAATTTAAGGTTATGTAGGTACTAGTGAAAAGAAAAAGAAAACATGTGTAGTATGAGTACAGATGTGTATGTTAGTGTATTTTGGTGGTTGGTGATGTATGTATGTATGTATGTTGAGTGTGTGGGGTGTCATGACGTGTTATGTGAATAATTATGTGGGAACTGTTGAGTGTACGTATGTGCGTGGAGATGAGAGGGGGGTGGTCCCATAGGGAAGATGGAAAACGAATGTAATAGAATCAACAGATCCAGGTAAGTAAATCTTCAACAGCCTCATACTCTTGATCAGTTATCCTTTCTTCTATTTTAGCTTTTACCCTGTAACTATACAATTCAATAATATTTGCTTTATTATTAATTTTTGTGTATAAATGTGAGCTAAGAACATAATGCTGACGTCTAGCAAAACTGATAACTAATAGCATAATGATGACGGACACCAGCATTAAAATCCGTTGCGTAGTTAAGAAGGACAATTTGGCCAGACAGACATGCACGAAAAGCGACTTTAATTTATAAATGTATAGACAAAGAAGACAAAAATTCACATACACATACATTCCTACTTCTGAAACCCCACATTAGTCATCCATAACAAAAGGAAGGTTTGTTTGTAGTTACTTTCATGCTACGTGTAAACTCATTACCTTTTCCTTATAAATGTGGCTTGAAACCAGCCATGCTTACGACTACAAGACCAACGTTGCAGTACAAAGCAATACAAAATACTATGAATTCGTTCAAAGCCAAACAAAACAGAAAATAATCCACAAAGCGGGTTTGGTGCATAAACGTATGATTGACGACAACACCGCGCCTTATTGCAGGTATATCGGAAAGTTCCACTCGAAACAAAACATTGATAAGGCATGTATTCAGCTTTTACTTTTCCGGTGTAATACATTCCATCTCTTTCACACATCCCACCTCCTTTCCGGGAGTACTGTCTAAAACTGCGCGGGTCTTGGTTCCACTTACGTAAGGAAGGTACTCATAGCTTCAACTCAATAGTTCTCGAGTAAAAGCAAACTAAACAGTCGGGCAGATATATAAAGAGATGTGAAAAAATATAAAGATGATAATTTTTCAATAAACACCTAAATATAATTCGACTTAAAAATATTTTATTTCACATAAACCTAAATAAGCATTTATAATAATACGAAATTGAGAAGAGCCGGAAATAAATAATTGGCTTTTAGAAAGTTTTCAAATTAAAGTGTTAATTATAGTTATGGAAGGAAAAAGGAGTGGGAAGGGAAAAACGGGAGCCCTCGGCCCAGCATAGCATAATCGGCCAAAAATGGGCTTCGAGAGGGAGTGGACTGTAATCTACCACGTGGGCCAGTGCGGGTTGGTACATGTCACATATCTTCGAATTTTTTGTTCTAAAACATGTCGGATTCCTCATGATGTTTCGCTTCACCGTTCTGAGAGCAGTGGTGATGAAATTATTTACACAAAGTTAAGCGCCTGCCTGGGTTCAGAAACCTGTCAAGTTCCATGTGTAATAAATGGCTACATGGATTGCAACGGCTAATCTAGAGAAAGTGAACCTTTTATCCGTGTCTATGTAGTAGCACAAAGGACCCGTGATTGACGCTGTAGGCTCAGCGCTACATCGCTTGAGGGGACGGACAGGCGACAGGCTAGTTTTGTGTATGTCAGACTCCCAAAGCGAATAGGTTTTATTGCTTTGCAATTTGTTTTAATTAAATGTTCGAAACGGTCGTTTTTTATGGATTTGCTTGCGAATTTGTTTTTCGCAATTTCCTTTTTTTTATGTTAATCTTCGGATAGGTCAGGTGCATAGTAGTCGCAACCACGTGCGTGTATGATCAGAAGTATGAACGTAGACGAAACGAGAGGATCGTAGCAGGAGGGGTTCTGTAGTTCAATAGTTTCTACCCACCTCCATGGGAAAAAGGCGTAAGGTTTCCATATACTTTTTTTACATCTAAAACTAAATAATCGGTGTTATGATATTAATCATTGCTTTTCGTAATCAATATTTTAGTTCTCTAGTTAGTCATATTTCTTATTTCCATACAGTAATATTGCCAAATTAATCAAATCAGCGAAACATTTGATCAGCTTTGAGACGTTGCCCACTTTCTATATAAACGGTCATAAGTAAACTTTTTTTTTATCTAGACAGTGAGCAAATATCAAAATCGTTTCGATGATCTACGTAAATTAATGCAATCGTAATTAACGTTTGCATCGCAATCATTCGGTAGCGAATTTTTTACATTCATCAGTCAGTATTGATCATTAATTTGGCCTCACAATAAATCATTTGCTCGTTTTTGAGGGACGTCACTATCGTGGTTCATATTCGTTTCAGAGTTTTACTGCCTGTCTGTTTGATCTTAATTTTTTTAAAGAAAAAGCATTTGAATATGTAAGTGCTATCTCGTCGTAAGATACAGATCTCATGCACCTACTTATTAATATTTATTTGTTAGTCATTAAGATTGCAAGTTGGTATTAATAATAGCAACTTACTTACCACTTTTTGATATTATACCGTTGCAAACAACATTATTTTATTTCTAACACCCTTTCAAAATCATGATTTTCAATGTTTTAAAGATCGCGTCTTTAGTCGTTTCGTCAATTTTTGGAGCCTTTACCAAGATCCACAATTATGATATTACACATAGCATATTACAACATCTTTTGGCAGGGTGCCAAAATCTAAACCAACGCCGCCGCCGCCATATTGTTTTTACAATACAATTTAAAATTGTTTACCAACAACGCCCCCCTGTCAGTCAAACGATTTTTGTTGCAGAGTATATTTTTCAAATGTATTGCAACAAGCGTCAAAAAAAATCGGCAACACCCAAGCAAACCCACAGTAAACACTAGTACACACAATCTCACAAAATGTCAGAAACCCTACTGTCATTTACCATTTCCAATACGTCGTCCGCAGTGCGATAACGCCACTGCATCGTCGAGATTTCATAAAAATTGCATCCAATATTCGCTAGTCTGGAATCGTACGTCCAAAGTTAATGAATTTAATTTGATACGGAACCTCTTTTGTTCTCGCGCGTGTGTAACCGGCTTAATTGTGGACTTTCAATTTTGAATGGAAGATTTGTGAATGCGGCATTAATTGAGGGGGTAATAATTGTTGCGGAGAAGATTAATTTATTATGGCGTAATATGGTGGTACTTGTGTGTGCCACCGGTATTACGCCTTATTAAATTGTATTGTAAATAGTAATTGTCCATGATAGGAATAGAAAAATACGATAGGGAGAGTGTACAAAAAAAAAAATATAGGCTGTCATGGAGACAGCCGACAGAAGTGAAAACTTAAAACTGGTATTAGCGCCATCTATAGTCTATAGTAAAGCACTACGGTGGCGTGCGGTGACGCGAATCCACAAGTTTACTCAAAAATCGATCAACGTGCCTAAAAAAGTTTCAGTTAAAAATACTTGCAAGATTTGTTCACAAAGATAGTTTCAAAACGGAATCGAGCATTTTAAAGTAACATAAATGCTAAGACAACACTTAAGCCCACTTACTCCTCAATTGACTCAATGCATTTAATACTAAACGTATTTAAAATATTATTCTGTCACTGTCATCTTCATACGATTGACAGAAACAGAATTACGTTTTAAATACGTTTAGTACTAAACGCATAAAGAGGGCGCCCAATGGTCCACTAGCGCAACTCCTAAAAATAATATTATCTCGTGACTGGGAAGGAATTATGAATAACGGCTAGTAAGGACCCTCGGTAAGTGTGTCTAGACTTTTCTAATAAGTTTTATAAAGTTTTATATTGAGACACCTAGCATTTAAAACCGATCTAAAGAAAAGCGGCCACAGTCCTCTAGATCGTATCTTTTTTATTCGTGTCTCAATATAAAACTTTTTAAAAGTTATTAGAAAAGACACTTATCGACGGTCCTTACTATCCGTTATTCATAATTCCTTCTCAGTCACAACATAATAATTCAAAATTCAAAATTCAAAAGTCATTTATTCAAACTAGGCTGAGAATCAGCACTTTTCGAACGTCAAAATTACATAAGACAGTCCCCCAAAACGCCTACCCTTCACCACTTCCTAGTGCATTAGCTGGGAAGAAGAAGTGGCGCAACAAACTCCCCAGCAGCACAGCTGTCTGTTCAGTTAGAAGAACAAAAAAAATAAGATTCTATATAATAGTATTCAAAATAATTTAGATAATTTAGATTACGCAACACAAAACATAATTTAAATTATTAGCCATATGTTCGCTAGCACACGCCAATATACCATACAACATCATCGAGAACTATACTCAGGCAGAAATAAAAACTAAACGTAAACAGAACTTATCTAAATAAAAGCCTCCAGGCATAAAGGGCGTGCCCGCTTACATATAGTTGTAACTGGAAGTTATAAATGATAAACTAGGACCATCGAGATAAAATAAATAAAACAAACAGTTAATTACTAATAACAATAACTAATATGATCAATTGTCGAGGTCACTAGCTAACCACATATTGCAATACAACTCATTAGAAAAAACATTGTAATGAGTAGATTATGTCAACAATAAATTGAAATAAAATTAAAAATAGCTTGACTTATAAAGTCAAATAAAAAATAAAAAAAATACAATTATATAAACTCATATAACTTGTCAGTAGGTAATCTGGAGAAAGAACATAAACATTGTCTTGAGTTAATCACAGCGACCAACTATTCTTATCATTTAAGTAGTCGTTTATAGAATAGTATGCCTTTGAACAAAGCTTGGATTTTACTTTCGTTTTAAACGCATCAAAAGGCAAATCTAGCAAAGAAGAGGGTAGCTTGTTATAAAAGGTTATACCAAGCCCAACAAATGAGTTATGAACCTTATGAAGCCGGTGAAAGGGAGCTCGTAGTTTGTCCTTATTTCTAGTGTTAACATTGTGAAAATCACTGTTTTTAGTGTATAAGTGTATATTTTGCCTAATATATAAGATGTTGGCGAAGATGAATTGGGACGCCACCGTGAGGATACCAATATCTTTGAAAAAATCTCTCAGAGAAACTCTGGCACCTAGCTGGTAAATAGCTCGAACAGCTCGTTTTTGAAGGACAAATATATTTTGAATATCAGCAGCTTTGCCCCACAGCAGAAGACCGTAGGACATAACGCTATGAAAATAACTAAAATAGACTAACCGAGCTGTATCGACGTCAGTGTATTGTCTTACTTTCCTGACGGCGTAGGCGGCCGAACTGAGCCTTCCCGCTAGGCTCGATATATGTGGGCCCCACTGAAGTTTAGCATCTACTGTTATGCCCAGAAAAACTGCCGAGTTTACAGACTCAAGCACCTCTTTATCTAAGACGATGTTGGGTCCTAGATTTCTAATATTTGGTAGGGCGAACTTTACACATTTCGTTTTCTTGGCATTGAGAACTAGGTTATTTGTCGTAAACCAATCCGTAACCATTGAGAGAGCACTGTTTACATCGTCAAAATCTTGTCTATTCCTGTCTACTTTAAAAATAAGAGAGGTATCATCTGCAAACAGTACAACTTCACAGATACCCTTTAAATAGAATGGTAAGTCATTGATATACACTAAGAACAAGAATGGACCTAGTATTGAGCCTTGAGGTACACCTAACTGAACTGGTAGACCGGAAGATTTCACACCATTAACATCTACACATTGGGACCTATTGTGTAAATAAGAATTTATAACGTTGAGAGCTTCGTTTTGAACACCGTAATGACGCAGTTTACGCAAAAGCGTGTCATGGTGCACGCAATCAAAGGCTTTGGAGAGGTCACAGAAAACCCCAATAGCATTTTGCGAGTTCTCCCATGCGTTAAATATGTGTTTCAGCAGAGCAACACCCGCATCTGTAGTCGAACGACCTTTTGTAAAGCCATATTGTTCATTATGAAGGAGGCTATTTAAATTAAAATGTCTAAGTAACTGCTTGAGTATTAACTTTTCAAATATTTTGCTAAATGCTGGTAAGATAGAAATAGGCCTGAAATTGCCAACGTCGTTTTTATTACCTGATTTAAATAGTGGTATGACTTTACTATTCTTCATGAGGTCAGGAAAAGTTCCTAAATCAACACATTTATTAAAAGTAACAGCTAGATAGGGGGCTACGATGTCTATTATATTACTTAAAAGTTTAATGGAGATGCCCCAGTAATCACCAGAGTTTTTAGACTTGAGTGTGTTAAAAACATTAACTACATCACGAGGCGTTACATGTTCGAAGCTAAATAAGGGACTATTTTTAGATACACTACTAAGCAAAAGGTTTTCAGCTTTAGACGGGGATGAATTTAAGGAGCGAGTCGTAGTTACAGGTATGTTGGCAAAAAACTCATTAAACGCCTCGGCTACGTCAGCTGCTTTATTAACTAATTTATTGTCGACCATAATCTCAAGTTGTTTATCTTGTTTAACCGACTTACCCGTTTCATTGTTAATAATTTTCCAAGTGGTTTTTACTTTATTATTGGATTTTTTAATTGTATCGCTTAAAAATTTAGATTTAGCAAAAACACAAACCTTTTTAAATAATTTTGAATAATTTTTTACATGCTCTAGGAAAGGAGTATCAAACCTGATTTTTTTCAAACCATATAACTCGTATAGTCTCGCTCTACTTTTATAAATTCCTGGAGTGGCCCATTGGTTAAAGCCAACGGAGGTGCCATTAATTTGAATAGTTTTGGCCTTGAAAGTAGATTGGTACTCTTTTTGCACAACATCAAAAAGGGCTCCATAGATTTCATTGGGATTCTCGTGTTCTACTATAGATGGCGTAATTCTATGAGCTATATTATTTTTAAACTTATTGCAACGACTAGCAGTATAAGGCCTGCATTCTATTTTATGCGGTTTTTTATGTAATGGCATGGGGAAGCTAGCTAATAAACCACAGTGGTCAGACGTTAAGTCACTTAACACTATTTTATTTTTGGCATCACAATCACTAAATATATTATCTAGACAAGTTGAAGAAGATGCTGTGATCCTGGTAGGTTCAAAAAACAAGTTTATTAAATTATAAGACCTAAACAGATTAAGGAGTCTAATACTTAATGGAGTAACATCTAAAATATTAATATTAAAATCTCCACATAAAATTATACTTTTATTAATTGATTTTAACCTATTGAGTGAATCCTCCATTACCGATTCGAAACTAATAAAATCACCAGAAGGGGGTCGATAAACGCAAATTATAACGTATCGCTCGAGTTCAACACAAGACAACTCAATAGTGCGCTCGATGGAAAGATTAACTAAATCTAAACGTTGTTTACATTTCAACTTGTTTGAAACAAGAACTAAAGATCCACCGCGAATGGCGCTTTTCCTTACAAACGCACTTTGTACAGTAAAATTATGATCACTGGTAAACACTACTTCATGTTCTTTCAACCAGTGTTCAGTCAAACATAACACCTGAACATCATAGTTCTCTATAAATAAACTTAACTCTAGCTCTTTGCCGGACAGACCCTGCATATTTTGATGAACAACATTCAAAATATGCGGCTCACCCGTTGTCGCTCCTAATAGTTTAAACTATAAGGCGTATCAAAAGTAGTGTTAGTACCACTACTAACAGTAATCGGTGGTACACTACAGGTACCTGTGTCACACTGTATATTGTATGCTAAGAGATTAGCAATTTGTCTCCTACAACTAGGTGGCAAATACATTGTATAATATGTCAGTTTATAATCAGTAATTAATTGATTACAATCAAAATATAAAATAGCGTCACTGTGACGACATGTCCTATTATAAATTAACATATTTAAATGATAAATGTGCCTATTTTGCTCATCAGACAAATATTGAGAATAAGGCAAGGCACAGAAAATAAATTTACAACTATTGGTCTCATTAAGATGTAACATCAAATGGACACATTCAATTATGTCCTTTTTTCTAACAGTTAAACTATCCCCATATAATAAAATAACAGTTGAACTGGGGTTTATTTTTGTCAATTTAATAGTACTAATTAATTGGCTAATACTGGCACCGGGTAAACAATTATTTATAACATATTGTTGTGAACACTGATTAAATACTCTACCAAAACCTTGACCAAATTTGTCAGAAAATACATAAGTTGTATTAATCAAATTATTCCTACTATTATTAACATTATTAATACAGCTACCTACATTCTGAACCACTGAGGGCATGGGCGTAAATACTTCAGGCTGAGTTTCCTGAGAGGAGGTGCAGCTAAAAGAGAGGTTATTTGTCAGAGACTCGTACCTCTCTGCATTGTACTTGACCAGGTCTGCCAACTCATTGGCCTCCTGCATACGCTTACTTAGGTCTTGTTGACAAGCCTCATATTTTCTAAAGATATCCTTTAGAGCATATTCCCTAACAAACAATTCATCCTGTAGGTGCTGAGTGTCAGTATCATACAAAGTATTACATAATTGTAATTCACTATTACACTTCTTTAATTCTTGAATTAAATTTAGATTTTTTTGCCTAAGTTTTGTATTTAACTTGTTAACTTTTTGGCGTTTCAGTGATTTTTGAATTTTTCTAATTAATTTATTAATTTTAATATATTTTTTCAACTTATTATGGCTAGTAAACAAATTGCATTTAGTGATAGTATCATCAGTTAAGTCTATTGTAACCATTGGCTGAACACATGTGGGTCCAGACCTGCTACCAACCAATTCATCATAAAGACTGCAGGTGATCGCAGACTCTTCACTAGCTTTGAGAGTTTCCAAATGGGTTATTGAGTTGTGGGCCTTGCTTAATTCCAGTTCCAATTCAGATATCCGTCTCAAAGCAAGTTCGTGGGTGTCACTACAATGCTGGAAATTTGACACAAGTTGACGGAGGTGTTGATGCTGGTCGAGTATGTCCACATGCTGAATATGTAGTTCGGCCAACTGGTTCTTAAGTTCAGTGTTCTTGTTATTAATGTACAGTACTTCTACCTCGCTGTCTTCCCTTTCCTGTAGCAGCTGATTGCACTGGCTTTTACTACATTCCAACTCTTTCAATGTAGCCTTCAATTTTTCCTCCAAGGATGCAGCTCTACGGGTCAACATATTGACAAGCCAACCCTAGAGGCACCCTAGAATGAGAGAAGAGAAAGCCAAGTGAGTAAAAGGAATAAGAGAGAGAGAGAGATAAGATGTGGATAGTAAGTACTAAGATGAAGGGACTATTGGGAGAATAAAATTATATATTATTTAGAATTGAAGGAAAACAAAGCAATAGAAGTTATGAAGAGTGTGTAATGTCAAATAAGGGAGGTTATTTTAATTATTCTAAATAAAAAAAGGGAAAAACCACAAAATTATGTTTACAAATTGGTTGGGGGTAGGTACTACCTACTATTTTAAACTGATTGAAACTCCAGTTTTAACATTAATTTCATGAAATGGCACTAATACAGTGATTTAACGTATCAGAGGTATTTCTAGTAACATTATACAGTTATGTGTAATTGTAAACAAAAGTGAAGTTACAAGAAATAAGTACCTACACTGCTTTTATTAAAGAAACTAGATTAACAATACAAGTTTATAACACAAACCTGTAGGTTTAAAAATATGAAAAACAATAAGGCCTAATGAGCCTATTTTTTGTGGAGTAAATTATGCAGTGTTTATTGTCTGGGCGAATGTTTTCGTCTTCGATTTTGCTTCCACTAGTTGTCAAGCAAAAGGAGGCATAAACCGTGCCAGTGTGTGATGGACGTGGCTCAGAAACCTGAGCAGTATTTTGTGATGTTCTGGGTTATGTAAATATTATACAGAATAAGTTAAATAAAAACAAAATACTCCCCGGGATTGAAGAAATTTTGAAATCCGTCACCGTTGGGTAGGTTGAGTTGACAGCCAGTTTACATAAATCCTTTATATGCGAAGTTCACGCAAAAAAAAACACTGTATAATCACTGAATATACTAATTAATAACTAGGTAGGACTATAGTACACTAATTTAACATAATTATAACACTTTTACTAATTTTCTAAATTAATTAACCTAGGAGGCCGTTTTTTGACGACCGGCTACCAGTATTGCCAGCAAAAAAAAAAAAGCAAAAAAAAAAAAAAAAATAATCTATTAAAGGAGTGGCGCTAGTGGACCATTGGGCGCTCCCTTAAGTGATTTGTGGTGTGAGCGGGCCTTAAGATAGGTAACAATTTAAATAAACCTTAATCTAACCGACACTGTCACATTCAACCGGAAGCTAATCCATAATGCAATACGCATTTCCCTTTAAAAAAAGGGTTACAAAGATAACAACAAAACAATAAATCCAAGCACACTTATCGCATAGACAAATGCAAGTCGACAAACGCAGTGTTTACTCAACATGTGGGGCAAGCCGGGTCATATTATGGGCAAGCCGGGGCGAAACGGGCAAACTGGGGCAAAGTGCAGGTGCCACGTCATCTGATTTATGCGCCGATTTGTCATTGGTCCAAACCACAGTGACCTTTGTGTTACGACAATGTGTGGTCAAGATTTGGGTGGCCTAAATTAGGTGGAAAATAGACTTTATGATAGGAAATGTTTCAGTGGATTTGCAGTCAAATGGGACACGTTTTAGTACAAAAGAAAGAAATGTATTCATCACTGTGATAAAAACGCTACTACCTAACAGTAACTATACTACGCTAACTGGTATTAAGCTGCATCCGGTTAGACTGGAAGCTGACCCTAAGATAGTTGGGAAAAGGCTTGGAGAAGATTACTGTGATAAAAACGCTAGTTAATTACCACCGCTTTTCTTTTTCCTGTGGGCAGCAATAAGCACAAGAGTTGCTATGTCAAAATAAAAATAAAATAAACTGATTCTGAAAAAAAATAACACTTGAACCACAACATACATAACATAACATATCATCTACATATAAACAGAAGGAGTTACCAAGCTTCCTATAAAATACGCACCGGAAACCCACCGTCTACTTAATATCCGTGCAGGGAATAAGATGCCAATATATCTCCGGTAACGTTAGTGTTGCCAACATTTTTGAGGCTGAAGACAAAGCTACTCGCGGGATTAGAGCAGTGATTAATTACGAGAAGCGTCTATAAGCCAAGTGGGGTAAGGTTGGTCACACGATACAATAGTGTGCGAGCTAGTTTGAGATAATTTATATAATACGATAAAAATGTATAACAAGCTTTTTAAAGTTCATAAGTTAAATTAACTAACGAACTTTTTTGAGTTTAGGTAGACATTTAAATCAATGTTTTTATATTTTTTTTGTGTGGACAGATGAACACAATATTGAATTACTATTAAAATAAAAAATATATTGTTTGCATTTATTTTTTATTCGATCTTTAAAAAAAATGGGAAGCTCAGAAATCTGTCTAATGTCATCTGTGATGAACATTGACACCTTTTTTATAATCACTTCAACTTATGTTTTTGCCATAATCACCGCTTTTTTCAACTGGTGATTATCTTGTTGTTTGTCTTGAGGTTGTTTTCTTTCTTTCTTTCTAAAGAAAACCTTTTCACTGCCTATTTACCAGAATTATTCCATTAACCATTTCTTGGTACCCACGTTACTATAAGAAGTAGTATTTTCCTGAACGCGTATACTCGTCCATCACTGATGCCTATATTCACCATATTCCAGTTATTATATTAGTGTGCTGTTAGCAACGTAGGACATAAAGCGAAGAACACACTAGGTGTCGGCTGGTAATTCGACTATTAATCACGCGACCGCGCGCCATGTGCAGTACTCACACTGCATCATAAATACTGAACGCTTTTAGATCGTACGGCACGGAGGCGATACGATTATGTTTTGTGTGGACATGTAAGTCCACTTTATCACGAATCACTAAATACGACTAGCGCTAAAAGAATACAAAAAATCGTTCTATTTCCGACGATTCAAACGATTTGAAGATGATAGAGACAGGTGATGTGTGGTGCATGCCCATGCTGATTACTGATTTATGATAGATCCATTATGCTCATGTAAGTTGTAGGTGTACTGATGAAAAGGAACGACTCAGTTTTAAATTTTTGCAATAACTATACAAGATGGCAGGGATATCGACGCGCAAACTGTAACCATGAATTCAGCTCATGATTCTAGATGCCCTAGCGTAGAAACACATCGGCGGTTATCAAAAAAAAAGTGCTGCTTCATAGAAAACTGCAATTATTATATACCTACGCGGTCAAAATATATTGAAAAGCAATTTTTATTTAAAATAACACATGATAAATTTCAATGCCGGGTGTTCAATATCATGTTATGAATCCATAGTAACTGCAGGCTGTGCGTCGATGTCCCTGCCACCCTGCATAAGTTGAACGTCTTCCCACTGAATGGCATAACTGAAAGGCTGTTACTGTTATTTCACCAGTACAAACACTAAAACAAAACAAAAAACCTCCGTGACGGTAAGAATAAACTTGGAAAAATTGGCTGGTTGACGCTTTTTTGTAACATCGGCGTCGAATCGTTTCGCTCTGTTAACTTACGATGCCTGATACTAAAATAAGCATCTCTCATTAACTTTTCAGTGATCATTGATCAGTAGGTTTCAATTGAAAAAGCAACAACCATCAGGTTTTCATCAATCATCATAATCTGCTTAGCATTATATTTTACATGGAACGACTACCTATCTGACCTCCACAACTCATTTACTGGGTAATACGATACCCCTTAGTAAGACTGGTTGTCAGACTTTTGAGCTGCTTCGGACAACCTGTAACGACTGGCAAAGATCTACAAATGACAGCCGGAACCAACGGTTGAATATGCTTTCCGAGGCAAGTTTTCATCCATTGTATTGATCTCGAATGCAAAACCTTATGCAAACCTTTAAAAATTATTACGAGTATTTTCTGCCTAAAGTACCATTTTCCAAGAATATTCGAACTCAAATCGTGCATTATAAACAGCTTCTCCGAACCTTCATTTTTCACAAGCCACATGCATAGTTCACGAGGGAAATATTAGTAGGAAAAATGCTGAAGTTATATATTTATGTTCTACGTAGATGGGCTTGAATTAAAATTGTATGAGCTGAAAAACCGGCGGTGAAGGGATGAAATTAATGGGATGGGATGTGCCGACGACATCTTTGGGTCTTACGAACTTGTGAATATGAAGAAAGTTGCTGATTTATTGTTTTACTGGACTCGGTAAGATAAACGAGGACTTTTTTGGTATCTGTGTTATGCTTTTGATATGTGGGTGTGTGTGAATTGAAAAGGATGTAAATGGATTAAATAAATTAAATTTGTGATTATTTTGAGACATGTTTAGGTACCAATTTTAATGCCATATAATACTGTGTTGGCATATTTTGCCCTGCACTGAAAAAGGTCTTAATAAAATTATATTATGATACTATTCTTAGTTTAAGTGGGACAATTAAAGGGGGGTTATCAATAGATACCTTCTCTCTATGAAAACAGCTCTTTGCACAGCAGTGGTACAGTTACAGGCCTATATTTTAAATAAAATGAAAGCTAAAACACATGAATATTCCATCGCTAACATTTTAATCCGATAACACAGAGTTATGACATAATCCCAGTCTGCAAAACTGTTGCTATATCTATGTTTATAGTTCACACGTTTAGTTCAGCTAAAATGGTGAAAACTAACAATAGTTTCAGTTGCAAGCCTATGTAGGTACCTACCCATGTATGTATGTATGTGTCTTGTATCTGGGTCAAAGTATCGGTATTGCTAAACGAGTTGAAACTGAAAGATTTTTGTTGGTTTGAGATTGTTTTACGGTGGTTTTTTGCTTGTTTGTTGCCGAAAGTTACAGGCAGATGGCGTTTACGGTTTAGTAATAAAAACGAGATACAGTTTTCTCATTGTTTTGAGATATTTTAAGTTTTATATTAAATGGGTAAATAATGATAAGTATTAATAATGGCAGACAAACTACTCAAACTCAACCGTTACGTGTCTACTGCCTCTTTAAGGCAATGCCTTTTAATAAAACGACATTTTTGTCATTTTATAAGATTGGTTTAACCCAGCAATGTGGTACATACCTAAATGTATCAATAAAGCCATCAAACCGACATAAAACTATCAAATATTACACATATTTCCGTCGAACAACTAATAAAGACACCTCTAATTAATAGTTAAGGTAGCAACTTCACAGCATATCAAAATGGCGTGCTGATCCATTTAATGGAAAAGCACACAGATTTGTCAAGCGAAGGTAGCTAACGGCCCCAATTAGTGGCTCCGAGCTAACGAAGGGGAATTCCGAGGAAAACCCACCGGGGCTAATAAGACAACCAGAGCACTGATCTTGTGGTGGAGCCTTTGATTTTAAGTAGTTTTGTAGTGAAACAGTGGACAACGAATGGATATTGATAGATAAATTGCTTGTAAAGTATTTAAAAAAAAATGAGGCGATTCGCACGAGCTTCATTTATTTGTAAATGAATTGACAACTTGAGAAATCGATTCGCCTACAACTTGGTGGGAATAGCCTCAAAAAAAAAAATTGACGATTTGCCCGTTTCGGTCGAGTAAATTCGGGCGAATCAGCAATATTATAAGCCAGTGTTAGGCTTTGGTTTTTCAGCTGAAATATAACTGAGTTTCATATTTGTTATTGAAAGCTTCCTTTGGCTAGGGAAGTGGCAAGCAGCGAGCATTAATAATAATTATTGAATAATCAACATTTAATAAAAAAAATCCTCGTTTTTGAATCCCATAGGTATTTAAATATCTATAATACTTTTTTGTTACTACTCCTTTTTAGGGTTCCGTAGTAAAAAAGAAACCCTTATAGTTTTGCCATGTCCGTCTGTCAGTCTGTCTGTCCGTCTGTCTGTCCGTGGCTTAGCTCAGAGACGGTTAGTACTAGAAAGCTGTAATTTGGCATATGTATACATATTAATTATGCCGACAAAGTGGTAAAATCAAATCAAGAAAAATATATTTTTTTAGGGTACCTCCCCTACACTTAAAGTGGGAATGTTTTTTTTTTCCCTCATCTCTCCCATGTTGTGGGGTATCGTTAGAAAGGTCTTTTAAAAATATTGTAAGTTTATACAAACCATTTTTGGATTCAGAGATATGTTTGCGAAATATTAAGCTTTTAACTAAAAATTTTTGTTAGAGTCAACTGTCCCGCCCTTCTAGCTAAATAGTTGTACTTGGACTTGTGAAAAAATTCACAGCAGTAGTATATATAACGAAATTAAAAGAAAAACTATCAGAGCTAAGTAGGCTCTACAGGTGAAAGAGTAATAATTGACCAACTTAAATTTGCGGTTTGAAAAACATGATCTCCCATACATTCCGTATGGGAGAACATGTTTTTCAACTACAATGTTAAGTTTGTTCTGGGGATAAATTCATCCCAAATACGGAACCCTTCATTGTGCGTGGTCCGACACGCACTTGGCCGGTTTTTTTTGTTGATACTTTCTTGTTTGTTGTTTTGGTTTTATTCTGTATAAGGACCATTTTGGCAAACACACCTAACCGCTGCTCATGTATGTGAATCTGCTAATACTACAACACAACATCCAGTTTTATTCCATACAACAAAAGCAAATCTCGGTGCAAGATACCATGCATTGCTCTAATTAAGTTTAAACAAAACATGAATCATTAAAAGCGGTGTAATGCGCGCTGCGGGGGTGAAGGCGAGGGGTGAGGAGGTGCGCATCCCCTCTTGATTTATACCCCGATTTGTCGTCGAGCCAAACCGCCTCTGATTCACCGCTGTAATGCCGTGTTTACTGATAAACACAGGAATACCGAATGGTCGTTGTAAATGAGTTTTCATTAAGTTGTGTGTTTTTTGGGGGGTGAAAAGGGGTTGATTGGT
Organism: Agrochola lota; assembly: GCA_947364205.1. Lineage (NCBI taxonomy): Eukaryota > Metazoa > Arthropoda > Insecta > Lepidoptera > Noctuidae > Agrochola > Agrochola lota. The sequence goes on along the minus strand of OX376235.1, from coordinate 1,535,697 downwards.
TTCTGTAAATCACGAAGATAAAGCTAGTTGCCCATTCCAAAGCGTAGTACGTTCCTATGGAGAAGAACGGGCAAGAACATCCACGGACATTATTTTAAACAAAAATATTCAAAATATTGGTTACATCATTCATGTTGAAATCAATATGTGATAGGATTCCTGTTGAAATCATGTGAGAACAATATGGAAAGACGTACACGTTAAAAGCATCCGTAATAAAAGTTTGCGCGTGTTTGCAACCTACCGAGAACCTGCACTATACCTATAATATATTTGAAATAAGATTAGACGTTTAACTTTACCTTTTTTACAGTCCTTTCAACCGATTTTGACTTCTATTACGTTGCCTGCATGACAAATGGCAGCTGCAGTAAACAGTTGGTATTGCAACCACTTTTTTTGATTTTAATGTCTATGGTATAGAAGTCAGAATCAGTTGAACGGATTGTAAAAAAGGTCTGTTTAAATGTCTAATATTATTTCAAATGCAGTATATTGTAAAAGTAAAGAGATTATGCAAAATAGAACTATAATTAAAAGAGTTTCCACACTACACTCAACGGCTACACCCCTACCACCGGCTACACCCCTACCACGGCAACGGCTGCACGTATGGCAGTATTAGCATTTTATCTTTCAATACACTTTGGGTTTCCGGTACCGAATTAACTGAACCCGTTATTTAGGGTTTTAGAAAAACTGCAGCCAAATTTAAAAGCCAAAAACATAAAGGGTTTCTATTTCGCCTCCTTTTTTCGTATCAACACGAGTTATTCAAACATAGGTACCTCATTTCAAAGTTATTCAAATAGTGTGGTGGGCTTGTCACAAGCCCACCACACTATTTCAAAACACTGCAATTCTAAAAGCCAGACTCAGCAACGATACCAGAAAAGTGGCATGGCAATGAAACTCGACGAGTCCCGGAGAAACAATTCAACAGTCTTGGAACCCGCAACGAAAATAATCATAAAAGAACGGAGGAGTAGGAAAAACATGATTTCCACTTCCTTTCATCAATCAGAAGACAGAACAGAGCCAGGTCAATTAAAACACATAATAACAGTACCTGGTCGACCGAGCTCTGCTTGGATGAAAATAGAAAAAACTAATTTTCCCAGATAAGAGACCAAGCTAGATCGATTTTTCGCCAGTTAGTTGCAATATTATTTGCCCCCGTAAACCTACGGGTTTACGGCAAATAATATTGCAACTTTCATCGAAATCGTTACAGCCGTTTTCGAGAACGTGATTACAAATAAACACACAGATACAAATTTTGCTCATTTAATAGTATAGGATCATGGATTAGGTTATAATATACTTTTTATCCCGGTATTAAGTACCCGTGGGATAATTTCCTACATCCACGCGAGTGAAGCTGCGGGCAAAAGCTAGTGGTCAATATGACTAAAAACCCAAAAGTCATAAAATAAATATTCCCTTTTAATTTTAACTATATTTGCAACGAGCTCGCTGGCTAGTTCGGCCGGTATTCAATGGCGACGTTCGGCGGTGCGATGGTTCGAATCGACGTCATGCCTTTTTGAAACTATTCCTTAGGATAGTCGTAATAAATTCAATGTTAAAGCAGTAAAATATTTCAAAACTTGAGGGATCCCCACTTATTGACGCCGTCTGTAGTTCCGGATGGGGGCTTGCCGTGGGTTGCGCCTTGTCATAAAAAAAATTCAACCCGGTAATTTTGCGGTGTACTAATTCTTCTTGAGTGCGTGATTATGTGTATTTAAGAGTGCAAGAGATCAATTCTCAATTCTTTACCATTACGTTGTAATGGCTTACACAAAATTCCACTTTTTTTACAAGAAACTGACACTAGAATGTAGTCACATAGGCTTATAATCCTTCATCTGCGACACAAACTACTATCCACCCAAGATTTTATTTCACAAATAAAAGACACAACAGGCCATTTAAACCCATCCATTCTTACAAGTACTTCAGTGTATAAAATCCAGCAGTGTAACTCTGGGAGTGGGTAAGTCGGCCATAAACTGGAAGTACGTACGTGACCGCAGGCGCCGTGGTAATATAACTCATGAAGGCAGATTGCATGTACCTGTAAGTAGTGTTTAGAGTGTTATTACACCTGTGTTTGTTGGTAGATAAAATATGGAAGGTGCAGACTGACGATTGGGAGGCGACTGAAAGTGGTTGACGCTTAAAATGTTGTAATGTTGCACTTACAAGAAATATTCTGGAGAGAGCGAAAAAGTGGACGGTTTTTTTTTAAATTAAAAGAAGTTACTAAAAAGTGTCGAGATAATAATTTTACAAAGAAATTACAATGAACGAAAGCTGCCACGAATTTGTTAGCCAAGCGTAATGATTATGACAGCACTATCACAACCGCTCAATTCTTTATCGAATCTGATTGTTAACGTTCGTTTAGGGGAACCTCTAGAGTTTATTTTTTTTACTTTTATGGTAGAAAATGTTTCATTGGTTCATACATTATTATTATTAGGTACTAGCTGACCCGACAGACGTTGTCCTGCCGAGTATCGATAATTCATACAACATTCCCGTAGATAATGCACCAATAATCCCGGCAACTTTTCAAAAAAAATAAAATATAAAATTGCCGGGTATTTGGTGCATTTTTCTTTTCGTAAGAACCTGATTCGGACTATTACGAATATTTTATAATAAAAAAAGACAAATCGGTCCAGCCGTTGTCAAGTGATGTTCCTACCAATGAACAGCATTACATTTTTATTATATAGATTTCTTAAGATAGTTTATACAAAATATGCATTGAGTCATTCATGAGTGATTAATTAAATAAGGAAACATGCAGTAATTTTATAAAAAAATATAATAGGTAATAAGGTTTTTTCTCTCTTTTTTTGTCTGACTGTTACAAAGATTTTCTCGAGATTACATAGGATTTTGAATTTGGGCATAATGGTAGGTTTTGAATACGCGCACACAGATCACCAAAGAAATTTTTTTTTTTTTTTTGTGGTGTTTAAGTTATGTATGCCCATTTTTATTTAATATATTAACAGATATTTTGAAAAAAACTGTTTTCTCCATGAACTCAAACTCGAAGCATTTATTTCAATTAAACCATACAGGCGCTTTTGAATTGTCAAATAGTCAGTCAGACTTTTTGGTCAGTTGGTCAGAAAGTTGAAGCTAGTCTGCCCATTCCAAAACGCAAATCTTTACGGAGAAGAACGGGCAAGAAAGTCCAAGGACACTCTTTTAAATATAGAAAATTACAAAATCCTGGGAACATTATTCTTGTTGCTTCTATATGTGAGAACAATGTACAAAAAATAATCAAAACAATTCAAAATATAAGATTAAAAATAAGCCCTGGCAGATAAGAGATGACCAGTCACAACACGAACATGACGCGTGGATCAGCACCATCCAGCTCAACCATTTTGTAGGGAACCGAATGATCCAATACACTCGCCACCGTCAGCGAGACATTTAAGTGAGTATAACATACTCTCAACTGCCATGCTCTTTCAAGTCAACATACATCTTGATAACATAAAAAACGGCTCCGTGGTACTCACATTTACAAAAATTGAAAAAATGCTTCTAAATCGTACAAAACTAATTTGCAATGTATTTGAGAGATTAATAGAATGTTACTACCAAAAAGAAAGAAAATCATTATCCATTGGAGTATTCAACAATTACATGATAACGGAACTCTTCACTCTATACCCTTTTTCACACCGTGCATATAATATTTCCTACTAACTTCTGCCTGCGACATCGTCCGCGTAAAATTTCTTGTTCCCCTGACCCACCATATCGTTATTTATGACTTTTTTATTTTTGCTCGACTCTTAAGAGTTGTAGTGTGATGTTAAATAGCCTACCTTCCTCAAGAAATGGGCTATAAAATGCATAAAGAACTTTTCAAATCCGACGGGTAGTTCCAGAGATTAGCGCATTTAAACAAAAAAACAAACTCTTCAGCTTTATTATTAGTGTAGATTTCAATTACCAACACGGTGTCATCAATAACAACACAATTAAGCACACAGCGAACACGACACTCCCGTGTTGATGTCTAGTGTGCGCTCATTAAAATGAATTATATGAGTCGGTACATGGTCGGGCCGTTGTAAATCATTGCTCACTTGTGCTAAGTTGGTCGTTTTATAGAATGGGGATTATTTATTGGGAGTTTAGGCTGGTGGCTAAATATTATATGTAGTACTGCCTAGGTTAGTAAACTGTGTGTTCGGTGGATAGTTAGAATAAGGACCTTTGTTTGTTTTTTTTTTTACTAGCGCTTAGACACCAGCCTAAACTGAAAATAAGACCAGAAGTGCTCAGAACAAACATACTACCTAACTAATTAAAATAAATTTTGTTCTGTGCGGGAAAAAATACTTAGAATCTGTAGCGCAGAATTCAACCGATTAGCTTTTGCAACAATCGCGTTATTCCGCGTTTTGTTAATAAAACAGCTGCATTGTTCTTCATTTTGTGCGTGTTTATTGAAAAAAATACTTTAAGGGCGTGGTTGACGACTTTTAAAACTCGAGGATACTCATGTATCTCCATCTATGTGCAACACTAGAAGATACGTCGTTGAATCACGGCCGACCAGGACCATAACATTAAAAACGAACGCAAAATACTTATTTAAAAAAAGAGTGTTCTAGACTACCTCACATGACAGCAGCTATTTTTCACAGCAATAAACAGGTGTCACAAATAAAAACATCCAATTTAAAACAAAAAGTAACAGATAAAACTTTGTGAACATTACTTTGTCCAATTACCTAGAAATGTCCAAATAAATGAAGTAAACTTCCCTAATTAGAATTTACTTTGCAGGGGATGTTAAATGGGAGATATTTCACGATACCACGCCAAGGTACTGAGTAAATACTCGTTCGTACTCTGCGATCATAGCCTTGACGACGATCAGCGTCTTTACAAGTAGATCATCACTGTTTGTGACTGGCCAGTAAAAGCAAAAAAAACCCGACTACTATGTCCTAAGGTATCTGGTAAAAGTGTAAACAATCCCTGTCCAGGATAAATACTTACGCAATCAAAAAAAGTAGTAAAGATTTTAATTTTATATATGAAAGAAAAATAGGTTTATTTGTCACAGAAACACGTGCATACTAAAAGATAATTAACTGTAATAATAAAAAAAATATAAACAAAGTAGATTAGATACCTCACCGCTTTTTCCAACGATTATTATTTGAATTATATTATTAAATTGTAATTGAAAATTTTAATTGAAAAATCATCAGAAGTCATAAAATTAACCATGATTTTCAAAAGAAAAATATTTTCATGGTGATTTAAAATTAGAATTTTGGAGTAGTTAATTGATTCTGGCGTGACCTTGCGGAAATCTATTATAAAATACCGTAGACATATTAATTAACCTATTCCGCTTAACTATTCCTAAAGTCATAAAAAAAACTCGTAAGTATTCGACGGATGCCTCGTTGATTCCAAAGTCACCTATACTGCGGTTGTTCGCCTCTAATCACGTGTGCCGAAGTGGACCAAGCAGTATATAAGTGGGTGTGTCGAACGATATGGCTCACCCCCCCGACCCTTGCTCGTCGATGCGCCAGCCCGCGTCGAAGCTGAGCCCGTAGTCTTAAATTCCCCGAATAATAATAATAATCTATGTTTGATCCAGCCTGTCCCATCTTGCTGTCCTCCCCCCAGCGACGCCCTAAGCCGAGGTCCGTACCCCACAGGGGGTGCCCTTAGCGAGCGTTCGCCTAATTTTAATTAGTATAGTTTATGCCCCTGGCTGGAGGCTTTAAGTGTAGAAACTTAAGGCAACCACAGGAAAGTCCGGTTAAGCAGCTACGACCTCCTCAGAGGTCAACTGCGAGATGCCAATTAGAAAAAAAAAAACGATATGGCTCACTATGTGTCCGGCGCTCGGCGGTATTCAAATAAACAAATCAAACAGATCCCAGTTAATGGTTCTGGAATTTTTTGTGAATGGGCAACTAAAGGGATATTTTAGAGTAGAACCAAACTCTTTGAACTGTACGAAGAAATAAATTATAATAAAAGTAAAGAATTTTATCAATATGTTAATAACTAAATTATTCAAACAGGTTTGTAGCGAAGCTAAGTGTAGATATTTAATTAAAAAGTTAAAAATAGTCCAAATAAAATAAAAACGACTTGGGAAATTATAAACAATGAAACTGGTTATGACAGAAAGCGTAGTAGTGACTACAGCCTTAATATTAACAATACAGTTATTAAAAAGCATTTAGAAATTGCCACAGTTTAAAAAAAAAATATTTGCAGATATTCCAGTCTCAACTACTAAATCTTTAAATTCTTCACCCACTGTAGCCGAGTCCCTATTGAAAGAAAATGTTGATAATTGTAACCATGAATTTAATTTCGACTATGTTAGTGCTCGCGATATTATTAAAACTTTCAATACACTCAATGTTAAAAAAAACTGCTGGTCTATAGGAAAATTCCGTAGAGGTGTCAAAATACATATTATAATCAACACTGCAGCGCCTGAATTAGCAATGATAATAAATGTATTGACTGTGGCGTAATTCCCGACTTAATGAAGAGTAGTAAAATAATACCTTTGTTTAAATCGGACAGCACATCAGACCCCACGAACTTTAGACCAATTTCTGTGCTTCCGGTGGGAAGCACCACAGTTAATACATTTAGTAAAATATTTGAAAAATTGATGCTAGATCAATAATTGCAAAGACATTTTAATAAACATAAATTATCAAACAAGTAAACAATTCGGTTTCACAAGGCGTCGCTCGACTTCCGACACTGGTTTTGAGCTTCTTGTACATATTTTTGAGGCCTGGGAGAAGTCACATGATGCCCTAGGTATTTTTTGTGACTTATTATTGGCTTCCGATTGTGTTTCTCATGATACATTGATCAGGAAATTGCATCACTATTGTGATAGAAACACTGCCTTGGCTCTTCTTATTTCATATTTGGATAATAGGATTCAAAGAGTGGACGTTAACGACAAGCGATCTCCGGGTTTTATTGTCACTATGAGAGTTCCGCAGGTCTCAATTCTTGGCTATTTTTTATTTCTTGCATATATTAATGACCTACCTTGCCTTATATAGAAAAGTCATGAAATAGTGTTATTTGCAGATGACACATCACTTATATTTACGCTTATGCGGCAATAAACAGTTACCGATGATTTAAATAATGCTCTCTCTAAAATAATGCATTGGTTAAGTGTTAATAATTTACTTTTAAACGAGAAAAATACCAAATGTGTTAGACTTCTGATACATATAGTGTAGTCATAGTGTAATGTCATACGGCATTTTGTTGTGGGGAAATGCAGCCGACATTCAGGCTATCAATATGAGAACCTCATTTATGTAAAAATAATTTTAATCTGTATTCTAAACCCAGCGACATTCATAGCATAAATACTAGAAACAAAGATTTAATTATTGTGCCCAGGACTAGGCTCCAATTTTTTTTAATTAATTGAAGTGTCAAAGTACACGTTTTTGCAACAAACTCCCAAGCTCAGTTCTTTAACATGGGTTAAAGAACTTAACTTAACTTCACGGCCGGCACCCTCATGACCTAGAGCAGTCTCACATAAAAAAATTAGCATCAAATAAGTGGCTTAAAATAGGAAACCTGTTCCCCGAAACAGAAGGCTTTATCATAGCTATACAAGATCAAATCATCAACACCAAAAACTACAGAAAAATTATCACCCTACCATCACAAATGACAAATGCCGCAGATGCCACATACAATCAGAAACCATACAACACATAACCGGAGCATGCACAACCCTCACACAGACAGACTACACTCACAGACACAACCAGGTTGCAAACACCATTCACCAAAAACTAGCACTCAAACACAATCTCATACAAAACTCTAACACTCCTTACTACAAGTACACACCACAAACTATACTAGAAAATGATACGCACAAAAAATACTACAATCGCGCCATAGTTACAGATAGAACTATACACTACAACAGACCAGACATAACCCTTCAGGATAAAATAAAAAAAAATCACTTACCTCATAGACATTGCAGTTCCCAATACCCATAACCTACAAAAAACCATTACTGAAAAAATAAGTAAATATGCTGAACTTAAAGAAGAAGTCACAAGAATCTGGAGACAAGAAAAAGTGTATGTTATCCCTATAGTTCTCTCCACGACAGGTGTTATCCCCAACCATCTACTCCGTAGCCTGAAACTAATAGATTTAGAAGACTCCATTTATATCAACCTTCAGAAAGCTGCCATCCTAAACACCTGCAGAATAGTTAGAAAGTTCATGCAGTTAGAGGAAGAAAACACACCCTCATCTTAAAATACACACCACACGCTGCATTTACTTGGCTTTGGCCCGTAAATGTAGCTAAAACCAGCCTAAGAGCTGAGAAAAAGAACACTCCCTATAATAATAATAATTTATTTGACGTAAAAAGTACACATACAGAGTGACACTTAATAATACGTGGAAATAGACTGGTAGAAAATATTGACCAATGACCCCTATGCTAGGAAAAACCTGTGTTACAGGGGTCATCCATCCGTCCATTATGGATGTTAGAATATAAAATTACAATTAAACAATGTGCACTTTTGTAAAAAATAAAAATAAATAAATAAACTAGACTAATACAATTGGTTTTGAGGATAAGAAACGGGGTGATGGAAGTAAAATGGGGTTTAATTTAAATAATAACAAGGAAAAGATACTATCTTTTTGTGTGCGGGTGTGTGTTGTATGGGTGAGTGTAACTGTGTGTGAGTGTGAGTGTAGATGTGTATGTGTGAGTGTAGATATGTATAAGTGAGTGTAGGTATGTACGTGAGTTTGGGTGCTTGATTTGTTTAAGTTATGGTTTAAGTAATTCTTCCGTGTCGACATAATTTAGGTTGAGCAGATATTCCTTTATTTTTTGTTTGGATTGGAATTTGTTCAAACAAACATATACTTAATGTGTTGTGGAGCTTATTGTAAAGTAGTGAGCTTAAATAACGGTTATGCCGTCTTGCAAAGGTGGTATTTGCACAGACTTTTGGACAAACGGGTTTGGGTCTTCTTCTGAGCGTAGGGCTTTTACCTCTATTGGGAGGGGTCATTTTGCGTGTACGTGTGACCGCACGAAGCATATATACGTACATCTGGCGGACTGTCAGTACCTTAAAGTCCGTCCGGTATTGACTGATCTTTGCGTTATGCTCGTGAACGGGTGCTGCTTGAGGTGACTGGCCTTCTTGCTGACCATGGTTTTGTTATTTTTATTAGTAATTAACTGTTTATTTATATTTACTTCGATGGTCCTAATTTATCATTTGTGACTTCGAGTTACAGCTTTAATAGCTATAAGTTAATGGGCACGCCCTTTATGCCTAGAGGCTTTACTTTTTATTTTCGCTTGAGTATAGATTTCGATTATTTTTATTGGTATATTTGGCGTGTGCTAGCTGACCAATAATTCGCTGGCAAATAATTTAATTTAATGTTTTGTGATGCGTAGTGTAAATTATTTTGCATAAGTACTATTTATAGAATCAAGTTTTTATAACTGAACTGGTTTGTTGCGCCACTTTTTCTTCCCAGCTAAAGCACTAGGAAGTCGTGAAGGGCGGGCGGTTTTGGGGTACTGTCTTGTTCGAAAAGTGCTGATTCTCAGCCTATTTTGAATAAATGACTTTTGAATTTTGAATTAGAATTTTAATTTTGAAAGCGCTTAATTTGTAAGTGGCACTACAAAGTGGCTTCCACAGGAAAAATTTCTAATTCATTTGTTTAAATTTTAATCCGCCATTTTGTTTTTTTTTTTCTAACCCCCTTTTTAATACAAATATAACGATACCCTGTCCAAATCCATTCAACCGTTTGGAAGATACACGGTAATAAAGAAATCTGCAAATATACATTCACACAAGATACGCGCGAAATAAATAACCCTTCCTTGGCTGTCGTGTATAAACACGAAACAAACAAAATAAAGAATTTCTGAATACAGCAAAATCCGGCCAAACGCTCAGAAAACAAACCAGTAAAATAATAAGAACAGTATCAAAAAATCTAACACACACTGCAGTCTTTATACCGCACAGTAGGCCGAACTTAAAAACTCTGGACAAAAAACGCCGACCGACGCTAGTCGGTTTAACTGCCAATATCACTGTCATTTGTCTCTGGCCAGCTTTGCGAAACAAAAATTTATTTTGCAGTTCCCAAACTTTACTTTGAACTTTACTAACTACATAATAAAGGTAGATTTTCTGTTTTTGGGGTGTGAAATAGTAAAATTGTACGCCAATAACAGGCTCTCAGTGACATGTACGTTTTGAAAGCGTTTCGCTTTATGTCTCTAATTGCGTTAGGCACTGAAATATTTTTGAGTGGTCATATTGAAGTTTTTGACTTAAATGGTTTAGTTTTTGTGCACTGTGCAAATAACAAAGAGGTTTGTCATTGAAGTTTTCGTCGAATATTCGACAAAGCGTAGTACATGGCTGACATTTTATGAGTGTTTCATGAAATATAAACTGATGTAATGTTTTGTTAGTTTGAGCTCGGATGAAGCATATTTGTCGAGAGTGGCAGCAATAAATTCGTCGTGCATTGTTGGAAATATTATTATTGGCTGTTATTTGAAATATTTTCATCGTTTAAAATTGGGTGGATAGGTTTTTGATATATTATTATTTAAATATTTACCTGTGATGAATATAATAAGGACCTACATTTTAGGAGAACTGATGATTCAGTGTTGATTGGTCAACGTTCTTAAGTATGATCGCTCACGCCAAAAAGCTATTTAAATGCACCCCCTGAATTACAAAACTTATTAAGAAAAGTATTGAACAAAACTTACAAAGCTAGGAAAATTTATTGCTTACATTTCTGCAAAAGTCCTTATCTTTATGTCTTACAAGATTCCCAAGCGTAAGCCGCAGTATATTTTCATAGACGCATAGACTCCAGGCATTGCTGCCTGATGCTGGTAGCAGCTGGACGGACATCATGGAGACCTCATTTATCAACGATATGGTTCACATTTTTAACAAGACGAAACTCAGCTTATGCGATCGTCATGTCCCTATCCGTAGAGTTAAGGTTAAATATGTTCTTGCTCCTTGGCTTACTCCTACCATTAAGGATTCGATGGCAAGTAGGGATATAGCCAAAAGGAGGTTAAAACGCTGTCCTTCCGAGCGCAACCTGAGTTTGTATAAGGTGCTGCGTAATCGCTGCAGGCGTATGTGTAGAGATGCAAAGAAACGCTACTTCCATAATTTTGATACGCTACAGCCATGATTATCGGCGTCAGTTATATGCGAAATAGGCTCGATGTTGCGTCGCTGTCTCCACTCCGTCTGAATAGAGTTCATATTGTATACGCAAACACGGTTAAAAACTTGGGGGTGACCATATACTCCTACTTATCGTGGACTGCTCATGTTGCTCAAGTCAATCGCAAAGTGCACTTCACGTTTCATTCGTTGAAATGCCTCCACACCTTCTTGCCCATGAACACCACTCATTCAGCCCATTACAGATTACGCCGATGCCTGTTATTTGGATGCCACCGAGGAGCTTTTAAATAAACTTGAGCGTTTGCAAAATATCTGTATTCGATTTGTTTTTAAGCTTAAAAGGTATGATCACGTTTCTAACTGTCGCAAGATACTCCGGTGTCTCCCTGTTCGACTTCGTAAGAACTCTCGGATATTGTGTATGCTATTTAACCTCCTTCACAATCCTAAAACTGTCGTTGGCGCCAAACCACAAATTGATTACCTAAAGCGTAAAATGGTAGCTTAATAGATCTTCGTTGAATATATTTGGCGCCGCGTCAAAGTTTGTTAGGTACTTAAATTAGTTTAGGAGCTTAGTTACACTAAAGGTTATTTTTTATTTTTCGCTTTTCAGTTATTTTTTTCGTCGGTTTTTTTTTTTTTTTTTTATTTTTTTTTTTTTTCGCTTTTGAGTTACCATTTATACGTCTCCGTCGTCAGACCCTCGATAAAAGTCATACCCAGCTATGTCTAAAGTTCTCATCAAGGTGAATGAAATAAGCCCAAACACGATGTGGCTGCTGTAAACTGCTGAGGAGCTCTCGTGGCTTTCTTCCATCTCTATCATCAGATTAACTCCAAGTCTTTATTACATGGTTGTGTCATCAGAACGACATATCATGTGCGCGAAATTACAACAGAATCGATTCACAGTTGAAAATTCAGTAAGTGAAAAATCATTCAACCTCAATTTTTTTCCCTTTGAGGTAGATTTTAGTTCTCAAATTTACATGAAACCAACTTCAAGGTATACCCTTCACAATAAAATAAAAATCGTTCAAATCGAACTATTCAATAAAAAGTTATGCGTGGTCATACATAAAAAATAAATATACGCGTTGACTTGAGAACCTCCTCCTTTTTTTTCGTCGGTTAAAAAGTATGATCACGTTTCTAACTTTTGCAAGATACTCCAGTGGCTCTCTGTTCGACTTCGCAGGAACTCTCGAATATTGTGTCCTTCACAATCCTAAAACTCCATCCTATCTGCGGGAGCGCTTTTCGTACGCCCGCCCTTCTGATGTGCCTTGCCCTTGCAGGTCGCATTTTAGAAACCTTCTTAAGTCCCCTCCCCACTCCTACTCTTACTTCTTCATGATGCACGCGGTGCGGTTGTAGAATTCACTTCCACCCGACAGTAGGGACTGCCATCCTGTTGCAGTATTTAAAAGAAGAGTGAAAGAACACTATCTTTCCACTTCGTCATAGTTGCGTAGATATTTATTTTTTATTACATTATTAATAATATATCTTAGTGATATTTATTTTAGAAGTATGTATGTTTGTATGTATGTATATAGCTAAGTAAGTATATTCTCTTATTATTTGTTTTATTTTATTAAGTGTATTCTTTTGATTTTATGTATTTTACTTTCTCTCTACTCTCACACACGGTGTCTACATCTCTTCTATCCTCTGTCCTATCGCAGGTATGCTGGAAGAGATTTCTTAAGAAATAAGCATCGTCTTAGTACGCATTTTTCTTTTCTTTTCTTGTCTGTTTACATAAATGTATGTACATAAATAGGTAAATAAATAAATAAAAGTGGTAAGATTCAAATTTACAAAGCAAAATAAACAGAAAATAATATGAACAATAAAGCATTACGCAATTAATTTAAAAAAAGAATAAGTTTTTACTGTTAACTTTTAATGAATGCTCAATCAATTATAATTAACGTAACATTTTTCCTTAATGAGAAAATTATGTAACCGTTTTAAACATGTTTTAAACCTTACGAGCGAAATGATTCCCGAATTTGTAACCTTGAGTAAAATTTAATATGCCTTTGAAAATCTGAACATGCAATTAAAGTGTGATATTAGACAATTTTTTTTTTTTTTTTAAACATAAGAAAGAAAATTACAATTAATAATTGCACTGACGAAAACGTACATCGTAATATACTGCAAATAAACAAAATCGAATAAAAAGTGTCAAGTGCGATCTAAGAAATTAGCAGGAAAGTGAGCTCCAAATAGCCCAGTTTAGCAAAAATATCACACAACTAGTCCCTTACGCTGGTTTCAACTGGTTCAGGTCCAGTTGAAACCAGCCGTGTGTCTGTAATTGGTTTATTTGAAATAAATGCTTGAGTTTGAGTTTAAACTGTGAGGTTTCGATGGTAATGTTTTGGATGTAAATCAGCTTTAGCTTTGGTCAATGTGTATGTGGTGATGGGATGTCTGAACAGGCACACAGACAAGGTTTAGGCTATTGTAGGATAGGTAGATACAAAATCCGCCGCCAGAAGTTAATTCCTGTTAGAAATGATAGCTAAGCTAAGAAGAAAAAGTTTAGCCTGTAATTCGCAAAAAATAAAACTATCAACTACCACAATTTTAGACATGTTCAGTGACACTGTCCTGCCCATAACGATTAATATTTGGACATATTGTAAAAGCCGATTATTTTCAGAAGAGTAACCGTTTCTTGCCGACTCTTCTCCATAGGAAACCAACAATTGGAACCGTGCGCCTAACTTCTGACATTTCATAAGTGACCATGTAGGTACGTAGTATTATATTATCTGTGATGTAGGTTAGTGTCAAATAAAATATTATGAATTTGAATTTGATACCAACAAAAGTTACTCATCATCAAATGTTTCTTTCCCTCGCAATCTCTCCAAAAACATAAAATATTCAAACTATACTTTTTAATTTCGCAGTTTAAACCGCAACCCGTAATTGTTTTCCTTTGTCGCAAAGCAAAAACCGCAGTTTTCAATATCCTTCGTCTCAGCTGAGCAATTTTCATAAGAAATTACTGTTTCACAATCAAAATGGGAACAATTGTAGACTGTCAACCGCCGCTGTCAAAGTTGACAGTTGCTGTCAAGCTATTCAAAAGACAAGATGTTCTGAAATGTCCTCATCTTTTTTTGCATTTCTCATTTTTCGGATTTTATACCTACCTACTTTTGTTTTTTTTTCTTGACATCTCTGGCTTATTAAAATGTTTCGGGTTTTTCATTTGAAGAGGGATGATAAAGTGGACAGTGGGTGTATTTATTAAAAAGCTTCTTACATATTTTTCTTCTTTGGTTATTGAAGTTTTGTACATTTCTAGCAAATCTTGTGGGTGTCATTTTAATTTAATTAAAATAGCTTATAACATGAACATGTGATTTAATTTAAGCAGAGTACACAAGCTTATAACCTACTGTTATTGCAATGGCACTAAATAACAGCACAAAGGTACATCAAAAGCATAGAAACAGAAAGTACAATAAATACTCGTTGTCTCACACAATCCAAATCTCCCATTCAACTTTATAATCACAACACATGAATCAAGCTGTCGACGAGCGACGCATTATCTTCTCAACGGTAAATCCACCAAGTTTTTAACGAGAAAAGTAACCATTCCCGAACTCATTCTACATTATATTGCCGTAAACAAACGTGCCACATGTTGCAAAAGTACCTCATACTTTTCTCACGTACTGGAAATAAATGACTTAAAATTGCCGTAACTCTTTTAGACTGTGGCAACATTGTATCGCGTTGGGTCCACAGTCCACATATTTTGTTACTAATTACGTTTTTTACGAGGGACTTTTTACAGCGATACTGAAAGGTCCTTAAATTATGTTTTAACGTATATTGGTATTCGACCATTCGGTGGTAATTATTGTTTGCCTGAAAATTTAGTGGTGTTTGGGAACGGGTCTAAATTATCATGAAAGGTTGTGTCTGTATTTAGGTTAGCAAAATTATTTAGCAATTTTATTTAAGTTACTTTTTTTACAAGTTACAAAATGTGTTGTAAACATGTGAGGTTTATTTATTATTGTACTAGGTATATTTTATCTGTTATTTGCTGCCTTTGACAAGGGTTTTTTAATAGCTATCCGTTTACATTTAACCTGTTTCTACTCGCCATTTAAAATATTCAACTTTATTATAAAATGTCGTGTAAATGGCCGAGCCCAAGACCATTGGGATCTTGGGCTCATCTCTCATCCACGAGGTTGTAGGTTCAAATCCGGACAAGTACCAATGTGACTTTTTCAACTCATGTGTACTTTCTGAGTTTATCTTCACCCACGCGGCTGTCGGAAATTATCCCACGAGAATGAACTACTGGAATTAAAAGTATATCCTATGTCTGTGGTTCCCAATTTTTTTTGGCCATTGAACCCTATCTGACCATTATTTTTTTGGCTAATTTACTATCAAAATTCCCATTTTGATATTAAAGAACAAATAAAAAAATATAATAATTGATAAGTACATAATATTTTTTTTTTCTGTTTTTTCTTTTTTTTTTAAAAACGTTGGCCCACACTAAGAATTTCTTCCTGTATTGTGGGTGCGTTTACAAACATAGAAACTCACATACACTAACACCCAGACCCGGAACAACTATTTGCAGATCATACAAATATTTGTTCCATGCGGGTATCGAACCTCGATCGCTCAGCCACTGCGCCAACCATGTCGTCATTTATAACAATTATTGTAAAAAAAATACAACGTTACTATTTTTATTCACATATTTACTTAAATTATCACTAAAATTAGGCTTAATTTTTGAAAATTGAACGTGAAGATGAGCTGCATCCAGTATATTTTCTTTACTTGCTTTTGGTGTAAGCGTAAGCTGAAAAACCAGTCTCGCATCGGTAATTCGTCATAAACGGAAGTAGACTAGATAGTCTTCTCAACGACTGCAATGTAGACATTTTTCAGTCCAATCCAAAAGTCATTCAATTATGAATTTTCTGATTTGAATTTTTGTTGTAGAAGGGATGAACACTTAATGTAGATCAAATTTTCATACTTTGACATAGTTAACATCGATGGTTTGGCATGATTTGCGAATTAATTCTGTACCCAGTCGTTTATTTAACTCTCGGACGGAACTCAGAACCCCAGTGTTCCGCGGATCACCTTTAAGAAACCGCTGCCCTATGTGTTAATCCAGGTTATACACTATAATTATTGTGTGCCAAATTTCATACAAATCCGCTCAGACGTTTTTGCGCCATGTTCAACAATCATCGTCATATTTCAACAAATTTACACAAAGCCTTAATTATCGATACACCTAAATTTTATCATGAGTTACTCTTTCCTCATGAATCACTCCGTCCATTGGTGAAAACCGTATACAAATCCGTTCGGTAGTTTTTGAGTTTATCGCATTCAGACAGACGCACAATCAAAAGTCAAAATTTTAAAGTCATTTATTCAAACTAGGCTGAGAAGCAACACTTTTCGAACGTCAATTACATAAGACAGTCCCCCAAAACGCCCACCCTTCACCACTTCCTAGTGCATTAGCTAGGAAGAAGAAGTGGCGCAACAAACTCCCCAGCAGCACAGCTGTCTGTTCAGTTAGAAGAACAAATAAAAAAAGATTCTATATAATTGTATTCAAAATAATTTACATTACGCAACACAAAACATAATTTAAATTATTAGCCATATGTTAGCTAGCACACGCCAATATATCAGACGAAATCATTGAGAACAGCTTTGCTCAGGCAGAAATAAAAAATTAAACGTAAACAGAACTTAATATCTAAATAAAACCCTCCACTCGTAGTTGTAACTGGAAGTTATAAATGATAAACTAGGACCATCGAGGTAAAATAAATAAACAAAACAGTTAATTACTAATAACAATAAATAATATGATCAATTGTCGAGGTCACTAGCTAACCACATAGTGCAATACAACTCATAAAAAAAAACATTGTAGTAGATTATGTCAACAATAAATTTAATTTAAATAAGTTGACTTATAAACAGTGATAGGAATAGGTAGTGCCTATTTGCCTAAACTTAGAAGAACAGAGACAAGAAACGGAGACTTCCTTAGGACTAAATTTTTTCCGGGACATCTGTCCCGAAATTCGGGACAACACTTTTAAATACATTAAAAAAATATGTGATTAGGAATAAGTAATTCGTCTATATTTACCTAAAGTTTGCGACTAGACATAACATAATAAATAACATTCACAGTCGTTACAACCATAAATTTTTCAGTTTTTTTTTTTTTTGATATTTTGTAAATAACTTGTTGATCTTAATACTATGAATCACAATGTTTGTATAAGGAGCCGTACACGTTTCGAAGTAAATATCTTCTTTCTAGCTCACTCTCGGCTACGTTTAATGAGATTTCTAATGTTCAAATGTACTCGTATAATTGAAAAAAAAAAAGACATTTTGTCTTTAAAATAATAAAACGGATTTTTTTTATAATTTTAGCATTCTCTATAGTAGGACGAATTTATCATTTCAAAAACAAACGGTATTTGTATTTTATCTCAATGAAATATAATTCTAAAGTATATTTAAAAATGTGCATGATATTAAAATAATGGCCTTATCACATTGTTTAGTAACACACTTAAACTTTAAAAACATCATGTAATCTTTATTGCACCGAAAGTACAATACGACTTTTACGGCAGCGCATTTCGTTATCTATTCTTAGAAATTACAAAAAGAAACCGCCATGGTCGCATACCTGTGCGGCGCGGGGAGGGTCTACATACATTCCCCTACCGCCCCGCGTGCCGGCGCGCTCAGGTTACCCTCACTTCACTTCTGGAAATAAAATAAAAACAACCTGGAATATTATTAATTCAGAAACGGGAAGAACGACGGTACGGAATCGTGACTTCCATCTAAAAATCAATGATGTAGATATTGAAGCAGACGTGGAGGTGGCAACTGAGTTTGAATTTTTTTTCACTAATATTCCCATTTTAACAACCAAAACTCTGTCATCGTCGTCCTCCACTTCTGCTTACTCAATACTAAAAGAATGTGTACCAGAATCTGACAAACTTTTTGAATTTTCAATTGCTTCTGCTAAAGACATTATAGAATCTTTTAAAAATCTTGATGTAAAAAAAACTGCTGACCTTTGGGGATTATCAGTACATACCATATCTTCAATAATTGATGTTATTGCACCCTTTTTAGCAATTATTTTTAACTCTTGTGTTGCGTCTGGTGTATTTCCTGATCAGATGAAACTTAGTAAAGTTATTCCACTGTTCAAGTCTGGCAGCACAACTGATCCTACGAATTTTCGGCCTATTTCGATATTACCTACATTAAGCAAAATTTTTGAGAAATTAATTTTGAAACAAATGTTAGAACATTTCAATGCACATAATTTATTACATCTAAAACAGTTTGGTTTTACAAAGGGTCGTTCAACTACAGATGCGGGCGTGGAATTACTGAAGAGCATATTCGAGGCCTGGGAGGAGTCGCAGGACGCTCTTGGCATTTTCTGCGACTTGTCCAAGGCCTTCGATTGCGTACATCATGATACACTCATCAAGAAACTGTACCACTATGGTATGAGGAACAAGGCTCTCGACCTTCTGACTTCTTATCTGAACAACAGAATTCAGAGGGTCGATGTTAATGGCAAGAGATCTGCAGGATCTGCAGTCACCATGGGCGTTCCGCAGGGTTCAATTCTAGGTCCTTTCTTATTTTTAATTTATATAAATGACTTACCTTACCACATAAGGGATAATCACAAGATCGTATTATTCGCAGATGACACTTCCCTTATTTTTAAAATCAAACGTCAGTTAGTTAACTTTGAACAAATTAACGATGCACTCTCTAAAGTTGTGCATTGGTTTAATGTAAATAATCTTCTTCTGAACGAAAAGAAGACTAAGCTCATAAAATTTTCAACGCCAAATGTCAGGCAGCTAACTACCAATGTTCAAGTTAATGGAATAGAACTGGACCCTGTTGAGTCGACAGTTTTTCTTGGAATCACTATTGATAGTAAATTACAATGGGGCCCACACATAGAAAAATTATCAGGAAAGCTTAGTTCGGCCGCCTATGCTGTTAAAAAAATTAGACAGATAACTGACGTAGATACAGCCAGAATTGTTTATTTTAGTTATTTTCATAGTCTTATGTCATATGGGATTCTTCTCTGGGGAACCTGTGCGGACATTAATACTATCTTTGTTCTACAGAAAAGGGCTGTTCGAGCCATTTACAACCTAGGTCCGAGAGATTCCCTTCGAGGAAAATTCAAAGAAGTAAATATTCTAACTCTAGCCTCACAATATATTTTTGAAAACCTAATGTATGTACACAAAAATATATCAAATTTTAAGAAAATGTCTGATATTCATAGTTTAAATACCAGGAATAAACACAACCTTGCTGTACATCGCACTCGTCTCCACAGAGTAGGCAACTCGTTCATGGGTCAATGTATACGCTTTTACAACAAACTTCCCATTGACATTCG
Source organism: Agrochola lota (assembly GCA_947364205.1). Lineage (NCBI taxonomy): Eukaryota > Metazoa > Arthropoda > Insecta > Lepidoptera > Noctuidae > Agrochola > Agrochola lota. The sequence goes on along the minus strand of OX376235.1, from coordinate 1,515,843 downwards.
AAACTTACCCATTAAACGATTTAAAATTTGTATTAAAACCAAACTTTGTAAAAAAGGGTACTATAAAATTTCAGATTATTTAGAAGATAAAAAAGCTTGGGATTGAGCTGCTCGCTCTGCTAAACCTTGTGATAAAACCATAAAACTTGACATTAGAATTATTTAGTAAAATCATTAAAATATACCAGTTTTATTTAAACATTAAAACAAAATGACATGATTACTTTGTAAAGTATAATATTATTTTAATTACCTATTGTGAATGTGAGGACTATGTGGATATTTTTTTAATTTAATTTTTTTTTTCTCATTACTCCTTTTTTATCCTCTCTCAGTTAGTTTTAATGATGGTCTGGCAGTTTGAGTAGTTTATGCGGCCTACCCAAATGTCCTTTCTTTGGTATTGTTCGTCGAGTTGAGCTCCTTTTGTTCTGAGTTGAGCTCCACGATTACTGACAAATGCTTGCACTGACTGGACAGGTCCACTCAAATCTGTGTGGTTCTTTTCTCAAAAGACCATTTCAGACATGAATATACATGGTCCTCATATGGCTTGACCAAGATTATGTCTGGACTTTAAAAGAGACTGTGACCTCTGAGTTTGTTTCGGCCTTTCTTCTCAGAGTAGTCGGATAGGAAACGCCGAACTCATCTAGCAAAATTTAATATATCTTTAATATGACGTGTAAAAGTGATTCCTATATCCTATTTACAGAATAAACAATTTCATTTCATTTCATTTCATTTCATTTCACTCCTGTACTTCAGTCTGTTAAGTGCGCATCTTCCTGTATTGTTTCTGTGAATATTGTTTTTGACCCTCGCACGTTTTTTGGTTCATTGGATCTTCCTACTTCTCATGTTTGTTTGTGTTGCATATATTTTTTGCTTTTTTAGTGAGCTTAGACGACCTCGCACGCGTGGCCCGCAACGTGGCAGGTGTGTGCGCGTGCGAGGTGGTGGACGATCATCAGCAGCTGAGCTGCCACTGCCACCTCCACCATCAGGAGAGTTGGTAGAGGCAGCCAACCGTGGCAGAGTGCACGTGCGCGGGCGCGTGCATGTGGATGTGGTGGCCGAGCCGAGTGGCAGCGGGGTGCAGGTGGGGGCGGTCCCGGTAGAAGGGCCCAGCTCGCGTCCCATGGGGCGTGAGGTATTGGAGGAGGTGGTCCCGGTTGCCGGGCCCAGCTCGCAAGCCAGAGGTCACGGGCGTGATGTTGTGCAGACGGCTGTCGTGGTTGCCGGGTCTAGCACTCGTGGTAGAGGGCGTGGAGGCCACGGCAATCCACGACACATTCGACCCGGGCCGCACACTTTAGAAGAGTTAGTTAAGCTTTTATGTTTTATCATTTTCTTTTTATTTCATTTTGTTTTACGTATTATAATTGAATTGTTTTTAATTTTAGACTAACAATACACAACATCTGCGACCTGCCCGTGGACTTTGGGCTAGAGACCCCCCTCCATCCCAAGAGGATGCGCATGTGGCCACCGTAAGTAGTTCTACTTGTGTATGTTTGTTGTAGATATTATTCTGGTTGTGCAAGTGTTAACTTTTGTTTTAAAATGTCCATCTAGACCAAACTGGGATCCAGCCACGCGGTTGCCACCGGCCCCACGTCCAGTGTTTTAAGTTGTTTGTTTTTTATTTATCTAAAGATAGACAGGTACTACAACATTGCTTTTGTTCCAGGTGTGTGACGCTGGGTTGCAGGAGTCGCCAGGGACCTCGTCTTTTCGTCGACCTCCGCCACCTCTTCGCCCTCGTCAGATCCTGCTGAATTCTCAAGTTGAGGAGCTTCTCAATTATGGTAAGTACCTGCTGATTTTAGTTTGGTTTGGGGTTATGGTGAAACTTCTGGTCTCTACCAGATTTGAAACCAATCTATGATTTGTTACAGGAAGCGACCCAGGGTCTGACGAGGGCGATGACGAAGACCAGTTGGCGGCGAGGTATGCTCCAATTCCGAGGGTGTTCTGGACGACCATGACACCCTCGGACGACGAAGACGAGCCATCCATGGCTGACCCTGCACCCGACGGTGATGATGCTGAGTCCGCCGGTGATAATGCTGAGCCCGCCGGTGACCCTCTAACAGCGACGGACCAGCCGTGGAGGTGGAATGATTTTTTGTTGAGAGACTTTCCGAGTTCTTCAATCCGACCTGGATTGAGGAGGGAAACATTCTCCGAAATTAATGTTGGTCCGACAACTCCACATGTCGACCCCTATGACATTTTCGTTGCCATATGGGATCGGCAAATTATGGAGCACATAGCCTCGGATTCTAATAGGTATGCTCAGGAAGTGGTATCCCAGATGCTGCAGTCCCACAATCTCCATCCCACTAGTCGAATCAGCGCGTGGCACGACATATCCGTCGATGAACTCTACATTTACTTTGGAATTCTTTTGGCGATGGGGATGGTGGTCAAGTCCAGGCTGCAGGAGTACTGGGGTACCACTCCTGACATATTATACACCCCCGGTTTTAGTGCACACATGTCGTTCAACAGATTTGTACTTTTGTCTAAGTGCTTGCACTTGAACTCAAAATTTCAGGCACTGTACACCCCGTCACAGAACATTGCACTAGACGAGAGTCTTTTGATGTGGAAGGGCTGGCTGGACATCGGCCAGCTCATTCCAAATAAAGCTGCAAATAAAGGCGTCAAAACTTATGAGATCTGTGAATCTCAAACCGGCTACCTATGGCGGTTTGAGGTTCACGCTCATAAGAAGAACCGAACTCCACCGCAGCAGTACGAAGATCCATTGGAGGCACCTACGCCGTCAATAGTACTGAGGTTAATACAAGGTCTCGAGCACAAAGGATACACATTGTGGATGGACAATTTTTATAATTCGCCTTGTCTGGCTCGGCGACTTAAGTCCTTGGGCTTTGACTGTGTAGGGACCCTGCGGACTGATCGTAAGTTCGTTCCGCAGGCTCTGCACAGTCTGACCAAGCGGAACATGGTCAAAGGTCAGGTAGTTGGTCAAACCTCGGGTGACGTCGATGTCATGGTATGGAGAGACAACAATAGGGTCCCTACGATCTCTACATACCATGGCATCGGCCAGTCAACCCAGCATGGATCCACCAAACCCATCGTGATATTAGATTATAATATCATGATGGGTGGGGTGGGCAAAAAAGACCAGCTACTGTCCATGTATCCGGTCGAGCGGAAACGAACTCGGGATTGGTACAAAAAATTATTCCGGAGACAACTCAACGTCACCGTATTAAACTCCTACATCATCCATCATCATCATTCTGCTCTATCTCATCGTAATTTCCGCATACAACTAATAAAAGCTCTTTTTTCCAAAAATCATTCTTCCCCTTTACCTCTTTCCGTAACCAACAATTCTCGCAACTTTGACGTCACACACCGCATCAACCAATACCTGCAAGGTCAAAACCAGGAAGGCCAAATCCTGAGGCGGCCGAGGCGGTGGTGCGTCAAATGTAAGAGGCAAACCTCTTATTTCTGTGTTGGTTGCGAGAAGACGATGTGTATGGATCCCTGCTTTCTCCTATTCCATTCATAAAACTGTATTTATATATATAAATTTTTATGTATCTATATATTGTATATATATAATAATTTTTTGGACCACACCCTTGTTCGTTTCAATGACTTTGTGAATTGTATTACTTTTTCATCCACCATTGTATCCTTTGTTGCGTAGCTTTGACGGTGTAGCGTATTATCTGGTGGTTCTGCTCTCTGATGCGGAGGTGGTGGTGACGCCTTATTTGCAGTTTTTTTTTTTTTTCAATATGTTCTCGTCTATTGCAATGTTCATTTCTATCTTTTTTTTTTTTTTTTTTTTTTTTAATTCTTAATTATTTATTTTTATTCAGTAAATAAAAATAAAAAACGCAGACTAAACTCTGAATAATAATATGTACATAGTATTTTTATTTTTTTTGTGTCTTGATTTTTTGATGTTCAGATGTGACAATATCTGCTGTATCCCTAATTTCTTATCCATTTGCTTTCATCCTTGACCCATGTACCTGTGTATTTTGTAGTGAAATTGTTAGTTTTGGTTGTTGATTTCTGTAATGTTTTTGTAGGGCAGCATGCCTTTCTATTGTACGTATCGATTTGTAAATATCTTCAAAATGTAGAATATTAAATAATATTTAAAATATATGGAACAGAATGTAAACTGTGACCCAAAGTTTGAGAGGTTGTTTTTTGCGCCCTTTTTCAAGTGGTTGGGTTGGGTATTCTATAAATTCCAACTAAACACTTGTAGCAGCCGAAACTCCGTCTGTGATAAGCATGTGAACCAAACAACAGATTAAAATAGTAATCTAATCCATTTAGCCTTCAGAAACTAAGGAATTGAGCAATGAATAGACCCTTTGTTAGCGTTCGGCGCACGGTCGAACAAATAAGTCATGATAATGTAAACGTTCATGGTATAAAAAAAAATTATGGGAAAGTGCGTCCTTTTTATTTATTTCTGTGAAATAATGTATACTTATGTAAATTAAACAAAAACTTTTTGATATAATGGTTTATTTTTTTAATTATAATTACCTTTACACATAAAACTGGGAAAAACCCCCTCCTCCTGATTACAAATTCGAATTACTAATATAATTCAAGGCAAAACTGAACTAATCCATACATAACTTAATAGTTAATTTCATAACAATTCCAATAACACAACTTCTAAATAAATCCCATGCATAACTTAAGAGATATCGTCGTTTTAATCAACCACGCCGAATACGCGCCAGATCACCAAAAATGACGTGACACATGCGCCATTTTCGCGCCGGGCGCGCCCGACATCTGAGAGTGTTACAAAGTTTTGTTTGGCTCAACATGTTTGACCATGGCTGGTGTACAAATTAGGTCGAAAGACAATAAGATTTAAAAATAATATAAACAAATCAAAGAATAATAATATAAATAAAACAACAATTAACTTTATGTACTATTTTTTTTTTTTAAACTTAGTCAATAGTCATGCGATTCAAAATAAATAAAATAGATTCAATCAGTAACTTCAAAGCGATTTATCATTTAAAAAAATGTTTTTTTTTAAATGTGTTTTTCAAAATATTTTATTTTACATAAACCTACATGGGCACATAAGACACGTCAGAAGCTAGGTGCACGGTTCCCATTGGTTGTTTCCTATGGAGAAGAGTCGACAAGAAACTCCACGGTTACTCTTTTAAAACTAATTGGCTTTTACAATATTTACAAATAACAGTGTTAATAGATATGGGAGGACAGTGTAGGTCATTCAACAAGTACCTAAGGTACTTAAGAAAATAGAAGATGGTCAGCAAATATATAGTCCACTAAGCCTACAGCGTTCTCACATTCACAAGATAGAAAATAATCTAAGTTTATAAAATATAAATTAATTCAATCAATCGATTAATCAACTTTATTTTCTCACCACAATATACATAAATAATTTTACATTAGTCAGATTCGACAATGATACACAATTCAGGTAAGTATATATTGTGGGAGACTGGTGCCTAAGCTAGGCTCGTGGCCTGTGGTTCAGGACACCAGGATCCCACCCCTTTATATTTTCATTTTATAAATTATGTACTAAGCGCGCTGACAGATTTTAGTAAGGAATCATAGACGACATTTTATGGTTTTGTAGCGGCATCTACATCGCTACATACGAACTACGCATCAAAGACCTGACGTCACACAATATCCTGACGTCACACAAATCCTGCATCGCGCAATTAGAGTTTACCGCGCGATAAGCATATACACAAGCTTCCCGACTTCAACCTCTGGGCAGTTGCCCGCCAGACATCACACCCGTCTGGTCGGAGGATCCTCCCTTTTCTATGGGGGATGAGTGAACTTTACATCCTGTTCCTCATGCTACTAAAGTTTTATTTAATAATATTAAAATCTAGGGTAAGTAAGTATGCGAGACGAATGTTAGTAGATGTGTAGACAGTGTGGGTGATTGTCTGGGTATATGAGTGAGTGAATTGTGAGGGTGTGTGGGTGTGTGAGAGTATGTGGTTGTGTGTTTAGGTCATTATAAGGATGTTTTGAGTATCATTATAGTTTAATTTTAGTAGCCAGTCAGTTAGCCTCTTTTTGCAATTATTCTTTGTGAGACTAAAGATATGTAACCCCTTATGAGTTTTGTTGTATAAGTAGCCACCCAGATAGCAAAAGAAACCTTGAGCAAAAGAGCCTTGCAAAAATTTCGCGCGTCTACGCGTTTTGTGGCGTTCCACTAGGTCATATCGTCTTTTCCCCTTAGACAGCGTTGGATTATAAACCAAGAGAGTATGCTGTTTGAGCAGAATGTGCAATATAAATAGTTGACGCACGGTCAGGACTTTATTTTCTTTGTATAATTGTTCAGTGGGGTAGCGATACGGTCGAAAGGACGACACTTTCAGTTTAGCTCTTTGGGCTCTTTCAATTTCTATTAGGGTAGTTTTTGGAGCTCCACCCCAAGAGGTGATGCAGTAACATATTATAGATTGAGCAAGGGTATATAGTACACTGATTTAATAATATTTTTATTAACTAGTCTTAGCGTTTTGAACACATACATTAGTTTCCGTAATCTGTTACTAAGAGTGGTTATGTGATCTTGAAATCTTAGCTTTTTGTCGATTGTTATTCCCATGTATTTTACATTCTCAGCTCCGGTGAGTGGTTCGCAGTTACAAGTAAGGGTGAGTGGGTTTGTACAAGAGTGAGCTACAATAGTATTAGGTAGTGTTTGCGAGGATCCATTGTTTTTCATGGAGAATGCTATGTACTTGGTTTGGTTGTATTAAGGGTCAAAAGATTTTGCGTAACCAGTTGGATACCATATTAAAACCTAGTTGTGCACGTTCATAGACATCTTTCCACGAGCTTGCGCTGAACAACAGGGCAGTGTCATCAGCAAAGCTAATGATTTTGCCAATGGCGATAGTGAGCGTACCCAGATCGTTGATATAAATGAGGAACAGCAAAGGTCCGAGGACACTACCTTGAGGCGTGCCGTAGGTGATCAATTGCTCCTCACTGATGAATTCATCTATCTTTACTCTCTGGGTACGCTCACTCAGGTAATCTCTAAAGAAGTCCAGTGGAAGTCCTCTGATTCCCAAGCTTTCCATCTTACGTACAAGAATTGGGACAGAAACCGTGTCGAAAGCCTTAGCAAGATCTAGAAATATGGCTATAACTTTATCTCCTCTATCCATGTTTGTGACCACATAGTCTGTTAACTCGTGGACCGCGTCAGAGGTGGATTTGCCTGGGCAAAACCCAAATTGCATTGGTGCGATAAGATGATTGTTTTCCAAGTAGTTCACAAGTTTGCTGTTCATTACCCGCTCCAGTATTTTGGAAAAAGCAGTTAGCACAGATATAGGTCTGTAGTTATCAACACAGCTCCTATCCCCACTCTTGTATATCGGATAAATATTGGCTTTCTTAAACACGTTAGGAAATTTACCTGTGGAAAGAGCAAGGTTACATATGTACGTTAACGGAGGCACAATCACGGCCGCATGCTTTTTTAAGAGGTCACCGGATATCCCACCCCACCCCACCTGGAACAGTTATTGCGGAGCGACATCAACATTCTGGCTACCTATTCCTCATCTGTTGGGAGCATTACCATGGATTGCATTCCGTTACATAGGTTTCCCTTTGTAGCTTTTAATTATGTACTCTTTATGTTTTTAGCTAGTTTTTCACCTATTTTGGCAAAAAAGTCATTGGTGCCGATTCTCTTGTCACAAATGCCTATAAACTAAACTAAAAATCACAAAAATTTGTTTATTCCTGTCAAACGACGATTTCCTATTCTGAAATAGACTAAAGTGACACAACTTAACTATATTTTAGTATGACAGCACTAAGATAGTACTGAGTTTTTAGTTTAGTGAAAATAGCAATTTTGCTATTCCGAATATGACATTTTCACCTAAAATTTTGATTGTAAAATACCAAACTAGACTAAACCTGACAATTTTTAATCGCTATTAAAAAGGTGTGGGTTAAAATAAGTTGTCAGGAACTAAAATTCACACTAACATCTCTACTTCACGTGCAAAAACAGTACTGTATTTATTTTTTCTTTTGCTTATATCTCGAAAATGGTGCGTCCTATCGCAAAAATAATGAAAATTTCGACCCCCTTTATGTAAACCGTAAACCCCTAAACCTGAACATGTAGGTAATATTTTTTCATGTTTTCCATGCAAAAAGTGAAAAATTCCATATAAAACACGTTGAGGCGGCACCCCCTGCGCGCCTCCGGCTCTAAAAAAAATCACGTGTTAGGTTAGGTTACGGGTACCACGTGGATTCGTGATTGTCAAATTCTATTTTAGTTGTGTCAAAATTATTTTTTAGTTTAGAGAATTTTATTTGCAGAATAGCTCTAAGATTTTCATAGCCAAAAGTATGGAATTTTAGTGATAGTTTAGTTAGTTTAGTTCGGTGTACAAGAGAATCGGCACCAATGACATGGTTTACAGAATTTAGGGGTGTACTTAATGAGGCTAACTAATTTTTTTTTTAAATCTTTATTTATTGTCGAGGGCTAACTAATAATTGTGATGATGTGTTGACTTTCCTTGTCGACCTGCTTGAGATATTATTTATAGCCGACCATAAGTGTTTAGTGTTTTTGCCAGCTTTTCTGATCTCATTTTTTTCAAATTCTATTTTTAATTTCCTTAATAATTTACTACAATAGTTTCTGTACCTAGTAAAAACAATTTTTAAAATCTCATTATTAGGCGCCTGTTTAAATTTTCTATGCAATGTGTCGATGTCGCATACAGCGAAGTAAACCAGGAGTAATCCATGGCTTTAATATTTGTTTACGGTTCGGAATCTTACCAGTTTTGGAGTTTGAGTCTATCACGTGTTTTATTAATCTAGTTATTATTTCCCCTGCCACATGAGAATCTTGAGTCTTGTATACTTCACTAAAGTCTAGTTGTTGTAGATCTGAATCTATCTTATCATAATATAAAACGAATACAACTTTTTGTACTTATTTAAGGCATCCGTTTAGACAAGAATAACATTACTGTCTCATGATCAGTTAGAGCAGAGTGTGCGACTAAAGTAGAAGCAGGTAGTCGAGTTTTTAGTATAACATGATCAAGACAAGCTTGTTGTCGCGTGGGTATTGTATGCGCAGGTAAAAGACCATGGGTAGCCAGTAAGTTTAGGTAGGAATGTTTAGCGGAACCTTGCAGTGTTCATGTATATTTACATTTGTGTCTCCTGTAATAATGATAGTATTGTATTTGGATACTTAGGTTAGGTTTTGGTTTACTTAGGGTAATATTCAGGGAGTTTAGAAAATTATCTAAGTCTCTGTAACCTGGCGGGCGGTATACCGCTAAGAGAACAGTATTTCTATCGATTTTTACTTGCAGACAGTTAGGATCTAAGAATGACGGCTCCTCTGCAACTAGTTGTAGTTTTTTATGAACATACAGGACTACACCTTCATTTTGTGTATGATTATTTTTGGTAAGGTAATAGTTATAGTTCGTCAACTCGGGAATATTATGCGTGTTAGGGAGCCAAAACTCGGTTAATACGATTATGTCCCAGTCAAGTTTTGTCCGAGCAAGTGTAGTCATATAGCCCGATATGTTTTTATTTATAATTCTTATGTTCTGGGTAATGATTTTAAGTGTTTGCTTAGATATAAAATTTGGTGGATTACAGTTTTCCAGGCAACAAGTCGATGCATCCGACACCGAGACAGCATCTATGTTGTTTAGGTTATTTTGTGTGTTATCGAATGTTAAAGATAAAAATTTCCATTTTGACATTTACGTTTTGAGCGGTCCTTATTAGCATTACAATAAAGTTCAATATACTGGTACAGAGCAGGTGCGTTAGTACATATATCTAGTTGTCTTTTATGTATAAAGTATGTCGGCCGATTAAGTTTATGTGCGTTATGGATGTGGAGTGCAAGTAACGTGATTGTATATATGATGTGTATATTGTAAAGATAATAAACAAATTTTTTTTTTTTTTAAATGTATATGTGTAGTTAATGTTAGTAACAAGCTTGTTTGTATTGAACAGTGCATGTATAATTGTTTTTTTTTTTTGTGTTAGTGTTAATTATTAATGGAATTGTATAAGTTTGGACTACGGTTAACAAATCTGTGATGAAAAAGGTAGCATGCAGCAGTAGGTACAAACAGGGCTAGTCATTTTCCCTTACGGAGTTTCGCGAGGTCTTCGTCAGTTTTGATGAGGCGGCTTGACATTCCGTCTTGTTCACGAATATACACCTTACCGTTTGCAACCCAACATTGATGGTAACCGAATTCCTTCGTAAGTTCTCGGGCGAGATAATGTAGACGTCTGGTCATAGCCGTAAGCACTTCATTTACGTATAAGGGTTAAATGAAGTGCTTACGGCTATGACCAGACGCCTACATTATCTCGCCCGAATTAATAAAAATAAAAACCTATTATATATGAATAATTATCAAGTCCACAAAAGCCACAAATAAAGAGTTGAAATTAAATTGTAGGTATATAATGTCAAATAATAAGATGATTATGTCAAAGAAGCACAAAAAAAAAAACATGGTAATTTGGGAGCAGTTAATAGACTCTTATATAATATTTTGAATAATAAATAATAATGTATTCGTTCATTTAGTAATCCTTAATCAATATTCCACAGCCTACAAAATATCTACAGCCCAGTAGGTATACCAAGTTTTTCTTCCATCCCCAATCTAAATTAAACTTACCTTAATTTCGCGCCAATCTTGCAGCAACTTCCAAAACTGATTCTATTTACGACATTTCAGTTTAATTAAGAATTTATGAAAGTTGTCCTCGTTTCCACGGTGTTCATTTTAAAACGTCGTAACTGTATTTCGTGATTGTTCGTCCAAGTAATTGCGAAGTCGGAACTATCCTGTATTTAGTTGTAGCGACGACGGTTTAACGCCTTCTCTGACTCGTTATGAATAGTAATTTTAAGTTGTACTGAATTTTGTAGTCTGTGTCTACTTATATAATTATGTTTTTTGTAGGAACTGCTTTGTATGCTTTCCGTGAATGAAGTAAATATCCTTATTTTTATCTAATAATTATTTCTTGGAAAATATATCAGTGGGCGTTACACATGTCTGTTTACTTTGTTTGTTAATTCTGGTTTACTCATGAATTCTAAGTTGCTGCTAAGTAATATCAGCCGCACAGGTCAATTGATCAGGTAAAGCTACGCTTGCCGCGGATGGATGACCATATTTACATGCCAAGACTACACCGTGCCTAGGAAAGCACGTTATTCCGTTAGTCCCGGCTGTCATTCTGTGGATCTTTGACAATCGGCAAATCTGACAAGCAGTCTCATCAAAGAGTTATCGTATTACCCAGTAACTGTATGGGGGTCAGATAGGGAGTCGCTCCATGTAAAATACTGGTATTCAACTGCATCCGGTTAGACTGGAAGCCGACCTTAACAGAATTGGGAAAAGCTAGGCTGATGAATAATGAGATCTAAGAAATTGGTTTTAGATAATAATTATTTTACTGCTCTGACCAAATAAAAAAACCAAGGCAGCGCTGCGAACAAGACAATAAAGCATGCAAAAAGAACACTTTGCAAGTGACCACAATAGAAACGGGTTTTGTCGACGGAAGATTTTTTTTTTTTTTTGAACGATGCTCACCCGCACATTTACAAGCAATTTATAACCAAACTACACCTCATCGCACAGTGCAGTAAGTGCACACATTTTTACGAAACCGGCCTCACGTCGCTGTTGATAGCACTATGTCTTGGTTTTTTTTATTTGGTCTGAGTTTTACTGTTAAAAGTTTAAAGCCATAAACAGTATTTTTTTTGTAATAGCTACATTGGAATTCAAAGAATTTTAGGTAAGTTTAAAGCCAAAAACAGTTTTTTTTTTTGTAATTTAAATCAAAACCTTTAAAAATATATTATCCAAATAAGAATCTTCCACTATCACAAAGCACTCACATACCCAACAAAAACCACAGAAACCCGAACTCTCCAAAATGAAATTGGACAACGTCTTAACGGGAACATTTTCGGTGTCCAATGACTTCCACTGCTGGCCAGTTTAACCCACTTAGCTGGATAGTTGCCTTAAGTTCACTAATTCAATAACCCACTCAGAAACGAACCGAATTAAGTGAGGAGTTAATTTTTAAAATGGCGAAAGGGTTTCGAGCGTCGTCGTGCGAATTTAGCTCATGAAATGGAATAACGTTGAAAAGGCGGGATGTTTTTATGTTTGTATAGGAATTTTAGTTAAATATTAAGGCTTTTTAGATGTTTACTAGGAGTTTTGATGTTTTAGTGTTTAATGGAGCTAAGAAAATTAGCATTATTATTTTAAGAAGTGGGTTCGTTCTTAGGTGCTTTGCGTTACAAATATTTTGAAAAACACAAACAGAACTTGTGATCGTCATTTGATTAAGCCAGAATCATGCTCATTTTCATAGTTTTAAGTTGATAATGGTGCCAATTCTTTTGTCACGAATGCCTCTAAACTAGACTCAAAATCACCAAAATTTAGCTTATGCCTGTCAAACGAAGATTTCCCATACTGAAATAGACTTAAGTGACACAACCTAGCTATATTTTAGTTTGAAAGCACCAAGATGGCACTGAGTTATTAATTTAGTGAAAATTGCAATTTTGCTATTCTGAATTTGACGCTTTTCACCTAAAATTGTTGATTGTCTAACTAAATCTGACTATTTTGAAATCGAGATTATAAAGGTGTGGAATAAAATTTGTTGCCATGAACTAAAATTCACACCAACACCTCCAGTTCAGGTGCAAAAACAGTACTGTATCTTTTGTTCTTTTCTAGTGCTTATTATCTCGAAAATGGTGTGTCCTCTCGCAAAAATATTGAAAATTTTGACCCCCTTTATAAAACCCATAAACCCCTAAAACTCATCATGTAGGTAATAATGTTTCATAATGTCCGTACAAAAAGTGAAAAATTCCATATAAAACACGTCGAGGCTGCTCCGCCTCTGCGCCTTCGGCACTAAAAAAAAGCACGTGGTAAGGCAAACAAGTACCACGCGGAGTCGCGATTGTCAAATTCGATTTCAATTGTCTCAATTTTTATTTAAAAGAGATTTTTTTTTGCGGAATAACTATAAGATTCTCACAGCCAAAAGTAAGGAATGTTAGTGATACTTTAGTTAGTTTAGTTCAGTGTACAAGAGAATCGACACTAATATCTAACCAATCAACATGTAAACATATAGGTACCTACTATTCATAGTGACAAAGGCTTATACTTTTGACTGGTCATACCCGAATTTCAATAATTATACTAAAAAAATATTTATACTTGATTGTACACCAGATTATACATTACATAAAGAAAAAGTACAAAACATTACAAAATATACAATGGGCGGCCTTATCGGTTACTGCGATCTCTTCCAGGCAACCTTGAAATATTATTGTTATTTATATAATCACTCACAAAAATTATGAAATATCTCCTCAAAACAAAACATTTGCAAAAGACGGGCCAAACCACAAAACCTACTTCTTCAACTTAGTTACAATTAGCGCCATCTAGTGGTTCACGCCGCAACCTTTTCAAAGAACCCCCAAACAAGGTTAGCTCGCGACGCCCCCAATTGGATAGCGCTGCTGGTTTAATAGTCGGGAAGTAGTAATTTTGGAGGAGGTACTTATTGGATGCTGAAATGATGGAAACACATTTTTTTTAAACACGGTTTATCTGGTTATGAGACTTCAAAATATTATTTTTTCAAGAATCTTTTCGTAAAATGATATAAATGCTTCTGCAATCTATTCGTATATGCTTTTGGGAAATCCTAGAAACTCCCAGATTGATATTCAGAACCTACAGACGGTTATTTTCATCAAAAACAGTAAAGATGTAATTTAAGATTGCTAATTATAAATTAGCACCTGGTTTCAAGATGGTACCTTCTCCAAAATTACTGTCAACTCTTGGTCTATAATTACTGTGTACACTCCAACTTTCGAGGGGCGATGTGACTTTGTACGGAGGTGCTATCGGGTGTTCGGTCTTTCAGTCTTTGGAAAGTTTTTGAAGTTAAGATTGAGGTACAGGATCCTAGTTTATTTGATTTGTGTGAAAATAAACATTAAAATCTTTTTAAGTTATTCTATGAGTATTTTTGTCTTATTTATGCTCAATTTTATTGTAATGTTTATCATTGCATGTTTAAAATGGAGATGCATTCATTTTGTTCGCGATTTACAAGTATACCGTGACTGAACAAACGCAAGGCTTCCCTTAATTGTTTTACAGCTATAAATTCCTGTAATAATGTAATCTAAATTCATCATGAATAATTCACAATTATTCAAATGAAGACTCATAAACACCAGATTAGAACACTAACAAATTTAACAAAATGCAAATCTATCAGAAACAGCGTCACATAATCCGGTTGCAGCCGCCTTAGTCTGGTTATAACTGGTTCGCGCCGCTTTCATCCGGCTATAACCGCTCGAGCAAAGATTACAGGGTACTTTACGAACTCGCGAGGGCTTATTAAGCATCTAGAGGCGAAAATGTAAATTAGCAGTGAAATTGCGAAGTGATGTTCGACTTAATGACACTCATTCGCGTTCTTGAGTGTGTTACGTTCAGTCTGCAATCAGCTCGTGCGAACGTCTTTACGTTTTGCTAATAGCTGCCGCTTCTGTTAACGTTTAAGTCTATGTACATTGGGGAAGGATGTTCTGTCGTGTGCAATAATGCGTGGTTGGTGTGTATGAAACATATTACAGGGAAACTGTTTTGAATAATTATTTAGGTGTTACGTTTATTTTGGTTTGACTAGCAAGATAAAACCTAAATAAGGTATGTTAATTCATCACAAATATTTCTCAGCGAAACCGTAACAACACGAAAGGCACACGCAATCACACAAATACAAATTAAAATACTTCCACTGAAAAACAACCTGATACAAAATCTCAAGCACCTCTACACCACAACCAAATAAAGCCGTGTACACACAACCTGTAACACCATAAACTAAAACCCAAACTTATTTTTCAGCCGCCGGCGTCGACGGCAATCGAATTAGCGCCGAGTTCGTGTGCCCTAGACGTTATGCCGCGGCCACACGTTACACGCTCTTAAGCAAACTTTGTAACGCTATTACCAACTTGCCACCACCACTGCCATGTCAGATCGGTAATGGAACCTTCGGAATACAATCTCGTTGGACTCTGGGACTTGAGAACTACAGTTCTGCGAAATTGGACGCGACTAACGACCGTGAAGTTAGGGGTAAACTCTTGTTGGGATAGTTAGTAGTGCCCGCATGCGGCTGCAGTGACAAATTGTGAAATTATTTTTAAAAAGCCTTAGTGCGTTATTGACCCACCCTCGCATGAGTTTAGCTGAAAAAAAAAGGAATGGAAGGCGCTTGTTTGAAGCTGCTAAGCATCCGTAGAATTGGTTGTCTAAATCGTAGGTTGTCTATGACACCGGTCCACTGACCGCATGTGGCCATGCGGGCACGGAATCAAAAGTGCAGAGTTTTCCTTTATTATTGTTTCTGTTGAACGGTCGCGTTGTATAAAATGGCGAAGGACATTAAATGATGGACCCCTTGTTGGCAGGATTGGCGTTTTTTATCGAGGAAATGATGAAATAGATTTATATATACATGACCTAGAAAAGAGTGTGGCCGAGACCGCGCGGGATCGGCCGGACAATCCTCAAGCGAGGAAAGCCTGGCGGTCGCTAAGGTGCCTACGGTTAGGAGAGGCCGAGGTAGCGCGGTGACCTCGAAACTGGGGCGTGGCAATCGGGGTCGCATCAAGCGGCCCGATACCCCCCCAGGAACCGGCGGGGATAGCGACTCTGAGGTCTCGTTCGGGGCCTCAACCGAGGAGTCGGTATGGGTCACCGTCCCAAATAAGGGCACGACGGCACAGGCTGGCGCCGCTGCGAACCGTGCCAAGGGAGGAGTGGTGACCGACGAGGCCGCCAAAGTCGCCGCTGGGGCTCCAACTCAGAGCGAGCGGTCAGGTTTGCGGAGTTCGTAGCAGCCGCGCAGGACTGTGGCCTTGAAAAAGCTGCAGTCCTTGAAAGAGAAGGCCATACCTACGGCCACGGCCTCCATTATGGCAGCGGCGGAGGCCTTTCTCCATCTCGGGCCTCCATTGGACGGTATGTCAGAAATGCGGGCGGAGGTGGCCTGCTTGACAGCCGCCACGGAGATTCTCCAAAAGGAGAATGAGGAGATCCGAGCAGACCTGGCCGGGCTCCGTGGAGCTGGCCCCCGCGTTCCCTTCGCGAGGGGAACATAATCCCCCGACCATGGCTCCGCCTCCTGCGGTGCCCGATGCGGACCACACCAGGGACAACGACGACGATACTCCGGAGGTGACCGAGGTAGATCTGAGAGTGGCGGTACGTAGGCTGAGTGCCAAAAATAACGCCCCAGGACCCGACGGCTTACCTGGAAAAGCATGGGTTCTGGCCTTAGAGGCTCTCGGGCCTCGATTTCGGGGCTCCTAAGCGCATGCTTGGAGAGGGGCCAGTTTCCACTTCGTTGGAAGACGGGGAAACTGGTCCTCATCAAGAAGCCGGGGCGCCCGGCGGACTCTTCGTCTGCTTACCAGCCCATCGTGCTGCTCGACGAGGTGGGCAAGCTCTTTGAAACAGTAATTGCAGACCGCCTTGTCGGGCAGCTGGTGCGAGTGGGGCCGGATTTGGCGGAGCGCTAGTATGGTTTCAGCAAGGGCCGCTCTACGGTGGATGCCATCATGCGCGTTCGAGTCCTCACGACGGGGGATGCGGTTGCCCGGGGTGGGGTAGTCTTGGCGGTGTCTCTTGACATCGCCAATGCCTTCAATACCCTGCCCTGGAGTTGCATTAGGGAGGCCGACCTACCTCTGTCGAGTGGTCGAGGCCTATTTGACGGACAGGGCCGTCATCTACCCCGGTCACCACAGAGAGTGGAACCGGCGAGAGATGTCGTGCGGTGTCCCACAGGGATCGGTCCTGGGGCCGCATTTGTGGGACATCGGCTACGACTGGGTGCTGCGCGCCGACCTCCTTAGCGGCGTCAGCGTGGTTTGCTACGCTGCCGTTGGGTTGCGACAATCGTCGAAAGGATCTAGCAACTGGGACTCGAGGTGGCCTTGCACAAGTCCAATGCCATGTGTTTCTATGGTCCTAGGAACGCGCCACTGTGGGATTCCCAGATAACGGCGGGAGGGGTTCACATCAGTGTCGAGTCGACGATGAAGTACCTGGGCCGCGTCCTCGACAGCCGGTGGAACTTCGTGGAACACTTCCGACGTTTGGCTCCCAAACTGGATAGGGCTGGGGCTACTTTGAAGCGGCTTCTGCCCAACCTGGGGGGTCCAAACGCCTCCTGCAGGAGGCTTTACGCGGGGGTTGTGCGGTCCATGGCCCTTTACGGGGCACCGGTGTGGGCGCGTTCATTGAGGCTGCGACCGGCCCAGCGGTTGAACGCGTCCCAAAGGGTCATGGCCATTAGGCTGGTCTGAGGATACCGCACGGTCTCCCAGCGGCGAGCCTCCTTGCCGGACTACCACCATGGGATCTGGAGGCAAAAGTCCTCGCGCACATGTGGGAGTGTCGCGAGGAGGCGAAACGCCATGGCGTAACTCCGCTGCCGCGAGAAATCACGGCACCTCAAATCTACACCAAATCACCTTCCGCACCTTCCTCACCGGACACGGTTGTTTCGGGAGTTTCCTGAGCCGCATAAGGCGGGAGGAAACGCCCGGGTGTCACCACTGTGTGGATCGCCCGGAGGACACGGTGGAGCATACGGTGGAGATCTGCCCGGCTTGGGCGGAGCACTGCCGTGTCCTCACGGAAGCGATCGGCGGCGACGATCTCTCGCGTCCAGCCCTGGTTCAGGCCATGGTTTGGAGCGAGAGTGCATGGGAGGCCGTCACCTCCTTCTGCGAAGCAGTTATGCTCGCGAAGGAGGAGGCGGAGCGCGCGAGGGAGATGCAAGATGCGCGCCCTGGTGCCCCTAGTCGCCGTAGGAGACGCCCCGGACGTCGGGAGTCGTGACGCGACTTCCGGCCACCGTAGGCGCGGGCTTGCGGACGGTGAGCAATGGGTAGCTCGCCGTCCGATAAGGACCAGGCCCGGGTCGACGGCGCGTTGTGTTCCACGCGCGCCTCAAAGAGATGTCAGCACCAACTGGCGGGGTCCGTAAGGACCAATGCCTGCTGGGGTTGCGGGTTTGTCTGAAAGGGATATTGCGGCCCCGGCACACGGGCAACGGAAGGAACACAGGGTGGGTTTTAGTCAGTAAAAGTCTGACACGCCCTCCCGCTCCGCCCAGAGCAGGAGAAGTCATGAGATGATTTCTCGTACTCAAAATGAAAAAAAAAGGGCTGAGGATGTTAAATAAGGGTGTTTTGAAGGTTTTATAGTATCCTTTTCTTCTAACTGAACAGACAACTGTGCTGCTGGAGGTTTGTTGCGCCATTTCTTCCCAGCTAAAGCACTAGAAAGGGCGGGCGTTTTGGGGAACTGTCGTATGAAATTTTGACGTTCCAAAAATGATGTTTCTCAGCCTAGTTTGAATAAATGATTTAAAAAAAAATAGTGAAAAATAACTGAAAATACTCAAACAAGAAAACATCTTGAAGATTAGTGTCGGTAACATTCTTTTTAGGCTACTTATGATCAGTTGTCCATATGACAGCACTTTTTATTTGTCTAATTTTATCCACACCTCGATATTTATTTAAAGTTAGTTCTACTATCAGAATTTCTAATAGATTACCATCATTTCTGAGACCAAAAATACTTCACGTCATCGAACGTTATCATCATCTTCCTAGTCTTCCCCAACTATGTTGGGGTCGGCTTCCACTCTTACCAGATACAGCTGACTAACAGTATTTTACATGGAGCGACTGCCTATTAGACCTATTACGATACGCCTTCATCGAACGTATTAATTTCAGATGCCGTTTTCATTATCACAGCTCTTTTCAGGTTCTACTCTTTCCTAAAAATGGTTTATTAACACGCCCCCAAATTACAAAAAAACAATCCTTCAAAAACTCGACGCAACCTGATTTAAATTCACACGTAATCAGATTTAGGTGGAGGTAATACATCACGGAGCATATTTCTCTTATTCATTCATCAAAACTTGTGAACAATCAATCTTGTGAGGACAATGACACCTCGTTACTGTGTCATTGTTATGTCACCATTGCTTGCAAATCAGGGGGGCTCTTTGCCCATGCTGGCCATTTTAGGTAGTTGGACATTTTAATGGGGGTTCCATTGTGCGATGGTGAATGGGAGGCGTTGTGGTGTTAGAAGTGTGGAAGTGAAGTTAATGTGAGCTTGTGAGGTAATATGTCACAGGGTGGTGATGCTCTTTTGTCTTGAAGCACTGGCACAGATGGGTCTTTTCAAAGAGCAAATTTTGACAGATTCTCTAAAGGAAAGTTATTCGTCACTTTATCATCTCATCTCGTCTCATCATAATATGTCATTTTATTTTGAACATATTAGTCCAATTTTTTATTGCTTTATTATTTAAGTAAGGTATTTTATGACACTTTTCAATTTATCATAGAGGAAATGTGTTGTCTTCATCGATAAATATAAAAATGGATGTTAGCACATGATGTATTTTTGCAAGGAAAAGGGTTTCTTTTCCGACCTCCTCGCGGTGAAAGTCGCGTACAAAGGCTAGTATTGTTATAAAACTTGCCACACTAAAATATCTTAGTGTTTTTTAACAAGTGGTACATTATACACTAAAACACTTTTGGTACCCCAGTATCAGGTTCATAAAACCAAGAACAACCCTAACGGTTTTATTGGGAAATCGCTCGAGCCAACACAAGGCTAGCAGTAATCGCGTTACCTAGTAAACTGAACTGGAACGTCGCTAGATTAAAATGATGTTACGCTAGATTTGTTACCCTGGCTTTCAATGTGATTAGGAAACATTGGATAGATTCAAACGTTGAAATGTGGTTCTGATGGTCAAGTGTAGTAATTTTTACGAATCTTGAGAATTGTATGGTTCCTTAGGTTGTAATTGTTACATTTATGCATTCCAGGACTTGAAACCACGTCCGCAAACATCAGAAGCTTTAATTTCCGAAAAACATATTTCTATCCCATCCTTACTTCCATATTAAATTATTATAAATGCGAAAGTAGCTCGGTTTGTTTGTCTGTCTGTTACTTTTCACTTACCCAATACTAACAAGTTAGTCAACGAAGCACACGACAAGCAAGTTTATTAGTCTTACCAAAAACCAGAACCAATTATGGCAAAAAAATGCTTACATTTGAAGGAGCACAGCTATACAATAAAATACCCTCACGCATAAGAAATCTGCACTCATTCAATGGATTCAAAACCCAACTTAGCCTGTATCTAATCGCAAACCGGACATTACTCGAAAAATTAATGCATTGGGTGGGTCAAGTTACGAGTACTTTTTAATTAGTTTGTGACGGATGTTGTCGAACCTAAATTACGTATAGTTATTAAGTAATAGTATTGTTCTCAAGTAAGCCACATGTTATGTTTTTATTGAGAATAAAGTTTCTTTAAACCTATAGTTAATTGACTCAGGCGTGACTTTGCGGAAATCCATTATAAAATACAATAGGTGAAGTATATTTAGTAACTTAATCCGCTTAATTGTTCATAAGGAGTCATAAAGAACCCTATAAGAAATCGACACGTGTTTCACCTCTCAACGAAGCGTCCTCAGGATGACGATTGAATTGTTTCGAACTCGGACCATGTGTTGCCACGTCAAACGCCGAAAGCAGTGTGAGCCACACCACCCGACAACCCCACTTGTACTGCTTAGTCCACCGCAGCTCGTTTCTTGTATTATTTTTTGCAATTATGAACTGTCTAAACTGACATTCTGAAATCTACAGGAAACGTTACACTGTTGAACGAATTAAATACGAGTTTTCAACAAGTCAATCAAGAAAAACAGTTAAGCGGATTAGGTTACTAAATATACGTCGTCTATTGTATTTTATAATAAAGGATACTTTTTATTTCGGTAGTACGTTCCCGTGAGAAATAATTAATGAATTAATAATTTCCGACATACACAGCTAGTAAATACAGCTAATAAAACAAAGTTTCTAGCAGCAAGTTTCTAGGAACTTACAAACATGTTGCTGAAATAATGTCGCGCAACTTTTTTTACTTAAGGTAAAAAAAGTTGAGATGATGCTTGCTCCCTAGAATGAATTCCAAAAAAATTTCATCACAAACTTCCCAAACCCATAAATAAAAAAGTCAATACCTCAGCTTACCAGCGAACAGCTTCCAAGCCGGAGCCGCTCAACACCCACGGGATGGCTAACCCCAACATATCTTTACACTAGACGAGTCTGGGTAAATCGAAAAACTTTAAATGGGTCCAATTTCCAGCCCCCCGCCTCCCCGCAGCCGTGCCCCGCGAGACGTGGGGCAATTAAAAGAATTGCTCCGCTACGATTCAGTCCGACGACTAAAAATTAAAATGTAGCGGGGAATAATTGAGACGGGGCGTTGCGGTTGATATTGAAGCTGGTATTTCTAAGGTGTACATTAGATACTCGTCTATTCATGAATTAATCATCACATCAGACACTAGGGGCCATCAATCATCCGTTTTAGCAGTGATTATGATAAAGCTGACAGCAAAACCTATAGTCCAATAGTCCTGCCATTGACGATTTTTTAAATATATTGCAGTGGTAACAGTCTATGAAGGACAACAGTGAAATCAAGTGTAATGTAGTAATTATCATGCAAAATCTGCCCACTTCTTCGACAGTACAGCCATGAAGATAGAACTATATTAAAAGTAAAACAAGAACATTAAACTCTCACAGTACCATCTACTCAATAAGTGACACCCCAAAAATACACGCACAGGTCATTAACCTTGACTGCCCGCATCTGATTACCTGTAAACAACAGTGTAGAGTTACAACCCCATTGAGTGTGATTTATGAGCTGTCGTCTTGGCGCGATGGCGGACGGCTCGAGCAGAGGCAATAATAGGTGTTCAATAGCTGATGAGTTATGGAGGTGACTGCTAGTTGGGTGGGTTTTAATTAACTATGTGTTAAATTTTGGTTAATTATGTATTTTAGTAATGACCACACGTTATGCGTATTCAGTTTAGATTTTTACTATGTAGTTGAATTTATGTTAGAATATTTGGGGTTGTTCAGTACAACTTACTTGAACTTAAAAACATAAAAATTATTTGAATCCTGCTGGCCCCTTTATCTATGGTGGAACGTCGTTTTTCTTTTTCAGTTTGTTGTAAAAAAAAACCTTTTGGAATGAGCACGTTTCGCTCCAGTTACTTGTTTGGTGAATTAGTTATTTTAACATTTTCAACAGCATTTTTATTTCCAGTAGTCGAGCCTATTCGAAATTCCGCAGTTTAAAGCCTAAAAAGCCAGATGGTGTAAATAATTCCAAGTTTTTCTAAATCCAGAAGCAGCAATAACCCAATAACCCATCACATTAGTTAGCACTAACACTAACAATGTGAAACCTTCACTTTGAATCCATTAAAAAATTCTGCCCTTTGCAAAAACGCAGCGTCTACGCTCAACACAGTGACCCGTATATTCCAAATCAAAGATATCCACGATGCGGCGCTTGTTCTTCTGCGCCGTTACACCAAGAATTAAGTCTTAATAGGCTAGTTGAAACACCTCCAATTACAACCAGAAAAGTACTAAGGTGTACCACATCTGTGTATTGGATTGCTTTTATTGATGTTATTTTGTATGATGGCTTAACTTAGTTTATTTAAATGCCATTATAATTATTTCAACTCCTATTAGTTCACGATCAGGCTAGTAATTAAAAATAAAAATATATTTTACGTAAAATTACTTTCAATACTTACGATATTTTTGTGATATTTTGCTTCATTGAATATTTGTACGTAATATGTACATTGTTTACCTTGGTTATTGATACTAATTTATTAACCACTGCTACGAAATAATGTAGAGTGCAAAAAAACCATCATGTTCTGATTACAACCCAGTATTAAACCATAAATATGTTTTATAATCAAAGTGGAAATGAACGAATGAAGCCGGTTCCACTCACTCAGTTACCGATCCATGTTAGCGGATGGTCCCGAAGGTATTCCTCTATCGCAACCGCAATCATTGAACAAGAATCTCTTTCAAGATTCCACCTTCCGAGATGTTGAAGAAATTAGAAATGCAGGTCTTGGATAAAGTAGGATTTGTAATATCAGTTGATAACTGTGTCAATGCAAGGGAGTTTCGTATTAACGAGAGAAAAATAAAATGATTGGTTTTCTTACATACTCATTGTGTTGCAGTACATCACATTTTTTTATTCATGTAAAGGTTGACATGGTGGACAGGCTGTTCTGGCGCAGCCTAGGTGAGGCCTATGTCCGGCAGTGAACTACGATAGGCCGAGTTGATTGATTGATGTAAAGGTTTATTTACGAGTAATAAACAGATAAACCACATTAACACACAATCTGATTGCTTAGCGTGTGTAGTTTTTAATGATTTTGTTGGTATATTTGGCGTGTCCTAGCTGACATTAATAATTTTTTTTGACATAATTATGGCAAATCATTTAATTTAATGTTTTGTGTTAATGTTAATTATTACTTTGCATACTATATTGTATAGAATCAAGATCATCTAACTGAACAGACAGCTGGGCGGCTAAGGAGTTTGTTGCGTCACTTTTTCTTACCAGCTAAAGCACTAGGAAGTGGTGAAGGGTGCGCGTTTTGGGGGACTGTCTTATGTAATTTTGATGTTTGTTCATAAAGTGTTGATTCTCAGCCTAATTTGGTAAAAAAAAAACACTTAAACAAATCAAAATTTAAGTAAATCCTTATTTTATCACGATGTTTTCTTTAACTGTTCGTCTATATTCATCACCATCCTGTGCCATCTTACTGCAGGCAGTATTTTCGCTTTGACTGCACGTCACTGAGCTCAATTCTGATACAGACCCATTGTTCCATTCGAAACAACCACTGTATCATCAACACGTAAAATTTGTGTTATTTTTCGTCTTATTCATGACTACCATAATAACGACGATATATAAAAAAAAAACGTTGAAAAATCTACTTCTTTTTTCTCAATCTCAATTTAATTCAATGCTTCTGAAGCAAGTCGATTATACCTCAAGATAACACAAAACACTAACAAACTTATTTAAATATGTTTGTCAGTCGCGTATATCATCATCTCTGCAATAAAAGCCTCCTCTTTAAATAAGAGGCCCCAACAACGTGTTGTTCAGATACTTAGGTAAATACTATTTAATGAAATTGTCTGACTTTGGCGCGAGGGTCGCAAGCAAAATAACAAAGCAATTTAAAACTCAATACTATTAGTGTAAAGGCACGGCCATACTAGAGCCGATTTGTGATAGAAAAAATACGAACGTTTTGGTGCAGATATCAGGAACTGTCGATATCGGATAGTAATCTACAATATTTGAGGAGGCTATTGTAAATTGGAGTGGAGACCGCGTATCGACTAGCGTAGTGTAGGACGCCTGGGAGTTAGATGGATCGACGACCTTTGAAAGGTGGCTGGGACAGACTGAATGTGGAAGGTGGAGGTACAGAGTGCTGTGGCGCAGCTTGGGAAACCAATGTCCACCAGTCACTGAGTCACATTCATTATTAATATTCTAGTTCGCTAGTTAGCCACTTTTCTTTTTTCTACTCAGTAGGTAATATTGCTATAAGAATCAAAACAGGTCAATATTTGACAGTTATTTTCGACGTTGCCAACTTTTAGGATAAACCCTCTTAACTGTTCTTAAAGAGTCATAAAAAAACCTGTAAGAAATCGACACGTGTTTCACCTCCTCAACGAGGCATCCTCAGGATGTCGATTGACTTATTGCGCAAAGTCACGCCTGAGTCAATTAATTATCTTGATACGCTGAGTTGATTGATTGTAAATTACTTTATTATTTTAGTAAGTGATTAAATTAGTAGACTGTAATTAATTCATTATTTTATTTATTAATTTTGAGTAACATAAAACTTCATATTCACCCAAATATCGAAGTAGCAATCATTAAGTTAGTAGAGAATTTCGTCAACAAAACAACCTTCTTCAGATCTTAGCGATCCGTTAAGAATAAAACAAGGTTCCACAAACTTGCATGGTGTTCACCGATTACTTTCAAGTGAATCAATCAGACTAAAACGTACGTAAACAAATAGACAAGGATAAAACATTAAACTTTTTATTTTGAATCTTTTTATGAGTTTTGTTTTGAAAACTAGGGTTCGGCCTCCGTATAACTGTAAAATTTTTGTATAATGTGTTTTATTTCTGCAGAAAGTTACAGTTTTTTTTTTTTTTTATCTTGGTTTCTGACGCAAGCAGTTTTGTGGTCGTACCTTTACATGACTAACATAATAAGGGGCTCGATTGGTTATAAACTTGCCTACTTAATGTTATTTTATTCCCTATAAAAGAATTCGCTTTTTTAACACGTCGTTTAAATTCACAGGAGCGTTTAGGTTATGGGTACAGAGGTGAAAGGCATAAGAGATAGCGATCCTACCTACGACTAACTAAAGCGAATCTAGATAAAGTTTAGCAAGAAATAAAATAGAAATGCTTTTAGCGCTATTGCATTTATGTATTCTAACTTTAGCAAAACTTAAACATAAAAAGAAAATGGAAAACTGGGAGACTAAGAATTGTGTATATCTAAAAATATTACGATCAAAATGTCAGAGAAACAATCATGTTTGATTCACCAAAAAAAATCTGTTCAGAAATAAGTTTAACTTCTTATTTTTCTCCATAGAAAAATAAAAAGTTGTAGTAGACTTAATTCTGAGTAGATATTTTAATTCACACAGGTACTCTTCTCTTACAAGTAGGTAGTCCAATATTTCAATACCTATTAAAACTGACGCAGGAATGGAAAATAAACCGCAATAATAAATCCCCATTGAAATAATGTCTTTACAAAAAACGTTCCTGTATTATTTACACACGAGCTACCGCCAGCGGCTTCGCTCACTTGATATCTTTATAAACGATAGCCTGTTTTTATTTTCTTTAAACAATCCTTTGTGAGGTCTTTAGGTTTTCAACGCTAGAAAGTATTATTTGCTATGTAACTTCTAAGAGTAACTTTTTTTGCAACATCCGATTTGAATGAAACAAAGTTTATATTCTGCTCTAAATTAATCTCTGTCTACCAATGAAAAGTACATGGCAACCCGTTTAGTAGTTCCGGAAATGTGTGCAAACAAACAAACAGAAAATAATAAATCGCTACCCAACAAGCAAAATAATCCTGGAATGCGATTTTATAATGCTACGTGGACTTATAAAACTCCGATGATAGTTTTGGTGGTTGCTACTGCGCTTTTAACAGCATAAATACATGCTGTTTTTACTCAAGTACGTTTAATCCTATAATTTGTACTTAAATCGGTAAATAGGATCATATTTCCTGACCAATATAGGATCAAGACTCCTATAAAAGCATGAAACAAGAGTAATTGCACTCAGGAGTAATTACTCCGGTAACTCAGACTTATATGCGCCTATAAGATAACATCTGCGGACCATTTAAATCTTAATACTCCTGTAGGAGCATGTACCAGGAAGATATACACTGAGGAGCAATTACTCTTGTTATTTTTACTTATAACCTCATATAAGCTAATATTTTATGATCAATTTAAGTAAATTAAAGTTAAATTACTGTAAATCATTTATGTATCTGGTTTGGTTTTACATAAACTTAAAAGTAAGTGTTAAATGAATTACATAGCCACGTTTTAAAAATAATAAATCACCAAGATTATAAAAAAAAAAAAAAAATCACAAACAATCCTCTTAAGAAGCCACTTTTGCTTGTTAACGACCAGTAAAGGCGAAAACGCGCTTTATATCGTTTTGCAAATTCTATAATAGGATTTGATTTGAATCGATTTTCATCTGGGCATTGCAGAACCCTAATCGGTAACAATGGCGAATCTTTTTCGGTTTTGAGATAACCCAATATAGAACCAATACGGTTATATTGGTACTATGTCACTCTTGGAAATGCTAAAAAGACTTATTTTAGCACTATGTCATACTTGGAAATGCTTACCAAGAAAATGGCAGCTGCCTTCATAATATTTATTTAATATTAATTAATACTAAAATGTAAATAAGCAAATTTCAAAAGGCGCTTTAATTTTTTTATCAAAACCATGATAGATTTCACAGAAAATTCACATTCCCCTACGAATAAGCTATAAGACCAACAATTTGACAACAATAAGATTTTGTTTTTCTACTAAGGTTGACATTAATACATTCTGATTCATATAGGTTCAAGATGTTAATAAATATTTTTTTACAGAGCACAACAAGCGATACACTCACTTCGACTGTTCACTATACACGATTAATTTTAAATCGTTCTGGAGCCGAAACACAGTGACTCCAGACGATTAATAGGTACTATTAGCATTGTTATTGTTTTTTTACGACATCTAATATAGAAGTTAGAAATTTATCACTTTTATTCTGTCATTCGAGTTAAATCTTAGTAGCGCTACACTATTTCATTCATA
The DNA here is from genome assembly GCA_947364205.1 of Agrochola lota. Taxonomy (NCBI): domain Eukaryota; kingdom Metazoa; phylum Arthropoda; class Insecta; order Lepidoptera; family Noctuidae; genus Agrochola; species Agrochola lota. Next base: position 1,488,164 of record OX376235.1, on the reverse strand, counting down.
AACGCAAGGTCGTACGCAATCCGCTCGGTGATGACCAATGATCGGAGTAGGTAGATTGAACTGGGGTCATTGATCCGAAACGTATATATTACTATGGACATTCCTCCGGAATTGGTGGATTATTAAAAAAAAACCGGAACTTATGTAGGAATTGTATTCTGCCAGAGTGGAAGGAGTCATTTGATGATTTGCCATCCTCAATAAAAGGTAGGAATTGTAATAAAATGAGCAATTTTATTCTTTATTATTCTTCCTATTTTTTTTTTGTCACGATTTGACAAAACCCAACGACTACCACTAATAATAATACCACTAGTAATAATATCACTACCAACATTAACAATATTTAATTGAATCCGGAAATACCGGAATTACTTTCCGGAAAAATGGCTTATCCATGTTATTCTTTCTGTGTGCATTTATGATACAAGTACTAAAAATCAATCTACCTACTCCGATCACTGGTGATGACGTAGCGCGGCACAGCTGTGCGTGTGCGAGTCCGGCTGCAAGTAAGTACCTGCAAGTAGGTATTTCATTTCTGGTACGATAGGTTGGTGTAAGTTCATTCACCTCGTTATCTCTCGTTTGTATCGGAAGCACGGCACGGTGTTTACCACTATCACATCTCCTCGTAAACGAGAGAAACTAATTGAAATTTCATTCACCACTCTCGCATCACGAAATCACTAGTACTCGTACCTTTTCAACTAGACACGACGAGTACGCTTGGGAGTTGTATTTAAAGCCTTGAATCGAGTGTCGACCAATCGAGCTAATAGTTACTTAATAAGCATACCTACCTACCATATTTATGATAAATAAAAAGAATACTGCCTAAACCAATTTTTACGCGACAATGCTTGCTTGCGGCCGCGGCGCGGCGGCTTCTACAAAGGCAGGCAATGTAAACAGAAAAAATGAATCGTTTTATCTGTCGAATAGAGTTCATTATAAGATGGTGGTGCCCTTTTCTATGAAAATATTGGACCGAATTAAGACCTTATTTTTATCCCCTTAACCGCGGAATTCGGTTGTGCATCCCTTTGAAGTCCGGTCGGACACTTCTCAGAATAATTTTAGTCAACTGCGTACCTACTTACCTTGTACCTAGTTTGGTGAAATTTCTATTTGTTACCGTTTACGGTTAAGAAATAAAGTCTGAATTCGCTTTTCGTATTTTTATTTGTGTACCTATTTATCTATTGCGCATGTGTTTTTATGCTGTCTGATCGATGAATGGATTTTTCAATGGGTACCGTTCGCAAGTGTTGCCGTTCGTCGATACGTTTTACACACATATGCATTGATCGCAGTTACTTCGAGTTCTCATTATTTCACAAAAAAAAACAATAAATTAGATTTTTCGTGTTTTTTTTAAATTGTAATTTATTGAAAATAATAGTCCCAATCGTTTCGAGTTCGATGATCGAGTTTATGGCTTTTCGTTCCAGAACGAGCTAAAATTAACCGTGTATATTATAGAAGCATTTCTAGGCGCGTATTAATCTAATTTTTGACTATAACTTACTTATATTGAGATTTACAGGAGTAATTGCATTCACGTAACTCAATTACAGGAGCAATATAGGCGTATATGGAACTTCAGCGGTCTAATATAAATACGTTATAAGTAAAAGTAGACTTATAAAGTGGGCCCTTTTCGAGACTTATATGCAGATATAAGTCTCAATAGTCCTCGATAAATGATGGTTCTAGGATAGTTTAAAAACCACTTTTTGCTAGTTGGGTAGTTTATGTTCTATTATTACTCTTCTATTTTTATAACTTTTCGTCAATGTACAGACACACCGTATTATTATATGTATAGATTAATTTCCCAGTGCAGTCAACAAGTGAGTATAAGAGATGGTTTTAATGATAGAATGAATGAAAGTTTAATTTAATACCTTGCCTTTTCTAATTCGTTTCTTACTTTTTACGGTTAGTTTTTCCTTTGACGTTTAATATTTTTGCGTTTCCACTACTTTGAAAGCAAATAATGGCGCGGGTTATTTATATCCTATACTATTAAACGAGAAATATTTGTATATATAATATATATACATATCTCTAATCACGTTCACAAAAACGGCTCTAACGATTTCGATGAAAGTTGCATTATAGGGGTTTACGGGGGCAAAAAATCGATCGAGCTAGGTCTCATATGTGGTCTCATGTATTCATTTTCTGAGCAGAGCTCTTTTGACCAAAGTTTAGAACAAGACAATAATAACATGTCAATTCCCAATAACAAAAATGTGGTCCTGTGAGTATCCTAGGAGCATGTATTTTTAGTCCTATAGAAATCCTATAAACGTTTAAAAAACCATATTTGGGCGCAGTTTATAGGACTTTTACGTTCTATAGTCGTTTTATTACAGTCGAAAGTGCATTTCGATTTTATAATTATCCTATTTGGTGCTTTACTGATGTAATTGGTCCAACAGTTGTCAGCGTGATGCCATTACTTGTGCAGTTCTTCATTCTTGTTGTAACGGTGACGTGCTAGTGTCATATGCAATATATTATTTTCAAAGAGAAAGTAATCCACATTATGATATCTATTAGAATAACATAGGTAACTTTATTGTTTTAATTGTTGTGTAAAGAATGCATACACAACTTGCGAAATTAATTTTATTGATATGTAATTAATATTTTATTAGTAATCGATTATAAAATTAACATATATTTGTGCCCTTTCAAAACTAAACATATTTATTATTTGTTGATTCCATAATAATTAGCAAAATCTTAAGTCGCCATAGGCTCAGAATCACATGCCCAAATATTGCATATCCAAACTTTTAAAATACAATTTAGTCAAAGTTAAGACTACGATAGGATATATCTATTTCGCCATATTTAAGTTTTAGGGTTATCGGCCGATTACTCTAGTAAAACAAATGTAGGACACGTATAAGTAGAATCTTACCTATAAAAATCGGAGGGCATGCTGACAATCCGTTAGAAGTCACGACTAAGACAAATCAATCCTATAGTATCCTTGACCTTTAGCAGCTATTTCTAAGATGTATATAGAAGTGCATGTCTTATAAAAGAATGAAACAAGACTTTAACAAGAGTAAAGAATCTTATTAAATGCATTTATAGTATCAAACTCATATCGTCTTATATGATGCTATTATAAGATCTGACACAAAGCGTCTATTAGATACCTATAAGACCTTTAGTCTTATAGGTCGATTACTATAGGAAAATTTTGCTATTTGGGTAATGACATGGCAGCATAGAATTAGTAAGTACTATACTCGTACATGGAATTAGTATGAACTATCGCATAATATTAAATGAGCATTCTCTATTTTCATCCGAGCAGAGCTCGGTCGCCCAGGTACAATTTTTTTTAATAATAAGTATTTCAAAAACATATATCGCTCAGTTTATGAGTTGTGTCGAGTGTCAAAATGTACTGTTAGTAAAAAACAGCATTTATTTGTGGGTGTATTGGCTTCTAACCAAACAGTATTGCTATGAACATAATAGACCCATCGCCTAATGGGGTTAATAGGTTATTTTGTATGGTCTTTTTATTTCACAATTGTACCTACCTAATGATTTTAGATTTCTTCGAGTTCTTTTAGAATGAATATTTTTTTCCGTTAATATTTGTCGCTTTTATATTTTTAAAGTAGTATTTGTATTTGTATCCCGCATTCCTTTTAAGACAAATGGCCGGAGGAGCTGACGAGTGCTGGAGTGAATGCGTTTCGGTAAGCGTAGTGTGGGACGCCCCCGATTGACTGATGACCTTAAAAAGGTGTCTGGGGCAAACTGGATGACTGGGTGTTGTGGTGCAGCTTGGGCGAGGCGTATGTCTAGCAGTGGATTGCGATCGGTTGAGTTGAGTTGAAAATTTGTCATGCGACATTTGATCATACTTAAAAAATATTACCAAATGTCGCATGGCAAATCTGAATTCTGATTACAGACGTGATACTATCGTTTAGTACCTACCTAGAGCCCCGTGAGAATAAGTTTATTTTGGGCCTAATTTCCACCTTAAATATTAAAGTACTGGGCCAATCAGTTTACACATTGACATAATTTTTATTCGACGAGGTGACAATGACACAAATCTTAAACAGCACCAGTGGCAGTGTGACGGAAACAGTACAAACAACCGGAAAATCAATTTCAATCGGCTAGCCGCAACTCAACAATATCCATTTTGTTAGTAACCACTTAGGCTGGTATATAATTTACAACATTTTACGTTGGTATTTGGTTGGTTTTGAATTAGTCGTTTATTGAACTATCAAGATTTTTTTGTTGATAATAATTAGTAACTTTTCCAATTTTCTTTATTTTGTGCCTTCGCCAACCAATCGGTTAGGAACAAGTACAAGTATGGGATGGGGGAGATCTTCGCCTAGCAGAGGGACAATATTTTGACCAAAGTGACTACTTTTCAATCCAGTCCAGCATCATAAATCCAGCGCTAGATTTAAATCACATAGCACGCAATCGCGACACTGGCAGCGTTTAAAGAAGACTGAACTAATAAAATTCGTGGTTCCGAAAGTGCGTTGAGCGCATTACTGTCTGTGACGGGCTGGAACTCAAAGCTGTCAGTTTTTATACGTTACACTACGACACAATAATTACGATATGACTATGGAGAGTGTAGAAATTGCCACCTCAAGCAGCGTCCGCCGGGGCGTCTCCATACTCTATGATTGAAATAGAACAGCCGCTACGGGTCACTGAATCAAAGTTCTGGATCAATGTACATCAGCCTATATGGTAACAGGCTCGATACATTTTTAACTAGTCATGTTGAAATTCTATTACCCCTAAACTGAAGCAAAACTATATATCATATCCTAATTACTAACCCACTTAACGGCACACACTACTAGTATTATTGTTAAAATATTATTTTCATTTTTTTTATTTTGTATTTTGTGTTTTACGAACTGTGTCCAAATAAACATTATTCTTTCTTTCTTTCTTTAACTCAACAGCTCGTGGCTAAATGATAACAGTCACACGATTCGATCTTCGAGGTTAAGCAACTCTTGCCGAGATCGGTCCGAGGATAGGTGACCATCCATTACATACCGAGATCCTTCCGTGCCTCGGAAAGCAAGTTAAGCATTTGGTCCCAGCTGTCATTCGTAGATCTTTGACAGTCCTTACAGGTAGTCAGAAGCCCAAAAGTCTGACAACCAGTCTTGCCAAGGGGTATCGTGTTAACCAGTAACTGGGTTGTGGAGGTAAGTTAGGCAGTCGTTCAATGTAAAATACTGGTATTCAGCTGCATCCGGTTAGTCTGGAAGCCAACCCCAACATAGTTGGAAATAGGGTAGGCATCTTGAAATTCTGCAGCCCCCAAACTGAAACGTAACTATCCTATCTCCAGATTACTAACCCACCTAACTCAAAAGTACTATAACAAATCGTGTACCTACACAGAATTACCCGCTACACTGAGCCGATTCAGTCGTCGAAGCAACAAAATGAGAATTTAATAACATTGTACAGTTCCCTCGTTACCTACACCCCACTGAGTTCATTTGCATGGAAATACGGATTTGAAACGACACGACCGACTAACGTGTAGGAGGTTTAATATAAAAATGTCGTCGGATTTTTTCCGTGATTGTACTTTCTTGGCGTTTAGTTTGTTTTTTTTTTGTTAATAATGTTAAATGAGGTCGGAGAAAAAGTTTGTTAACTGGTTGTCAAGTTGAAATGTTGTTGTGGTTTTTTTCATAAACTTCGGTCGCTTGCGTAAAGAGTACAATAGAATCAGGTTTTTTGGTGTGAAATAAGGTAACGTTCATTCAGTAGTGAAAAAATTTGGAGGAGGTGCTCTTTTTAGGGTTCCGTAGTAAACAAGGAACCCTTATAGTTTCGCCATGTCCGTCTGTCTGTCTGTCTGTCCGTCTGTCTGTCCGCGGCGTAGTTCAGAGACGGTTAGTACTAGAAAGCTGTAATTTGGCATATATATGTTACGGCTAATACCCGAAGTGCGGCTACACCTACTTTTAGCCGGTTAGAATTAGGTGTAGCCACTTACTCTTGGTTAAACCTAGTACGAGCCGATTGTTTTCGGGTAAAACTAGGTCTAGCCTTCATCATGCCGGCTACAACTAGGTCCAGCCATTCCCTGTTGGATAAAACTAGGTCTATCCGATATCATTCCGACTAGAACTAGGTCCAGACAATCCCTGTTGGATAAAACTTAGATGCATGTCCCGCCAAGCCTTCCGCCCCGCGTCACACTCATGACTCACAGCATCTGCAGCAGCGGCGCGGGGTGGAGGGCATAGCGAGGCACGCGCCTCTGCAGGTTGTGAGCGCCAGGTGCTGCTGATCTACTGCAGGTCTACTAGCGAGTGTGACTCACAGCGCCTGCAGCAGCAGCGCGTGTCTTAGTTTTATCTAACAGGGATTGGCTGTACATAGTTGTAGCCGGCATGCTATCAGCAGAGCTTTTTTAGATATTAAAAAAACATCCAATAAAAAGAAACGTAGAGAGTTTTTTTATTCTTATAAATCACATTGTAATAATTAACACAAATTATTAGGAGTACAATTTTTAATATAATAGGAACAATCAGGAACATTTTTTTAACAACAGACAATAAGTAGTTGCATATTATAATTTAAAGAATGTTATTATAATTATAAATCACACTTTTATAAAGTAACATAAACTATTTATTAGAACAACTTAAACTTGAGTGACATTTTGAGTTGCACAAATTACCAGCAGCTTTGCAGAGACACTTTTTGTTGCCACATTTGGTTTTGCAGTGGCATCTTTTATAGCCTTGCCCACCAGAGGTCGATTGTGCATTGGCTATTTGGCGTAGTGATTTCTTTTCGGGTGAAACCATGTCAATATCTAAAAAAATTGAGTCACACACAGTGAACTGATTTCTTGAAAATAGTTCTGTTATAGTGCCGTATTTGTTTCCTAATTTGTATAACCCCTTGTCGTTACATTCAAGTACAACCATTAACACATTGGGAAAGTCGCCTCTACCTCTGTCCACGTCAGGAATTTTTACTCGGACTGTATCACCGACTTTACATGGGGAAACTTTTCATTTGATTAAGCCGTCATTTTTATAGCTTGTTTTACCAAACCTTCCCGTGCGCCTTTCCTGTTAGTGTCAATTTTTTGTTTTTTTTTCACACATCTTACATTTTTTCTCCTCGTTCTGGTCACAGAGCCCGCAATATGACATTTCGATTTATTTGTGACAAATTCTCATTCATGATGGCTCATTCTCTTTTGATGGCTCATTCTCTTTAGTAGCTTCGTCACTCTCATCATCAACTAACTCTCTAAGAGTTTTCTCAAGATCTTCCTCACTTTCTATATTTGCAAGGACTTCAGGTGGTAGATCAGATGATTTCAGCCCGACCTTTACATCAGAACCGAACATTGCCTGGTACGGCGATCTTTTAATTCCGTGATGGTAAGCTCTATTTTTCATTAGCTGAATAAATCGTAAGCCTTCTGACCATTTTTGGCAGTTCTCGTCAGCCATCCAAGTCATAAGCATTTTTTCGATGTCTTGATTGGCACGTTCAACACTACCTTGTGACTGGCTGTGTCGTGGTTTCCCATGCACAATCTTCAAACCTGGCCACATCTGCGTCAAACTTTCCACAACTCGATTCGCGAACTCTCTGCCATTGTCGGATTGAAGTATTGAGGGTGATCCAAAGATACAAAATATATCAAGTAATTTCTTTGATACTTCTTCCGCAGTCTTACTTTGTAACGGATGAAGTTGTACGAATTTCGTGAGGTGGTTCTGATAAACTAGTATAAACTTGTAGTCACCATCTGGGTTTGTCTGCATGTCTATCAAATCTACTTGGCAACGGCTGTTTAGCTCGCTGGATAAAATAGGCTTTACAACAAGGCCTTTTTTGGTAGATTTTTGTTTCATTTGACATAGCTTACATAAACGAAGATACAAAAGAATCGCCTCCTGAGTAATATTCGCATACTTCTTTTTAGCTTCTGCAACCATTCTGTTTCTTCCGCCGTGCCCAACACACAGATGTATTTCATGAAGAACATCAAACAAGTCTTCATTCTTGACAAAATATTTTATATTTTCGGAATTTTCGGTGCTCGACACAGGAGAAATTAATTTTTCGATGTCGCCAATACAACAAACATCGAAGCGCTTCAAACGGCGATATTGTAACGTAGAACGTTTCGTGGATATTTTGGCAACTTTAACGTCTTCTATAAACTTGGAATACTGCACATCATTCATATAGCTTTGATTTTCACCATGTTTTGTGGCTAATAAACACTGAAACTGTTCCAAAAAACTTGACTTCATAGTCTGTAGGTCTTCATTCATAGCCATTCTGAATTCGAACGTATGAGTGCGCAAAAACAAGAAAGTACGTCTGTTTTGTACAACGGCACAACGCGTACTAAATTCAAAGCGCAAGGGCAAACGCGGGTGTACGGGAGGCGGGGCGGCAGGGGCGCGCGAGCGCGACGCGTCTCGCGTGAGCCAGGCGCCTGTTACTTGTTTCAACTTGTTTGCATCTAGTTTTATCCAACAGGGAATGGCTGGACCTAGTTGTAGCCGGCATGATGAAGGCTAGACCTAGTTTTACCCGAAAACAATCGGCTCGTACTAGGTTTAACCAAGAGTAAGTGGCTACACCTAATTCTAACCGGCTAAAAGTAGGTGTAGCCGCACTTCGGGTATTAGCCGTAACATATATATATATATACATATTAATCATGCCGAAAAAGTGGTAAAATAAAATCAAGAAACATATTTTTTTTTCCTCGTCTACCCGTATGTTGTGGAGTAGAAAGGTCTTTCAAAATATTGTGAGTTTGTGTAAACCATTTTTGGATTCAGGGATCCGTTTGCGAAATATTAAGCTTTTAACTGAAATTTTTTGTTAGAGTCAAGTGTCCCACCCCCCCCTTCTAGCTAAATGGTTGTACTTGGACTTGTGAAAAAATTCACAGCAGTAGTATATATAACGAAATTAAAAGGAAATCTATCAGAGCTAAATAGGCTGTACAGGTTAACGAGTAATAATCAACCAACTTAAATTAGCGGTTTGAAAAACATGACCTCCCATACATTCCGTATGGGAGAACATGTTTTTCAAATACTATGTTAAGTTTGTTCTTAGGATAAACTCATCCCAACTACGGAACCCTTCATTGTGCGTGGTCCGACACGCACTTGGCCGGTTTTTCAGTAGTTGGAGAGTACTGTACAGGTTGAAAAATATAGGGACCTCGCGTAGTACGCAGCCACGAGTACGATTTGTCGTAGGACCGGCTGCGATCTTGAGCAAAACTGGTCAGAACCACCAGACGTGTGCCCAAACTTTCTTCTACGACCAAGATCGTAGATGGTCGTGCGACAAATTGCGATCGTGGCAGCATAGTGGGCGAGGTACCTAAAAGTGTTTATCTTATTCAATCTTATGTTACAATTGTTTATTTTGTCCAATGTTTCCAATCTAAAATCGATTTGAAGTAGCAATATTTTATGTATGTATATAAAATTCAATAACAATAGTATTTTATTTTCATAGCATATTACTATTGTCTGAGTTTAGATCAGCTAATTTCAAGTTTAGCACTTTGCAAAGAAAAACTATTGTATTTTGTGTCAACTTCAAAATTGGCTATTATAACTTTTTCTTCTGAAGAGTTAAATCAAACAAAAGAATAATCTAATATTACTTTGTATACAAACTTGAAATCTGTTGCAAAACATAAGAATATCTAGACGTTATATAAAGTGAGTTCAGAGTGTCCATTGTTCTCGGAGTTTCTTGCTCGTTTTTCTCCATAGAAATCTACGTTTTGCAATGGGCAACTAAATTCAACTTTCTGACTAAGTGACCGACTTCTTGACAATTTAAAAGTGCTTGTAAATGATTCATTGAATACTTTCACTTTGAGCGTTACATTACCAATCATTCACTCTATAACCGGCCTTAACTATTAAAAGACTTTTTTTCCTTGATTCATGAATACGAACCTAAACCTATGGTTTATAACAATGGGCTTGTATATCATGAGATAATCATGTCATAATATAACAACATTGACGCCACGCCAATATAGCTCTATGGATTATAGACAACACGATCATGACTGTTTGACAACTGAGTCCTGTAACATAATTACATGTTGCACGTGTTTGTGACTGACCTACCTGACATTGACACTAACCTTTACAAAAAAAAAAAAAAATATAAGACATACTGCAGTTGGACCGATGAATATGAATAACTTCTAGAGCGGTACAAAACCTGAGAAAATTACGTAAATTTTTCTATAGAAACTATTTGTTTGTATCTCACATTCCCTTTCATTTTCTGGCCAAACTTCTATATGTGTGGTCATTACCTATGCACCTCTTAAATAATACTATTACTGTACTATTTCAGGAATGCATGATTTTTTGTGGTTTGAAAATAAAAGTCTTTAAATTTAATTAGTATGGCAGATGCTACCAAAGTTTGAAATGACTACAAATGGTTTAAAGATTCCAACAAATTAATCCTGAAATTGGATTAACTACAGGATGTTATCATACCTTCCGATTGAAACAATTACACACTACACAATAATATAACCCTAAAACATTACTATCTCCCTCTGTAACATAAACTATCAAGCTAACATTCTTCACGACCGCAAGATGAGTGCCGGCGGCAATATAGCCCAACAGAGCACCGTATAGCCCGATATAGCGCAATAACCAGACCGCGACGTCGCGTATGATGTATGACGGAATTTGTACACCATACGATATTGTGGGATAAATTATGTACATTGTTGGTTGTTATGTCGGTTGTAAGTTATTTATATACGGAGATAATTGTTATAGGTGGTAATTATTTCATTACAGACAACACTTGTCATAGTATAGTCGAACTCGTAAATGCTTTATCATTTTTGACAAAACTCTCAGTGAATTGAAACTTCACGAATATTGAATCGATTTTTTTTTTTACTTTGACGTTTAATGACGTGCTAGTGACCTTCGGGTGGTAAATAAATTACGATGTCACCGAATTAACCGTCTTTGTGTACTCGCTTTTTTTCGTTACCACAATTTTCAATGTTGCTTTCGATAACCTGAAAAAGTACGAATGATTCTAATAATGTTACATAAACAAATATGGAGGTTATTTTTATCTTTTCTAAAACTAAGGAGGTATTTTAAAGCATCAACAACTATGCCAACATAATGTTACAGAGTCAGCAGCTCCTCCATGTTATCATTAGGTAGAATTATAATTCATGCAAGTAGGAAAACATAAATTATACGTAATAGTTCGAAACCAAACATTCCCGAAGCATTCACATCATTATTAATTTACAACTAGTTGTACAACGATATCTTCTCGTAATTTTAAGCTTGGAAAATCAACATCCTAACAACAACATACGTTGCTACGAGGCTACGCTGCTACGCCGCTACGAAGCCTCTACGCGCTACGAAACATCTACGGTTTCCCGAGAAATGTTAATTAGGTAAAGTTTGGTAGAAATTTGTATGCTAAGAATTTATCGTATATATGTATATAATATGTGTGTATATGTATTGTATTGATAGCAGTTGCTTTAGTTTGTTGATGTTAGTTATAAATTCTTAATAATAATAAGGTATGGAATTAGTTTGTTTGTCTTGTTACGGAGTCGGTTAGGAATTAATTAGACCCTTGAAATAGGAATACAATAACGCTGATTGGCTGCTAAACCATTATTAGAGCTTCTCAATGGCGTTACAACTAAAACTAAAAACATTTATGTACTTATATTGCATGTATGAACGTTCTCTTACATACTACGTTTCTTACTTAACACTGTTGTAAACAAGTACTCAGTAATTAAGTGCAGTAAAGTCTACAATATATTTATGAGACTCGCAAGAAACTGTTATAGGACTAAAAATAATATTTAAACCATAAAAGTTTGTAACAATGTAAATGGCGAGGAAATTTGAAGACATGGTGCGTGGTGCTTACAAGTGCGTTAGATAAATTATGATATTTTAAAATATTTTAATATTCTAGCTTCTCATTTACATATTAAATAAGATGATTAATTATTTCTGAATATTTAACGTGATGTTAACATTTATTTATTTATTTACGCAAATCTTACCACAACTACCATTACAGATCTGCGATCCAATGCGATAGCGTGGCCTTAAATGCTAAATCCTGAATCTACATCTATAAAATTACATATTATATCCTTAATCTCACATGTAGTACAAAAACTTACAAAGTCCAACTCATTATGGCATTAGAATGTCCGTTGTTTTAGATCACAATGTATTACTATTTTTAAATATTTCATATAAAGATTTTTTTTCATAAAAGCATTGTGTTAGCATCGTACATCCCACGCCAGCACTTAGCTGTTAGTGTTAGCGTTAATTTACCTCAGCACCTGGCGACCACTGCGTAAACGCCGTCACCACGTCAGCGCGGTGACCGCTCGCTACAGCTAGACGTTGACAACGCACTAGTTAACATCAGACGTCAACTAGTGCGAGTTATTTTAGCGCCGACATGATTTACTTTTAGTGTTGGAATTAAGTCGAGTGGGCAATGTAGCAGTGTCAAAAAGTGTACGCGTGTGTGTTGTTTTTTTTGTCACCTAATGTTTTAGGAATTTATAATAGATGTCATTGAGAAAGATTTTGTCAGGGGAAGTTAGCTACAGTAAATATAAGCGTATACCAAGATGTGCTAAAGTTAGAAGAAATGTACCAGAGAAATTACTCATGATAATTTAGTTTTTTTTTTTGGTTACAACCTCCCTCCCTGGATAGGCATCTTACAAGTAAATTTTGATGTTATTCATAAGGTTGTCATCTAGTGAACCGTTTCCCAGTTTGGTTATAACTCGATTAAAAAGTAACAAAACATCATAAAACTGATATCATTCACTATAAATCAATTCAACTACCATGATTGGCAGTATTACAGTAAAAACCTATGAAACGATTACTCATTCGAATATCGGCTGTCCAATCGATTGTGATCACCATTGACAGACAATTGATTTCATACCAGCATTCAGCTTGTACGTCAGACTTTAATTCGATTACATATTCGGTTTTGTAGTCATATTCGTAGTACTGAGAATCGGTTAGTGTTGCGAGCCGGGAAAAATTGGATTATTGCGTAACAGGAGTTATTGTGTCGATATGCTCATGCATGTACAAATGAATAGTGCCATTTTTCGCAGATTATGCATTATTTTGGTGAACTTAAAAATAAGCCCATACGAACGATGTTCGAATTGCAATTCCTAAGTATTACGCCGAGATATGAAGTCACTGCTTCACAACAGCCCACGGTTAAGTTACGCTCATGTAATTCTCTTTGTTTTGTATGAAAATGTAGGTGGTATCGTCCACAGCCCCGGTAGGCATGAAACAAGTGCTGGCAAACAAATGAACCGCTTGGTAAACGTGGTATTGTAAACCTCTACTCTAGCAGTAGACAGTCGACTTGTATTTGCTATGATTTTCTTCAAAAACAAATGACTGTGTTAGCTTTCTAACTGTGTGCGGTCACTTGGATCATTGTATTACTTACGGCCAGTTTCTTCATCAAAGTAACAGCTAAAGTAACGTGATAAAGTCAAAGTAACGGTTAAATTTGTTTCTTCATAATTTTAGCTGTTGCTTTTACTGTTACTTTTGCCTCTAACCTTTACTGCTCGTTAAGCTGCTGTGAAAGCTAAAGTAATGGTCATTTTGTCAGTTGTATTGTTGTAGGTTAGACTATCAACACCGGTTTGAGCTGTTAGCTAACATAAATCACAGTGTAATAAGATAATCAGTAGATAATAACCTAGATTTTATTTTATAAATAAAATATTAAAATGGCATCAAGATCGTCTAGTGAAAATTCAAGTTCATCAGATGATGAACTTATCGTGCGTTATTTAACGTATAGGCGTAAGAGATTTAATATTCGCAAGGATATTTTTTATGGGTCGAGGCTGATTTTCTGTTCCGATACAGAATGCCAAAGGAAACAGTTACATACCTCAGTTTATTGTTACAAGACAAACTTACGCCCAACACTTTTAAGGGGCATGCGCTAAGGTAGCACGTGTAATTCAAATTTTCTTTAGTTTTTTAGATTTTGCAGGTCAGTGTGAGGTTTTATGTTGATTAAAATATGATTTGCGACCGTAACGAATATGGCTTTACATATTTATAATCATTACAATCAGCAATACAACTCCATCAGTAAGCACAATCGTCAAATGTCATGATTTCATGAAATATTCATTCAATGCGATTATATGAACTTAGAGAGTTGTATTGATCATTTGTATGATTATAATTCTATAAATAAACATTCGAAACGGCCGGAAATCATATTTAGATCAAGACACAACATGATACTGACCTGCAAATTGCAAAAAACGTAAGAAAATTTGAATTTCGCGGGCTACCTTGACGCTTTCGCCTTAAGTCAGTTTAAGCTTTAGTTTATATTTAACCAATAGGTATCTACATAAAGCTACTAAAATAAAAAGAAGTTTAGGGATTCTTTTGTAACAAATATAACGTACGTATGTATGTATAATAAAATGAAAAAGGACTATGCACATAAAGTTATAAGTTCCAAACATCTAACATGTGGTATTCAAAACACCGGTCACCTAAAATTAATATTATAGAATTAAAATCAATCCAATTTCAATAAAAAGAGTAGGAACAGACGTTCGGATTTACAAAGCTGCGTTACGAATGCTGGGCTGTCCCTATTTATACTCAAGGAAGAACTATCACTTTGACATCTGGCACGATAGTGAAATTGTGGTTCTGCCATGTGTAAAAAAAGCTTCTCACGTTTTTTTGGGGAAATTTTGACGTTTGTGTACTGGCAACTCTTTTGACTTTTACTTTAGCTGTTACTTGAATGGAGAAACCATTTGCCGATGCATTTGCCGTTGTATCAGTAAAGGTCAAGTTAAAGTCAATCCTTTTACCGATTACTTTAGTTGTCGACGAAGAAACTGGCCGTAATTCACAGAATATCAGTATGGAGTCTAAAGACAGGAACTTCTTCACAAAACGTGTGTGCTGGGGAAATCTGTATCTTGTGGCAAGCCATTGATAGAGCGAGTTGGAACTAGCTATTATATTTATGGTGCGATTATCATAATTATATCAAAACAATGAATACTTATAATCAATCTGCCTAGCCATTTCCCAACTATGTTGGGGTCAGCTTCCAGTCTAGCTGGATGCAGCTGAATACCAGTATTTTACATGGAGCGACTGCCTATCTGACCTCTACAACCCAGTAACTGGGTAATACGAAATCCCTTGGTAAGACTGGTTTCAGACTTTCGGGCTTCTGACGACTCGTAATGACTGTCAAATATCCACGAATGATAGCCGGGACCAACAGCTTAACGTGCTTTCCGAGGCACGGAGGAGTCTCGGTATGTAAAGATGGTCACCCATCCACTGACCATCCGGCAGCGCAGCTTAACCTGATGGATCGACCAGTGTGACTGTTGTTACCTAGCCACGAGCTCCTCTCTAACAAAAAACAATGAATACTTAGCTACACCAATATTGATTGCGAATTTCACATTCAATACTTCCTTCATTTAGAGAATTTTAATTTTAATTCTAATGCAACCAATTTTCGATTTCTACCAAATTGATTATCAATTCAGGTACCACTGTTACTTAACTGCACAATATTATAACTTCACGAACCAGTAAACTTAACTCGTGCAGGACAGTAAGTGACAAAGTTAACAGCGACACTGCAGCTCAATAGTTATAATTCTCACGCTGGTTTAATTTGTGGGTCATTAATGACACCTAACTGCGAATAACCACCAAAATGAGGTTTAGCTTTAAAACTGACTGGTTTAATAGGGGCTAAAAGTAATGGGAGATTTATTTACTAAACATATTTAATTCGGTTGTGGAGGTCATTGCAGGTGCTCCATGTAAAATACTGATATTCAGCTGCATCCGGTTAGACTGGAAGCCGACGCCAAGATATGCCTGGCAAGTGACTATGGACCGTATTTAATAAGAATATTTTAGCGTGATCCTAAATCTAAAATCAAAGTCATTAAAGTAAGTGATGATTGTTATCAAAATGAGTTTATAAACGTCCAAAACTAAATGTAGGACTGCAATAACTAATACAAAAACCGAATAAAATATTAAATAATCATCGCGTGACATCCACCAACCCGCGCTGGGCCCGCTTGATGAATTATGCTCTCTCCTCTCTCCCTCTCACAGAATGGTGGCCTGTGACTCAGCAGTGGGAACACTAAAGGTAGATAATACTAATCGTCGTGTTTGGAAGACGGATCAAAGTTGAATACGCCGAATGAAAGTTAGAATGGATCCTATCGTCTGCAAAGGCAACCACTATGCTGGCAATTTCAGCGATTAGAAACGATTATTTCTAACATAATCAGCATCATCACGTCTTTTGGTAGATCCTCCCCCAAACATTGCATCAACGATGTCCAAATACAAAATCTCTTCTCCCCACTAAAGCTAGATATCACATTTGAGCAACCAGGACTTTTCATACAAAGCTACAAATCTAGTATTATTTTGTAACTGCAAGGCCGTATCTCAGTAAACAGAGGAGGGTGAAAGGGGAGGGCTAACCGCAGCTCCAAATAGCTGTACGTCTATGCTTAATGCACTCTCACACGAGCGTGAGAACAGTGCTGCGGTGCCATGTGAAGTCAGGTTTGTCTGATAATGTCGGGATTTACAGTCCCTCTGGAATGTTGAAAGTCATAACATACACAAACACTAAGTATAAAACTGATTTACATCCGACACATCATAATTTCAGGTAAATTTGAAAACCAGCGTCAGGCACTAATTCCTGACAACGGTATAAAGTTTATTCTGAAGGTGGGCAGCGTCGCAAATAGATGTCAAATATTTCACTGTTTTGATTAATTTGGCAATATTACTGTGTGAAAATAAAAAAATGTGGCTAACTAGCGAACTAGAATATTGATTATGAAATGCAATAATGAATATTGTAACACCGAATATTTAGTTCAACATGTAAAATAACTATTTGGAAACTTTCCAAATGCGT
This sequence comes from Agrochola lota, assembly GCA_947364205.1. Taxonomy (NCBI): domain Eukaryota; kingdom Metazoa; phylum Arthropoda; class Insecta; order Lepidoptera; family Noctuidae; genus Agrochola; species Agrochola lota. Next base: position 1,471,022 of record OX376235.1, on the reverse strand, counting down.
TTTTTACACCAAAAATGGGTACAATATCAAATTAAATGTTATAATTGCAATTCATTATTAATATTCTAGTTCGCTAGTTAGCCACATTTCTTATTTATATTCAGTATAATTGCAATAAGAATCAAAACAGGTAACTATTTGACAGTTATTTGCGACATTGCCAACCTTTAGGATAAACCCTCTTAGTAAATATATACGTATTTACTTTCTTTCAAAATACGTAACCCGAAAATTTTGGTGTATTTAACACCACTGCCTACCCAGTGTTTATCTTGATCCTTGAAATGCATCTTCTTCTTTTAAGCGTATCGATGGCTATCAAAATGGACTCGGCCCAGAATTCAGCTACGTGCTTGGCGCCATAACTAGCGTCCATCAGTTCCTGCAACGTGCAGCTGACAGAACACGCAGAACATGATATTAAGTGTCCCATCGTTTGTGAAACAAATCTCTTCAAGATTCATGTTTGCGGAAGAATTTCAGCATACATTCTTCTTCTTAACTCGCTGGTAACTGCTTAAAGTGCATCATTCTTGCTTTTGCAAAGCACCTAATCAATGACTTTTCTATTTCAATTTCACATTTCAATAACAACTAAACAGAAACATCTCAATTCCTTCCAATCACGTTACTACCTACTACGCGTTTTCCGCGGAAGTGTTGCAACACGACTAACATTTTAGTAGATCATTAAAAGTGAAAGTCGTAATTTTGTGCTGCTGTTCGTTCGTTTGTTACATAACAACTGTGTTGCACACGTTTGGTTGGACTTGAGGTTGAGTAGTAAAGGTTTTTTTTGTTGTCTAATTTTCATTCAGTAAACTGATTAAGGTGTTTGTTTGGAGGTTTTTTATGACACCAACTAGCAAAGGATCCGTAGAGGAACGACCCATCTCTTTAATAGATGAAAAGTATTTTTAATAAAAAAAAATATGTTAAAAAATATACCTATCGCAAATAAAAAAAATCTGACCAGACTGTGATTAATTAAAAACTTTAATATGACTTTTTTTAAACATCGCAAGACATACACCAATTGAATAAAACTTTTCGAGGAGAACCTTTGCTACTAATTAGACTTTTGCCAATTGTTAGTAAATTTTGAGTTAATTACCTAAATATATATGTGACTACTTGGCCACCTAAGTTTAGGAATATTCTTAGCGCCCAATAGCCTTAAGTGATATTATATCAATGGATAATACTTTTTAAAAGAAACATTTGTTACTAAAACGAATTAATCGATAAAGGAATGACAGAAGTTCTTGTACATTAGTACATACTAAAATTGTATACACGTTATTTTTTTGAGATTCCCGTAACTCACATTAATGTGATTAATGCTATAGTAAATCAGAGCCATATATCAATACATTCTGCTATATTTCGTTTATGTCCGCCATGAATATGGTTTCCATACTAATGGCTCCTACACACTATGCCGGCGGCATGGCCGCAGGCTTTTGCCGCGCGGCACGTATCCACTGATTTTGCGCCTTCATTTTCTTTGCGATCCTTTGTGCGGCTTTGTGTGGCAGGGCCGGGAGTGCCGCGGTTTGCCCGGCGGCAGGGCCAGCGGCAGTGCCGGCGGCCATGCCGCCAGCATAGTGTGTAGCAGCTATAAGATACCCAATGACCTTTGATATAAAATACTTTTCATTCATTATACAGATGGGTGAAGGTCGTTTCTCTGCGGATCTTAGACCATATCACAAGCTTTGTTCGAGATTTACAATCACTATATTGATCAATAGTATTATTATAACCAACCTTCGATTATTGTCAGCTTGAAAATAAGCATTTACGTGTAATACTAAACATCATAAACTAAACCAATTATAGTTTTCGATATAAATTAAAAATACATTATTCCAGTTAATAATAAGGAGATATACACGTTAAATATATTCAGATTAGGGAATAAAATATCAGTAACAATGTCAATGAACCCTCAAATACATTAAATCATAGATTCAAGGAACGAAATGACCCGAACTGAAACACAACCCCTTTGACCTTTCAAACTTATTTACAAAACAGTAAATGAAGCCAGACGACTTAATTACCAATACTTGATAGCTAACCCTTTAAAAACGTCGTTAAACACCAGTTAAACGTAAATAGCTATCGGTTAATTAAACGAAGGCACCCGACATCCCCGAGCGATGATTTGCAACCTCGTAAACGAAAAATGTACAGGTACAGAAGGCCAGGTCGACATAATGAGCGAAAACAGGCGTAAGCACTTAAATAAATATCAACTCAATGCTGGTGTAAATAATATTGATTTTAGAATGACTAGTACGGTTAACGGCATATTAGTGGTAAAACTATCAATGTCAAATGTGTAATAAAAAGGTGATATTTGTAGAAAATGTAGTGAAAACTGAACATTTTGTAAGTGTTAAAGTTATTTTTTTAAACGAATTTGCGAACTCAGAGTGGACGCCTACTTACGGCGATCTCGAACGAATACAAGTGGCGAGTGCACTTGCACTCGCAGTACGTAGACGCGTGTCTATGTGTGCGTGCGTGTGGGCTTTGTTGTATGGAGCCGACCTTCTGTACCCATCTATTTTGTGCCATCAATAAGGATTTAATTAAAATCCGTTCAGAGTTTTTATCGTCAATTGAAGTCTTTTGTAGATCAAGGTTCTTTTGATATTAAGTATTAAATTATCTTTTTGTGTGAATGTACTGCTAACGGTTGGTAGGTATATTCACTCAGATATTTATAAAACTGGACAATACTTAGAAGTATGTCATTTTAGGTCATCTTATTGAAATGTTTAGATTATTTATTTCCGTTAACGACTTCAGGTGTCTTTAGCTCATTGTTATATTCTCTTTCTACTAATAGCTATACCTACATACAAAGTTTTATGTGAATTGTAATGTGGTGTTACTTAGTTAAGAACCAATCACCACATGGATGAGCGTTGATTATTTTACAACATAATTACATCAGTACATACGTCCATATAAAGGAATGTACAGAGCCCCTTTGTTTTGATAAGTTTACGTGTAACATAGTCGATTTGTATGTCATCTAAGATTTTTTATTATTAATGGGTACAGAGAGTTGTATTGATGACTTTAATTATTATACTCTACTCTACTCTTATGCAGTAAATGAAGCAATGAGCTTATGTATGTATGTAATCTGCGTTCGCAATTTAGTTGCCAATACGAGTTTTAAGAAAAACAACTGTAATGCCTACACACTGACACATAAGGTTCAGTTTGCGCTACAACTTTATGTTTTTATGACTTTCAACTGTACTAAATCAATCAATCTGTCTAGCCTTTTCCCAACTATGTTGGGGTCGACTTCCTGTCTAACCGGATGCAGCCAGTATTTTACATGGAGCGACTACCTATCTGACCTCCACAACTAAGTTACTGGGTAATACAATACCCCTAGGTAAGATTGGCAGAACGGCTTTACGTGCTTTCTGAGGTACGGAGAAGTCTCGGTATATAAAGATGGTCACCCATCCACAGACCAACCCCGGCAAGCGTAGCTTAACCTGATGGATCGACCCGTGTGGCTGTTATTAATTAGACACGAGCTCCTCCGAGCATAAAGTTGATGTTTGTTTAATTGGATATAACATCCATTTGAAAAAAAATATTTGAATATACCGTATGTACTTTGGTACATACATATTTGTTACGGGCGAGTCTGACTTTTTTATTACCATCCAACATAAAGCAGAGCTAAAAATTGCAAAAAATTTATGAAAGTTCAAATTTCGCGTGCTACTCTAGCACTTTCCCCTTAACCGGAATAGCGTGGTCGTTAATTCAAAAGAACCCAACTAACGTTTCGAATTCGAAGTTAATTATGTTTGAAAAAAATAACCATAAACTCACAATTCTTCCTAAACAATTATAAAAGCGGCCAATAAAATACTAATAAAAACAAAAAAACAATTGGAAACGCGGAGGGAAAATGGACGAAATCAGAAACTCGTACCTCAGCGACATCGGACGCGATGCCCGCCCAATTTAATCAGTATCAATTTCATACAAAAACACATTTCCAGTCTCCCGGTAGACGCGTAATATTTATGCGATTTTTTTCTCCTAAATGTACCGACACTCGTGTCGGGAGTGCATTTGAATTTCAGATTTTTTCCCCTCCCTAGCCGGGGTCTATTATTCAAATTTATTTCGGCTGGCCAATGAGGCACAGAATAGATATATATGAACAGAAGTTTGACACCCTACGATGAGCGAAAACGCATGTACACATAGGCAAGAACCTGTTTGACTGTCATTTGTTTTAACAACGCCATACTTGGGTACGTATATATGTGTGTGTGCACCTATTTTTGTTCACTGTATGGAGCCAACCTTCTGTACCAATTTATTCTCTGAATGAGGAAAAGCAACAGAACCAGAGATCAACACCGTTCCACTTGTTTGCCTCTAAATGGATTCACAGTGTGTTTTTGATGAGATCATAATGTGCTGACGGACGATAAATAATGTAGGAGACTCATAACTTTGTGACGGTTGATAGGTTTCGAGTAAGAAATAGGGATGATGCCTGGGTAAAAACAATGAAATTCTAATTAGTCCGTCAGTCAGATAATACAAAAATATTAAACACGTATTTTTAGCTTTATCATATTAATAAAAAAATACTTAGATAAAACGCATTCTAAGTTGGGGAGTGGGGGTCACTACGTCACTAGTACGTATAAAATCTACATACTCGTGAGGTCATGGCATATTTTACCTCAATGTATCGCCGTAATCTTTAGATTACGTCAAAAAAGAAAGAATACGTGTCCAATATTTTTTTATAATCTCACAGAAAATTTTTAGTCATCATCCCTATTGTAAAGATTTAAAGGTACGTTTACTCAAGCAGATTAAATTCGTAATTGCTACAATCTGGGCATCGTAGTAAATGGCTCGATGTTGCCAGAAACATCATTTCTTAATTCTTAATTCTTAACCACAATTAAGAATTGTGCAACTTTTGTCGCCTGTTAGCATTTGCGCACATAAAAAACTATCGTCAGGAACAGCCTTCAGTGACTTTTACGATTTTATTGTTACTTTTTCAATGTGCTAAATTCCACTAAAAACTATCAGCTCCAAAACTACTACACCCCAAGTAGCGAATTACCAGTAAAAAGCCTTACAATCAAGTACAATAAGATTGCAAAAAAAAATCCACAGTTCATATAGCAGAAAAACAAGACAACAAAAGAGAAGAGCCTGAAAAAGAACAAAGTATTTAATTACAGCTTGAAAAAGAAAAAAATACATTTTATTTTCAGCTTAATTCAGTGTCACACAACGCTTAAGAAGAGCGGCAACTTCGCATACCATTATTGACCTAATTAGTCAGTGTTTCAATGAAAGGGCAACGTTGCCGTTACTATGCATTGGCTCTGTTCTGCATCCTAGTGTGAGAATAATTACTTCGTTTAGTTATAAAATATGTCAAGCGTGAGTCAGGCAGGGAATAAACAATGAAACCATTTCAGATGTTTTTTTTTTTCAATGTTTTTCTTCTATCCAGTAAACCACCCTTAACCAAACATCGAATGATACATTAATATAATAAATAAGACCGAGGTCGGTCCATTCTCATATGTACACTCGGAAAATTAAGTCGGACGACATAAAAAACATAAATGTTTATTAAAGTGCTGAAACCTGGCATCAGGACTGTAATTTGGGAATTAATGCCACGCCACTGACCAAGGGTTGTTACGAATAAAAAAGGAAATGTGAGATGGGCTTCATAAGATGGGTTCCGTGAGGTAATGAAAAAAAAAGGGTAAGTGCACTTTTAAGGTTTAATGGGTATCGCGTGGGACGACGCGACCTCAAGTTGAAATACTCAAGAATTAGCCTAAGTAATGCACGAGCAGCTAGTTTTCCAATGTTGACTCTCTAGACTGAATTAAATTAAATTATCTTGTCCCAGGCCAAATAAATAACGCAGTTACTTATTTCTAAACTACGAGTAGTTCCCAGGTATGAAGCATTCTTGTGGCGTTAAAACTAAAGCTTTTAGAATTTATTTTGTTGATAATAAATATCATTAAACTAGAAATGAAGGAAGGGATTCTAGTTTAGGTAATGATATTAATTATCAACATTATTTATTCTAAAAACGTTACGTTTTTCCAACTCAACTGCGGAATACTAAAAGTAATCAGAATTCCGCACAACGATTTTAAATCAGACTGAAATACGACGCCAGACGTATTTTAAATTTACATTTGTTAAAAAAAACGGGAAAGTAATTTTAAATTTGGTAAAATTCCGTGTTCGTTATCTGGTTCAGGAAATATTATTGATTAATTATTATAGAATTCCGTACTGAACGTAATTAAAACATTTCTGCGATTCCATAGGTACTGGTATTTGCGATTTTCCTGTTTTCCATTCGAGTTTGGAAAAAAGGGAACCGTACCTTAAGTAGATACTTATGTATAATTTACCACGTATATGTACAAGAATAATTTAAACTTTATTGGAAATAGAACAAAAATAATTCATTGATTAAATTCGTGATTGTCCACAGTTAGCACTTATCCTTTAAGTTGGAACACAGCCATGGTTCTGGGCGGAATAAATTCTTGAGTATGTTATCGTATCGAGTGATACGGTTAATGAATAGTCAATCGATTTGAAAATTTGTACAACAATACTCTATTGCTAACCGTGAAATCTTGTAAATGGCTAGTCGTTAATTGTGTAATAACGTGTGATTTACTTCTGTATTGATAGCTGTAAGCCACCCAAACATAATAAAATTTAAATAAAATAAAATAATATTAAATATGTTTTGTTAGCCGCTTTAAGTTCTTCATATACTTACCTGACAAGGCGTAATAGCAATAGCAAGAGGTTTTCGTTTATTAGTCTTAATATGTTGGTATTAAAAACATCGGATATCCTACATGGAGAAAGCCTAGTACCTATAGGATTAATCTGTACTAAAGAAATGTAAGTAATAATGACAAAAAATCGTCGTTTCCCGAATGTACTGCTAATGTCCTGCCTGTTAAGTTGCGGTCACGTACTGCCCCTGCCCTCTGAGACACGTGACTATATTGACATCCTGACAGAACCAAGTAATGAGCCGTTTCTTTGGAAATACACTGTAATTATTTTTTTACTTGCTTTTGCCCTCGGCTTCGCCCGCGTGTTATTCGGAAATTATCCCACGAGAACGTACTACCGGGATAAAAAAATATCTTATTATGTTCCAGGTAGTGGTCGGATCATAATGGATCTATTACAATATTATTTGAAAAAAAAAACTGGCCAAGTGCGTGTCGGACCACGCACAATGAAGGGTTCTGTAGTTGGGATGCGTTTATCCCAAGAACAAACTTAACATTGTAGTTGAAAAACATGTTCTCCCATACGGAATATATGGGAGATCATGTTTTTCAAACCGCAAATTTAAGTTGGTTGATTATTACTCGTTAACCTGTACAGCCTATTTAACTCTGATAGATTTCCTTTTAATTTCGTTATATATACTACTGCTGTGAATTTTTTCACAAGTCCAAGTACAACCATTTAGCTAGAAGGGGGGGGGTGGGACACTTGACTCTAACAAAAAATTTCAGTTAAAAGCTTAATATTTTGCAAACGGATCCCTGAATCCAAAAATGGTTTACACAAACTCACAATATTTTGAAAGACCTTTCTACTCCACAACATAGGGGTAGACGAGGAAAAAAAAACATCCCCACTTTACGTGTAGGGGAGGTACTCTAAAAAAAATATGTTTCTTGATTTTTTTTCACCACTTTGTCGTCGATGATTAATATGTATATAATGCCAAATAATACTAATAATACAGCTTTCTAGTACTAACCGTCTCTGAGCTAAGCCGCGGACAGACAGACGGACATGGCGAAACTATAAGGGTTCCTTGTTTACTACGGAACCCTAAAAATGATTGACACGAAGATTGACATAAGCTACCCTTTAATCCTAGCGTTGTAGTGACGTAAGCAAATTATAGTATAATATTATTTCCTTTATTTAATTTACAAACTTATTATAATTTAGATATAAGCATTTTTTTAAACATTAAAAAAATATAAAAAATATAGCAGCCCACCGGTATCGGTAACAGAATCCAAGCTACCGGTGGTCAGGGCTTATCTTATTATCTTATATTATTATTATTATGAGCCTGTTGTGTCCCACTGCAAGGTCCATTCCAGGCCTCCCTTCCGTTTTTCCATTTTTCTCTCCCTTTTGCAATTATAGCCCAATTCTTTAGGTCCTTAAAGTCAAAAGTCAAAGTCAAACAATTTATTTCAATTAGGCCCATAAAAGGCACTTACGAACGTCAATTTTACAAAAAATAGAATTGATTCTAGTCGCCCCTTCCAAAATGTAGTTTTCGTATGGAGAAGAATGGGCAAGAAACTCGACCGTTACTCTTTTAAAATGTTTTTACAATATTTTGTATACATTAATTATGTACGTATAAGAAGACGATGCATCTAGAATAAGATTACTATACCACGATAGGCAAAAAAGAATGAAAAATAAAGCAATTACAGATAAATTAATTATTTGATAGATACATGGTGCTCACATATTTACAAACATTGTAAAATTATACGATATTCCTAACATTTTAACAAGTAATACTAATAAGTCAGTGTGTGAGTTTTCTTAAGCGGTCACGCCACCTCCTTCTCGGCCTCCTGCGTCGCCGGTTCTTAAATATAGTACCTACTTAGCGCAACTAGTGTTATCAACATTCCAAACGCCAGATAACTTACAAACTACATAAATGTTCGTTCATTGCCTCCACAAATCAGTGCAAATAACTTCAAGATTAGACAACCGTAACTCCAAAAAGTCATATCTCCCCCACCTCAGTGTTCACGCCACATATAAGAGATAATTCACATTACAATAAGAGCGTTTCATCATGGCGGTTGTGATCACGTCTATCTGTCACTTTCGCTCCGTTTAACGTCAATAAAAGAATGAAGTTACTTTGTGGAGTAGCTGTAAATCGCCGGGATTGGAGGTTTTTAGATCCAACGGCGAGAGGGTGGTTTTTTGTCGTACGGTTATACAACATGTAAAAAAAATGGTTCCCTATCCATTTGCATAAAAATTTTAGACATAATATAACATGGCATACTTTTGATTATCCTAATTATAGACGCATAACAGCTTATGCATATGTTTTTTTTGCATAATTTTTCTAGTCATAATAATGTTTAAGCAGAACATTCTAAAGCATAAATTTGTTTACGCATAATTATATTAAAACATATTTGTTTAAGCATAACAAATACGCATAATAATTAACTCCTAAAATGTAACCATGCATGCAGCATGTAAGCAAGCATGCAGCAAGCATGCAGCATGCAAACATGTAAACAAGCATACACCATGCATGCAGCAGGCATGGTTTCTGTCTCGGCTCCAGCGCTGCGGGTTTCCGGCGATCCCACGCGAGCTGCTCGTCGCAGATGTGTTTAACGCTCACCACCGCAGCTTCGGCTGGCGAGCGTTAAAACCACCTGCTCCTCAGCTCGCAGGCTGCCTCGCCCCTCCGCGCCTTCGCGATTTTAAATAACACTCTAGGGATAGGGCAGACAAGACTACGTGGAGTCGGTTTTGCAGCGATTCGTTCTGTCACTAACTTTTGTAACTCAAATTTGTTTACGTTATTCCTATAATTTTTTATGCCTTAATACTATTATGCTAACAGTTAGAGCATTATGCAATAAAAATTATGCCAAAACAAATTAGTCTTCAAGATAATTATGCCAACATAAACTGTAGGTATGCCAAAAAAAAATATAGCAAAGAATTATTATGACGAAACAAATTATGCCAAAGTATATTAGGAAAAAGAACAATATGCGAAAAAAAGGATCCCAAATTTTAATTAGTATGGGTAATTTTGGTACTAAAAATGTGAATTTTAAATATCAACTTTTTATTTCCAATAATAATTTAAAAATCAAAAAACTTTTTGGTAATGTTTGATGTTTGATTAGACAGGGTTTTAGGTATTGTATACGACACATTCAAATATGTTATATAATTATGTTTTGGATTTTTTGTGAACTGCATTCAAATAATTTTGAGTTCGAATGGCTGCAGGTAATAGCCGTGAAAAATAAATTTCGAATAAGTAGCAATTCCCAGGTACAAGCACACATGAATAAAATAAATAAATTTATAAACAGCCATTTCACTAACAGCGGATCCTATCTACAGCGATTGATAAGAATATAAAAAAAAACTCTACTGCCTCGTTGGTCTAGTGGTCGCAAACGCTACTGCTAAGCATGAGGTCCAGGGTTCGATTCCCGGGCCGGGCAAAGTTTTATTCAGTTTTTCCATCTGGAATTTCTTATTAGCAGCCCGGAGTCTGGATTTGTGCCTGGTTGATGGCAATAGGCTCGCCTCCTATTACATGGGACTCTTACTTAACTGGCGAAATGTAGGTGTACTAAAAGGCGCACCTCTGCCAAACCCTTCGGGGATTACAGCCACGAACACTCACACACACAAAACTCACCCAACAACACGTCATATAGTTTTGTAAGAGCAGCTTGTATGTACCTAGTTTACCTATTTCCAACACGATCACTATTTCTGCTCAAAAAAGCAAGTTGGTTGAAAGTTATATTTTTTGTATTAAAAAAATCCTGCCGTATCGTCCCCGTATCGCATCCTCTAAACAAGCGCCCCCATCCGCTGAGTCGGCGTCCAGACGCGTGTTCTTTATGACAGACCCACAAAATATCGCCGCATTTATTTGAATCGCAATGTTATCATCCTCAACTCGAGGGGGCTTCAGCCCTTATAATATTTTGTGTGTGTTTTACTTAGGTTGAGGTTACACAGCTAGGTACTTAGGTTACGCTGCGTGCTAGGTGAATATACATATATATATATATAATATACTGTGGCGAATATACTCATGGTTTGGTTATTTCTGGCAATAAAAAAATTATTATTATGTTCTCTTTATTTCATTTTAATTACTTATTATTTACATATTTAAATATTTTTATAAAAAACACAAAATCATTTAAAAATAAAAAAAATAGTGGCCCATCGGCATCAGGAACAGGGTCCAAGATGCCGGTGGTCAGGGCTCTAGAGAGAGGAACCTCCTCACGATGCGTGCCATGTCTAGGAGTACTGCTTTCTGAATCAAGCCCTTGACCCAGCCGCGCAATGAGAGCCTCCTGAGGTGTTGGTCGAGGCTCTCCGATATTAGGCCATTAACTGTTACGATTAACGGTACAATGATTGCAGAATCCACGTCCCACATGTCGACAACCTCGTGTGCTAAGTAGAGATACTTGTTTTTTTATATCTTTCTCAGCTTTCACGAGATTCCCGTCATGAGGGACAGCGATATCAACAATCATTGCACGGCGCTCTCGTCGATCTATCCACCACAATATCAGGCTTATTGGCCACAATAGTCCTGTCAGTGATGATAGATCGATCCCAATACAATGTGGCGTGACCATTCTCGAGAACTGGGTCGGGCACATACCTGTAGTATGGTACGTCTGACTCAACAAGGTTGTATTGCAAGGCAAGTTGCTGGTGGATAATCCTAGCCACTAGATTGTGTCTATGCAAGTACTCGCCGTTAGCAAGATGAGAACAACCGGAAACAATATGTCTGATTGATTCACCGGGACGGTGGCATGCCCGACAGATGTCAACCGTACCATCCTTGACAATGTATTTCCGGTAATTATTCGTCATGATAACTTCATCCATAATTGCACAGACAAAACCTTCGGTTTTTCCGAAGAGATCGCCGAAACGCAGCCAGGATACAAATGCCAAAAAGTCTACATCAGGCCCATGGAGGGCCCGGAAAAATCGTCCGTGAAGCTCTTTGCCTTGCCAGACTTCCTTTCGATCGTTAGTATCAAGAACTGCAGGTTTTCGCCAGTTCCCTTTCGCCAAGGAGAGTGGGGTGAGGCCCTTGTCCATTGCGACCACATCTCGGTGCATCCCCACGTCAGTTTGAAGGAAATATTCCCTGAGACTGCAAATCTCGCGGTTGTGGAGGGTTTTAGCATTTAAGAAACCTCGACCCCCACACTTCCGTGGGATGTACAGTCTCATCACTGATGACCGTGGGTGATGCATCCAATAAGCTGTCAGCAATGTACGGACCTTCCTATCCAGAGCGTCAAGTTCCGTCTGAGTACATCAAAACCGGCATGACCCAACTGTTGAAGGCTCGCACCTTGTTACCGCCTGATAAAAGACTATTTAACACTTTATTCAGGCGGCCAAAGAAACGCTCCCTCAACGATTGTTTCATGTCAGTAACATTGATGCCTATTGCTTCCGACATACCCAAATACTTGTAGGTTTCGGTTGAGGAGAGGGATCTAAGGTGTATGGAATCCGAGAGTTGGGTTCCCACAGATTCCATAATCCTCCCTCGCTTTACATGCATGACTGCACATTTGTCCACACCAAATTCCATCCTGATGGCGCTACTGAACGTTTCTGTTACATTCAGTAGCTCCATCAGTCGCAAATTGTTGGGGGCAAAGAGTTTCAGGTCATCCATGTAAACGAGGTGAGATATAACATGACCACCTCTTTTCAACCGATAGCCTAGACCTGAATTCTCTAGCAGTGTGCTTAGAGGATTCAAGGCTAAGCAGAACCAAAGCGGACTCAAACTATCGCCCTGGAATATTCCCCGTTCAGTCCTGATCGCTTCGTCGATCCCCCGGATCTGTCGACATCCTGGATAGAGAAGGACCGTCCTCCACTGCCCCATACATGACATCAAGAAGGTGCGTAGAGTTTCGTCTATTTTGTACAACTCCAGCACCCTAGTGAGCCATGTATGTGGCACGGAATCATAGGCCTTCTTATAATCTATCCAACGTGTCGACAAATCCTTTCGGGATCTACGGACCTGTTGGCTGTTGTATGGCCATGTCTATAATGAGTAGCTCTTTAGTACCGCGGGACCCTTTCTTACATCCATTCTGAGACGCAGACATAATTGAGTTGTTAAAGATATGTTGTGCAATTTTTGCTCTAAGAATGGATGTAAGAACTTTATAGACCGTCGGTAAACATGTACTCGTAATTGGTCTATAGTTTTTAGGTTCCGCAGTACTACCCGATTTATGGAGCAGGTGGGTAACTCCTGTCGTAAAGAACAGTGGTAGAGACCCAGTCTCTAGAGATGACTGGAATTGCGAGGCTAAGCAGGCGTGTGACTTTTGTAGCCATTTAATCCAGAAATTGTGCAGTCCCTCCGGTCCTGGAGATTTTCAGTTAGGCAGCGGACGGACTGCACGGGCCACATCCAGAGGGCTGATGGTTATTGCCTCTATATCTGGTATTGAATCACACGCCCGCTCAACAACACGTATCCAATCACCTTCAGTGTGACTGACGGGCACTGACCAAATGCTTCGCCAAAAAGCACTCATGGTGTCATTTTCCGGTGGACGCGCGTCAGTCACACCTTCAGTGGGAATGGGTCGCTCCCATGCTCTGTATACCCACCTTTCATCGCTCTGGAACATGCGGTTCTGAGTGTACCGATCCACTCTTCGTCTATACCGCTGGATACGGTTTGCCCATGCATAAACTTTCTGCTTCAGGAAGTCGATGCGCTCCGTGACACAGGCGATATATTCTCGAAGATCAATACTATTTCCCGAGAACGCCCGCCTCACAAAGCGCATCACCCTTGGGCGAGTATTGCCCTCCCTGAAGCAGATGAGCTTCCCGATGAGTACCCTGGCCTCATTAATACGACGCTCAATCCTGCACTGCCAGGCTGGGGCAGCAGGTTTCGGTCGTACAGCTCGGTCAGTGTTTGGAAATTTGACATGAGCTATACGACATGCCGCAACAGCCGTGCAATACAAGATTGAGTGTGTATCGCAAAGGTCTGCACTGCTTTCAATAAAATTTGGTAACAGCGCATCCAGGGCATACACCAGTGCTCTGTTTCTTTTATTCATGGGCAAACGTGGCAGCCGTGGTCTAAGGTCATGTGATATGAACCGGTACTCACGGATCGCATCCTCCAGTGTGCTCCTTAATTCCACATTGCATAGGTTATCTGCAGATATAGTCCTGACGTCCTCCTTCTCATCATGTCGGTTTGCCCGCAGTGGAAATTTGGCGGGCGTATGTACAACATTCTGGGGTGGGGGAGGATTATTAGCAGAGGTATTCTGCATTTCCGAGCGTAGCCGATCAAGTGTGGCGTTATCTAATCTGTGATTGTTGTGAATGACGCGCACTTGATCCGACAATCGTTGGGCCGAGACGTTGACGGCAGGTTCAAGCACCTGAAATAGAGAGAGCATCCGACCTCGGTACGCTGTAAGGTTTATTCCTCCCTCGGTGCCCCATAATATGCGCGCATCACATTTTCATTCATGGACTGGGTCCAACGCATGCGCGACACAATTCCACCGGCAGCGGGGACCCTGTTCGGGGAATTATTATTATTATCCCATTTTATTAAACTTGACATTTTGTGTTGTATTGCCTACTTCAATTGTTTTTTTTTTTTTTTTTTTCCTGTATTCATCTTGACATGGTACACTTGTATTGATTTGATTGAATTTGTTAATAATATTTATATTAAGTAAACCGTTTGCATGCCTTAGTTAAGGTAGTTAGTATAAGGATCATTTTAACCTTAACATCTGTAACTTGTATCTACTTTCTATGCAAATAAAGAACTATTCTATTATTTCTATGGCCGCACTGGTCCTTGGCGCCACGCTGCATCCATACATCCATACATTAATCCTAACTAATTTATTACATAATGCGAAAATGACTTTCTTTGTTTATTTGTTACGCTTCCACGCTAAAACGGCTGAATAGATTTGGATGAAATTTAGTGGACCATTACCTGGTTTAGGACATAGGATACTTTTTATCCCGATATTCCCTCGGGATCGAGACTTATGCGGGTGAAACCATAGCGCAGCTACTTAATATTATAAATGCGACTGTAACTCTGTCTGTCTGTATTTTACCTTTCACGCCTTAACAGCTGAAGTTATTTCTATGAAATTTGGTGTACAGGTGGACCATGACTTAGGTTAGGATATTGGATACTTCCTATTCCGGTACTGAATTCCCGTGGGAATAATTTCATCTCGATGCGGGTGAAGCCGTGCGAAAAGCTAGTGAATTTTATATTTGAGCTACGCTACTCTCCAAACACGACACCGTGCAAAGCTCCTACTTTGTGACTTCGGCCTTTTTTTTTCTAAAAGTCTAGAATTTTATGAGCTCTGGATTTAAGGATTTTTACAGGAGTAGGGTATGTTGATCTGCTGATAATAGTGTATCGTAAAGTTGAGATGTTTTAATAAATAATTTGGTTTTTTAGTAGGGATCAGTTTATAGCCTGGATTTTTGAAAAGCTTGCAGGTTTCGTGTTTAGTTTTATAAGGCCACCAGATTTTTCTTAGACCTAATATGAGTTTCGCTTGCTTTCTGAAAACCCCGACTATATGCATAAAAGCAATAGACGCAGGAAACATAACCTATTATTAACCAACTTCAAAATGGAGAAGGTTCTCAATTCGACTGTATGTTTTTTTTTTTTTGTATGTTTGTTACCCAATTACTCTGCCAATTATGAATTTATTTTAACGAGTCTTGGGTACATTTTCGCTTGGTAGGTCATACTTCAGACGTGGTCCCGTATAAATTTTATTAACACTGCGTGGTTATTTTTTGACATAGCTTCAATAATACGTATTTTCCCACTTAGTCTATGTGGATGATGTTATAAAAAGTTCCTGTCATTGATAATTACGGAAGATGAAGCGTTGGAAGGACAAGATGGACCGATGATCTTGTGAAGGCCGCAGGAATCCGCTGGATGCGTGAAGCACAGAATCGGTCGAAGTGGCGGTGCTTGGGGAAGGCCTATGTCCAGCAGTGGACGTCTTTTGGCTGAAATGATAATGATGATTGATAAATTACGCAGCAGATAGTGGTATACGAATTTGTGTGGGATAGGTAACACAACTAAAAAGTAAAAACAATAAAACCAAAGACACCGACTTCCGAAATTAAAGTAATTTTTCACTTAGTATTGTTTTTTTTTGGAAGTCGGTTTTTCCTTCGATTTTTTGAGGTAGCTTTAGTGTGTGCGTAGTATTCTGCCTACTTCTCCTCCAAATTCAGCGTGAAGTGACAAAGTAATACAAACACTAACAAAATCTAGACTAGCTTCCTAAAATAAATAGTTCGTAAACAAGTTAGGAGAACTACATTCTTATCGCAGTTCATACATCATTAAAGTTTTCATTCGGTAAAGTACAGACGCGCACAAAAATGGTAATTTGATGTCGTACACTCGCTTTGCGATGTATAAAGACAAACTAAGAATATTTTGTTGGAAACGGAAGAATGTTTTGTGCACAGCTGCTGAGAGTTTAAAGGAAGGGAAATTGTGGCACTTAGGAAATATTATGATTTTAAAAGATTTTTGCCTGTTCAAAAGGTAAAAGTGGTATCATATATATTTTTTTTTTAATTGTTAATATTGTTTACTGCGTTCAGGGTCAGAAAAAATGGGTTCTGGTCAAAATGTCCAAATCCCAAAATGTCCAATTCCCGAAATGTCCAATTCCCAAAATGTTCACCACCCAAAATGAGAATGTAGTATTTTTTTTCTATAACTCATCAAATCGCTTTTTTAATTCTTATGACAAACAATAAATACAAAACACTGAAAAAAAAAAAAAAAAAAACTGAAAGAATCCAATTTTTTTTTAAATTGTAAGTAACAATTAAGACCAGAGAAGACCACATCATAGGTACCCGAAATAATTATTTTTGTCATAATGTAATATAAAAAATATAAACAAGCAATTTATAGTATTTTATATCTTACCTTGGTTATATAAAACTATGTTTAATGTTTGTTTCAGTTTATAATTATAAAAATTATGCGTGACGATAAGGTATGATATATATTATATAGGATTTTACACAGAATGGGAACAAAAACGCATCCACGTACAAAAGTATCACGATTACCACCCGACACCGACGTATCGCAGATGTACCACCACGGGCAGTGACGCGCCATAAACCGGCTAAATCGCTTGTCGGAGGCCATTTGCATAAATATAAACCGTGCCGGAGCCGTGTCGGAACAAAATGCAAACCGTGAACGATACCGGAGTATCGGTAAAAATGAAGTCATGTAGAACGAGCTTATGGTTAGGTTAAACGATGGATAATGTTCATAGTAGCCGTAAAAGTTCAGTAAGTGGTAATGAGCGTACGAAAAATTATAAAAATTGAACCGAAAGAAAAAATTGTGTGTAATTCATAAGTGAGCAATAAAATTAAATGAAATTGTTATTCTGTACATTTGTAGGAAATGGGAATCACTTTTACACGTCATATTAAAAAATATTAAAAATAAGCTAGATGAGGTCGACGTTTCCTATCTGACTACTCTGAGAAGAAACGCAGAAACGAACTCAGAGTTCGCAGTATTTTTTTTTTTTTTTTTGAGGGTGGGAAATCATCAAATGACTTCTCCCGCTCTGGGCAGAGCGAGAGGGTGTTTCAGACTTTTACTGACTAAAACCCACCCATGTTCCTTCCGTTGCCTGTGTGCCGGGGCCGCGATACCTTTTCGGACAAACCCGCAACCCCAGCATAGTTCGCAGTCTCATTTAATGTCCAGACATAATCTTCGTCAGGCCATAATATAAATAATATGAGGACCATGTAGCTCAGTTTCTGAAATGGTCTTTTAAGGAAAGAACCACACAGGTTTGAGTCGACCTGTCCAGTCAGTACAAGCATTTGTCAGTTATCGTGGAGCTCAACTCAGCACTAATAATATGTTTATGATCTTTTAGAATGAAATCCATCGCCAAACACTATTAAAGTAGGAACATTACATTTAACCTGGAGTTTGTAAGGAGAAAAATAATTCAGACTAAAATCGTTGTTCCAACAAAGCAAATCATTAAAAAAATCCTTGATCTTAAAACGGGAACTGAAACGACACTCCTAAAAATTAACAACTTTTTTAAAAGTCTTTGATAATACTTTTAATAACAACTCAAAGGTCACGTAAAGGTCATAACTTATTTTTTCTTGTCCAGTAATTGAATTCCGATTAAATCACTATTAAAGAATGAAACTGTAGAATTATGCAGATGTAAATGCTAAAAAAATTGCGGGAGAAAATGTTTGCGTCTCGTTCCAAAATACGTGTTTATTTTTAACATTTTTTTATGTTAATTATATTTGAATGGGTACATTTTTCTCTGTTTTCACGGGTAGGCAACATTTTCCCGCTACAGAATTTGAATTTCAAATTAAGAACAAATCCTGTTCCACGGTTATTCAGATTTATATTCGGTTGAGGGCCAATGACGCAGAAATATGAGTGCCATCTTTCATTTTACTTTAACTCAATTTTATTTCAAACACTTCTGTTCGTGATTGTACATTGGAGATGATTGTACTTTCCGTTATTGGTTAATTAAATGTTTACGTAATTTTATTAATGTTTACTTGAGGCTCAGGATCGTCTTTCCGATTCCAAATGGAAATGAAATAGGTATCTTCTTGTTGTTGTTTGTTACATAACTTTGTTTTGGTTAGCTTCCTTTGTTTATGCAAAATTAGATAAATTGGCTGAATTTTTGCTGCGGCTCTAACATCATTTGGACTTGTAGGTCAGTAAATACATTATATTTTATGAAAATAGAAGCTGCCTGCAGCCTGACAAAGAAATGTAATCTTTCCTACAATTCAGTTCTTTTACAGAATTTATTACTTTTTAATGACCATCTTCATATCTCTTTAACCATTTGTGTCATTATATAATTCATAATTAACTATCTTTCAACGTAACATTCTCATCAAATCCATTTCCATTTATTAAAAAAAAAACTCGATTCTGTACTACAAACTTGCATAACAGCTAGGTATCAACTAAAAATTGAACATGCGCTTAACATTTGTGTTAAGGGTGGGACATTTGGATCAATCGGCTGCCATCGAAATAATGGCGTCGATTAAACCAAACGACTTAATTGTTATGGACTGGTAATATACAGGGCTGAGTATGCACTTTTGATAGGAGAGTCATTTGAGAGGTTAGTGTTTTGTTATTTTATTGTTTACTTTATCAATGGGTAACGTTCAATTATTGTAGGTTTAACAGTAGTAATGTAACGTGTTTGTGTCAGATTTGGATGACTGGTTTTCGGTTTCAAGGGAAACTTTATCTTAAAGCCTTTAATGCGGTCGAGTGCTGCATGAATACCACGTGGAGCGGCTGAAGATAGAACTTCTTCGGGGAGATAAGGTGTATAAAATTAATATGAAGTCTACCAGTGGGTAAATAATAGTATACTTTTATTGAGATACGTCATTGCAGGCGAGTATGTCGGCCATTGCGTCCAGAGGAAGTGACGCCATTGTTGCTACACTATGATAATGAGGGGTAGTGTTGTACCACCTAACAAAGCCCTTCACGCATTGAGGTTTAAATATGTGAATCAGACAGTAGCAAAAAATAAATCATGAATCAAATCGTCTATAGGGCTTTGAATTGTTTTGGAATTCTGTTTTAGTATTTGACAGTAAGTAATGTTTAACAGTCGTAATGTAAAATTCTAAGTAATTAGCCACAAGCAGTGGTGGAAAAGAGGGAACGGCTCCCTAGCAGGAGCATCACTTTGTGTAAATAATTTCATCCCCACTGCTCTCAAAACAGTGAAGGAAACATCGTGAGGAAACCGGCATGTTCTAGAACCAAAAATTCGAAGACATGTGACATTTACCAACCCGCACTGGTCCTACGTGGTAGATTACAGCCCACTCTCTGTCGAAAAAAGAAGGCCTGGGTCCCAGCAGTGGGAAAATTATAGGCTGATTATGACTTTTGTCGCCCACTTCTTCTTCACTCCATCTCAAACTTAATTTATCAAAACCTAAACATTAATTAGGTAGTACGCATACGTTTCTATCAGGGACTCTTGCAAGAAATCGAGGGTTCAATTAATCCCATAACTAATCCGCTAATAAACAGCAACATCCTCAGAGATTATGCTGAAAACAATGCTAGGAGGAACTTTCTAAAAACTACCCGACTAGGTGCCTTCCATCTCCTTTGACGGGGTTAATTGCTACCGAGTCAACACAGGCAGAAAGCTCATTAAGTCACAAGGGACGGACGCGATACCCCCCTCTCCCTGCGCGCCTTTCCTGTAGCCTCAAGGAGGAAGTGCGTTTTAACGTACCTAGCACCTAGGTAGATTTTATTTAGTAGTTCACGGTGCATAGGTAACGCGAACGCGCGACGTAAACGTAACGTAAATTCGAACGATTTTTTTATAGAAAATACAAATTTGTACTATAGCATTTTGGTTTTAGTTTATGCGACAAGTACAATTAGTGTCACCCAAAAATTTGAACAAAGACTTATAACTAAGTAAATATACACACACAAAACATAAATATAATTCAGACATAATTTGTTTTAAAATCGAGTTCGAATTTACGTTACGTTACTGCGCGTTCGTGCTAGGCCCACTGGTCCCGCGCTGTTGTATTTTATTTTATTTTGGACGTGAAGTTATTTTGAAAACCTGGGTAAGTCATAATTATGTAGGTACGATACGATCAGGCTCACAACTATGGAGGGTTCACGAAAACAAGATCAATGGATGCAGGGCGATGAAGGAAGGACCTCAAATCCCATGACCGATGTCAGAACTTCAAATATCTTTACATAAGGATTTTTCAGGTCTTTCAAATTCAAATTCAAAAGTAATTTATTCAAACTAGGCTGAGAATCAGCACTTTTCGAACGTCAAACTTATTTTTATTGCAAAGATGGCCGCCACATAACGGCCGCAAAGACGGCTGTCATGAAAATGATGGCAGCGGGGTTTTAGTTTACGGTGTCAAAAAACGCTCTCTAGGAAAACACACCAACTTACTTTTTCGGTGACGACTATTCGACGGTAAATTGCAGACGCTAAGTTGATGACGCTCTTCTAGGAAACCGAAGTTTCAGAAACATAAAACTAGTAGGTACCATGTTATTTTTCTCCGCTTTGACGTTTATTTCAATTAAGTATACCTATACACCTTGTAGAATGATCAACAATCAATAACAATTTCCCAAGTAGAAAACGAAATAAAATAGTGTCCACAATATGTCGTGGGATGTCGTTTGAAAGGTGTCGGTGACATTTTAGTCGTCTTACAAAAGCAGCCCACTTCATGTATCCAATGACTACTAAACATTCATAAAAAGAAAATTGATATACTGTAACAATTTTTTATTGCTCCTAGAGGTATTTTATGTCGGGTACATTGAGTGGCCCTTTGTAAGACTAAAATGTCACTCGTAGCAAAAACTGATTCTTTATTGTACATGTTTTTAAGACCAGTTTGTGTTAGTCTTTAGCGTTGGCGAGATCGGCTGAACTTAAGTGGGTTCCTAAATCGGAAGATCATTGGAATTTCATGAAAAAATATCTGTTGCGGCTCATTTGCTGAGAATATTAAAAATAGGAATGCCGTATTCACTTGTCTTATCTACACAAAGGAACAGGCTCTTATTAAGCTGCGTCCAAATATGTTTTTTTGTCCGTATCGTACCTCCGTTTCGTATCAGCATTGCGATCTAAGAACGCTAGTTTGGACGCCCGTTCAGTACGGTACGATGGTACGGCATCTCGATACGGATACAGGTACGCTTCGATCCAGCGCCAGTTGGTTTTTTCGCCCCGTTCAAAGGCGATACAATACGGCGCGGCGTCCAGTGTTTTTAAATCGCGACGCTGATACGAAACGGAGGTACGGTAGATACGGACAAAATAATAATATCTGGACGCAGTTTTACAAGTTAAATTATCTGAACCAATAACCTGTAACGCCAATATCTATAAAACCCATAAAAAGTCAAAAATAAATAAAGCAACTTTCAGATCTGGATGTTAATAGGTGCGCCTGCGCTATACCGAGTGAGAAATATTACACCTTATTCGTTCTCCTTTAATTAAACTTTTCGATTGCCGCGCCCCGGCTGACGTACGGTAAGTAGCTGTGAGGAAAATGTGGAAATCGATTTATATTAAACGGTTTTTGGGTTGATGATCGAAGGTTATGTGTTGATATTAAATAAATAGTAGAATATGGTAGACATGCTCCCAAAACTTGGTCTGTATTGATCACCACTTTTATAAAATACATTGTTCATCAATTTTGACAATCAAATCGTTAGGAGGATTCAAATATACTATAATGATCTATTACATTATTTAATTTCATCAACGTTGTAGTCATACGTGAGCATCAAATAGTAATAAAACTTACCCGTCTTGTTATTTAATTTGTGGTGGCATCTACATCGCCACATGCAAACTACGCATCAAAGACCTAACGTCACACAAAATCCTGCATTGCGCAATTAGAGTTTACCACGCGAACGACATGTATACAAGCACCCGCACTTCAACCATTGGGCAGTTGCCCGCCAGAGACGACACCCGCCTGGTCGGAGGATCCTCCCTTTTCGAATGAGGATGAGTGAACTTTACACCCCGTTCCTCATAGCTCAAAAAAATTATTAGCACCAGCCTTACTTATTATATTATACGGGATATATGAATACACACACTTACACATCTAGATTCCTCGGAACAGTAATTTTGGTTAGTTAGTTATTTAGGTTTTTATTTCAAAGTTACCTATATAAATTTTTAGAAAAAAAAACAGTCGTGTTATTTCTTTAATATCATAAACGTTTCCATTTCCTTGGCAACTAACATCTACACACCACACAGCAGCTACGCTGAAAGCAGTCACCGTGGAAATTGGATCAGCTTTCAATAAATGAACTGATCATTAAAGCTCTGGAATATATCGGACACATGACATGTATTTCAGGGCTTAGCGCGCCTTTAGCACCTTGAAAATTCATTTCAGGATGTTCTCGGAATCATTATACCTTCATTATCAGCAATAATGAGGATTTATTCTTGGAAGTCTCCATTTCGTAAATACATTTGAAATAGTTAACATTACATAGAAAATGTCCTGGAATGTTTTTTTGTAATTGTGTGTTCCGAATTACATACTTTTTGCACTCTATTTCTCAGAATCCTCGGTGACAAATATCGTTATATCGATAAAACATGAAAGAAGCAAATGCCTAGTAGTGTATAAAGACCAATGTTAAAGTGTTTTAACAACAAAGACAAGATAAATAAAGTAAGTTTATACAAATAAAAAAATAAATGAGAATTTAACGTCAGTCGTTTCGAATTACGCCCATACCATCAAAGCTAATTAATGTACTTAACTACTTCTTATACCCCCGCCACCATCAAACTCCAATTTCGTTACAATCCTTGTCTTCCATTTTATATCATTATTTCTCGCGAGAATTTTCTCAACATTATTATAAAATTACCGAGGACCACTTAGCACCATTATCGTTCGCCGGGAGGAAATTGTATGTAAACAAAGTACGGGGTAAAAAAATCCACGTGGACGAGGCAAGGGGGTTAAATGCGCGGATAGGATGCAAATTGGTCCTGTGGGTCGTTCAGGCCGCATTTAAAATAATACACAGTTCCCAGTTTTCAGGTCCCAGGGTGAGTACAGAAGGCAGATGGTTAAATAACTTTTAATATGTCATTTGCATTTTGGCTGTTTGAAAAAAAGAGTTGGTAATATTTTCATAATTCGTTTATGTTTCGGGATGAATGTTAAATAAGGAGGATTTACGACTGTTTACCTGTTCGTTATGAGTTGGGTGTTGTTAATGTACTGGATGTGTTTCGGTAATTGTACCATTTTTCACAATTGTTGAGCAAATACTGAATCAGCCAATAATATCTTACTGCTGGAACTCAAGCGTACTCGATGAGAGTGGGTGAGGTAACCAGCAAGCCATCCGTGCTCTCTTTATATACCGAATATGTAGTTAAAAATCTTACCTAACTTCTCAAAGCTCATCTTAAGCTATTTTCGTATGGTTAACGACACTACAAAACCAGTTGTTTTTATATTGCTATGAAAAAGACTGAAGTTAGCATACTACATACAGTTCTTCATAGCAATTAAGCGGACAATCAACAGTATTTACTCTTTTCGTATCCTTAAAAGACCCAATAACTTGTTTCTAACTGAATTCACCATAATTCTAAGTATTTCGGTACCGAAACAAGCTTAAATCTAAATAAAAACAGAATAAAAGCGTACATACTCGTATATTCGTCACCTACCGAGACAAAGCTAAAATTGTGATGCTTATTGCGCGCGGACCGCGGCCCGACGGATTACAGTAATGGCGCTGAATACTAAGCGGGGAGGACCGGGCCAAGCAAAGAGTAAAAAGTAACATGCAGACACGATAGTAATGTTGTAATAGAACGTCAAGTATTGTGCCTACAAAATAGTCTAAACTAAAAGCACACATAGCTGTCGCTTATTGCACTATAGCTACATTTGATGAAGACTGGATGATTCTAAATTTGATATGAACTTGCAGTATGATTTCGCAAAATCTAAAGGTTTTCAAATTCATTTAACTTACGCATAGTTCATAAACATACAAGTAACATGGTATGAAAGTCTAACTAATAGAAGTGTTTTGACAAAAACATAACGGGTCCTACATATACTAGGCACAGTTTATATCTTGGTGGCCTAAACACTTCACAAAGTTAATCAAATACATTGTATCAAATGATTTCCCGAAAAGCTCGTGTTGGTACGAAATACTTTCAGGTCCAGTTGCAAACGATCAATCGATGCCAATGCAGTAGAATTTCGCTATATCACCCCATGTTTATTTGCTTACAGATAGGGTTGCCTATTCCAACACACGTGCAAATACAGTAGCGTCGTTTTCAAAATGCATGCCTCACAGATGCAATTACGTAATATCCACAAAACTTACTAGCTGTTTACCTATTAACATTTCTATAATCTAGAGACAAAAACAGCGAAAAGGCCGCGAGCACTCACGTTCCCATCGGCAACTGAAGAATAAACAGGATTACGTCGACACCCAAACTACCTTATGTCTTTGTACAAAAGGTTACCTAAGGACTTGCACTCATTGGATAAAGCGGTAACCGTTTTCTCTATTGGTAGAATTTATTGTAAGCGAATACTGCGATTTTTTTACTTTGACTTCGATGTAACAATCCTCTTTCTTCTTCAATCCTTTGAAATGAAATTGTTTATTCTGTAAATAGGATATCGGAATCACTTTTACACGTCATATAAAAATATTAAAAATAAGCTTGATGAGTTCGGCGTTTCCTATCTGACTACTCTGAGAAGAAATTCCGAAACAAACTCAGTCGTCGCAGTCTCTTTTAAAGTCCAGACAGAATCTTGGTCAAGTCATATGAGAACCATGTAGATTAGTGTCTGAAACGGTCTTTTTAGGAAAGAATTGAATTAACTGAAGAATTAATTGAAGAAACACACAGATTTGAATGGTCCAGTCAGTGCAAGCATTTTTCAGTAATCGTGGAGTTCCACTCAGAACTTAAGGAGCTTACCTTTAGTACATAAAAGTAGGTATAAGTTCTATATAAATGTAAAAAGTGCTATACTTACCTCGAAGGACTTAGTTATTAGATTGAAGAAGGGAGATTTAAGGACTACCAGTTAAAGATATCTCACAATAAATTGTGATGCTGATGGAGAGAAAATGCTACGAGGTCATATTTTCAAAATAACGCGTGTTACTTGCCGAGACATACAAAAAGCAATGATAGTGACAAGATTTCTCGATAAGATCTAAAAATGAAAAATATATTTCCACGTACAGTCCAGTCCGCCAAATGGGGACGTGACCTAAAATTACCTAACAAAAACAGTTTACTGCATGTAATACCCTTAATATATTTTACTAGCAAAGGTCGGTCACGTTTTAGACCTAGGACATTTGTACAGACCCAGGATAGGAATGAGTTAGGAGCTTTGTCGAAACGTTTAGGTAGGGTTTAGACGTTTAGGGGTCATGAGCATAGTGTCATGTGTTATGTTATGAATAAGCGAGAAGAAAAAATGTACCTTTGACGTCCCGCATTGTCAGATTGGACAAAAAATCTAGGACAGAAAAGATTGAGATAACAAACGAATGAGTAATTTTGACAATAATTTGTGTGAACTAAAGCGTGTACGCATGAACGAACAAAAACAGGGTGAACATGAACATCGAACACTTTATTCTCATGTGCGTACCAGTAACGAACATCAAACACTGTGTTCGTCAAAAAATGTTCGTGACGAATCCATGGCTAAGAGAGAGAGCCGGGCGGTTGAGCGCGAACACAAGTCGAAATGTGTTCATATGATGTTCGTGTTCGCTTTGCATACTTACGTTCACATGGACAAACCAAATGTTCGGTGTTCGATGTTCGTGTTCAACATGTTTTATTCGCTCATGTTCGCCTTTTTTACAAACTGAGCAAAAGCAGAAGTACCAGGCTAGCTTTATAAATGAGGTGTGTAGCAAGAAACTTCTATTCCACATCATCCTCACCAGCTTGTAAAAAAAATGTTTGCGTAAGTTATTACTGTCATTCTAGGTAATCAAATACAGCCAAAGCATGTCAACGCTGAAATATATCCTTCCTTGTACGCATAGAAGGTAAATCTCGTCAAATGGCGCGGCTCGATCTTTACCTAGAGCACATTTTATTTTCTTGTGGCTACGTGTGAAATAAACCCGGTGTGAAGACTGTGCCTTTAATGGGAACCTCCGTTTACACCGTTGTGTAACAGTAAAATATATTTGTTGGTCTTTGCACGGCCGACGTTTTGACTTAAAGATAAGTGCGGTCTTGGCAATCGGAACAGTGGATTTATATAATAGAGATTGCTTTAAAAAAAAACCATTGGCATTGCAGAACATGCGTCGATTTTTTTCTGAAGGATATAGTTAATTAGTGTGTAATTTGTTATCTGGACAGTAAAAGGGGTGATTTTTGTATCTGAGTACAACAATCACCGCTTTTACTTTTACATTCGAGCTATTTCGTGAAGCGCGTTTTGAATCCCCACTAAACATGTCCGTGCTGAGACGAGGTAAACTACATAACTAAAGTCAGTAGCAGTGCCGTCTTTCATTGATGGGCCAGACTTTCACTAGCATTTTTTTATTTGCCAGCAAACGTCACATTATCAACACATACCTATTTGCAACTTCAATTTAGAAACATGAAACAAACCTAAATTCACCCACATCTACATTTCACCAGTTATGTTTCAGTCCCACGTTAGAGCGCCCTATGATGGCAATAGGCCCGCCGGCCTAATAATCCAGACGATTTTAAATCCAGACGGAATCCGGGCAGCGGAATATATGAGTGAACTATAGGTACACCTCTGCCTAAGCTTTCGGGGAATATAGCCGTAATGTTATGTTATGTTACATACTTAAATTCAGTTACGCAACGGTGTGACATGAGGCCTTTGTGCCGACTTACAAGTGAGCTCTCACAGTCCGGAGTGTTTGCGAATGTCGTGCCGAGTGTCGTACGGGTAACAGGTTCTTTTCCGAGCGAAAACCTTTTTGAGACAAACGTCGGCGAGCGTTGATACGTGTTTGTGCTTGTGGTTTATATGTAGCGGGGTTTAGTGTTAAATGTATTGACGTTAGATTTGTGGTGGTAAAGTTCATAATTATTAGATCAGGCATTTATTCCCATATTCATAAGCGTTGCTTAAAGTTAAGATACATTTAAACGTCAAAAATATATGGAGACGCTAATCTTTACCTAACTTTAAGCAAACAACGTTAATGAGTATGAGGGTTGTTTTGCCCGTGCTGAGCTCCGTAGTACAATACCTGAGTTGAGCTGATTCGTCTTTTGTCCAAAAGTTATAACGCACACAATAATAATGTATTTTGCAGTCAAGAAACGTGTGTAACGTTTCTTGACCAGTAGCAATCATCGGGTATTTTGTACAATGCAGGAAATATTTCTCTTCACCGGTTGATGGCAAAGAATACGACTGAGGGGTTCAGTCAAGAGCATTTATAAATGGATACTATTTAACTGATCAACCTGACAATTTTTTTGATCCTCTTAAAACTTATGGAACTTCTAAAATGAATAGTTTAGGTTAAATTAGAACTGTGAAACAGCGCGTGCGAGCTGAGCGAGCGAAGCGAGCGGCATTGCGGCAGAGTCTGCGATCGCTACATTCAAGTTGGTCGCAGTTACTTGGCTATTTAGAATTTTTAGGCCCCTCAAATAGGAATTATTTGAGGTTCACATAAAACGCGCAATCATTATATTAGACTGTTTAATAATATTTTAGATGGAAAAAAATAATAATTAATTGAATTAGCCAAAAGGATAATTATAAGTCCATCAAGTACATGCGAAGATTAAGCAGTGATAGCCAATTGGTGTAACCGTCGGACTACGACTAAGACTCAGTTTTTGGTCAAACTCAAACTCAAAGCATTTATTTCAAACGCACGTCTCACTTTTCGGATTCATGTGCGTACTTATTGTATAATTATCATTTGCTTTAAAGCTTAACATTTGCTTGAGAAATATTTCTCGACGGCATGTGTGAAGCCAAGTCAGAAGCCCATGGGCGGCATAAAAACTCTGACAACAGGTTAGTCACTAACCACACAAAAAGAAGAAGTAGGTACATCCAGCCTTTATTAATCTAGGTACAAACATCGTCTTGTCTGCGTATAGTTAATAATGAAAGCGACCACAAATCCAGATGAAATAAAAATTTACTGGCGGATGCCAGACCTAGTGGTTATAGATATACAACCAGAACCATTACTTTAATTGCAAAGTATTTTTGTGACAAATACAGGTGTTATGGGTTTAAAAAAGTTATTGAATTTAGTACTACCACTAATATTAAGAAAAGTCAAGTCATTTTCAAAACATATTTTTTATAAAATTGTTTGTCCATTTCAACCCCACAATTCAAGACATAAATCAAACTATCCTACAGCAAAACACACTCACACTGCTGATGCGTCTCAAGAAAAATCGCCCGGTCCATGGGAAGCAACAGTGACAAATAATACGGATGTATACAGGGTGTGTGCGAAACTACACTCATCTGACAATCGAACAGCGGATAACGGAACGTGAGTGAATTCGTGAACAAATAATGTATTGAGGAATTGATGTGTGATGACGATGTGTTTGTGAAATGTTCAGTTGTGCTTTTTTAAAACGGTATTCTGTTGTTTTATTGTCAGCTGATTGCATCGGTAGGTGTGATTAAAAAAAGAAACTAGGTACCATGTTCAAATTGTGGAATGCAATAAGTTTATAGAGTCAATTTGAATTAGCTAGCAAAACTCCACTGACGTAATGGATTTCGATATCAAAACATGACAATACAAAAAAATATAGATAGTGTAGTTACTTGTAGTTAGTATTATTTTGTTTTATCGTGTTTATATTGTTTACATATCCATCAGGTCTGCGAAGTTTCGCAAGCAACTTAAACTTGGTGATAAAGATTTCAACTAACTGACAACCTCGTTACAGTAAGGCAACCTACCAAAGAAAAACACCATCAGATTTTTTATACTTTAGTCCCAACCCTAACTAACAAAACGCCCAACCCTAAAACGTTCACGCACAAAAATAACATAGAACCTATAAAAAAATAGCATCCATCCGTACGTCGGCCAGTTTCATCAGCCCGTATATTACTAACCATAAATTTCTCATAGTAGGTCCGTGTAACTTGAGTAAGTATTTACTGTGACTAAACCGGTATATATCACTGAGACCGACCAATTTCTTGACCGAAAAATTTATAACGGTGCTTGGGAGGCAACCCTTGATATATGGACGCAGGACATCCTTTGGAACACGAATCACTCTTAAGTGAATGCGGGTATAATTCATATTGAGGGTTTACTAGTTATTTTGATGTTTGCATTTTGGGAACGGTAGGTTGTGGGCTGTGGAAGAGCTAAAAGTGATATAAATCGCTCACAATTTTGTAAATAGAAGATCGAAATTGTTCGGAAACAATCAATTTGCCTAGCCTTTTCCCGACTATGTTGGGGTCCAGATACCAGTATTTTACATGAAGCGACTGCCTGTCTGACCTCCACAACCCAGTAACTGGATAATACGATACCCCTTGGTAAGATTGGTTGTCAGATTTTCGGGCTTCTGACGACCCGTAACGACTGTTAAAGATCCACGAATGATAGCCGGGACCAACGGCTTAACGTGCTTTCCGAGGCACGGAGGAGTCTTGGTATGTAAAGATGGTCACCCATCCACGGACCAACCCCGACAAGCGTAGCTTAACCTGATGGATTGAACTGTGCGGCTGTTATTACTGAGCCACGAGCTTCGATATTGTTCGGAAACATTTAAAATTATTTCATAATCATTTGGAAACTTTTCAAGTTGTTGTACAATCATTTAGAAATGTTATATGTTATTGCACAATTATTTGAAATTCCACAAGTAACTTCTTAAGTTATTGCACAAGTATTTTTTGGGCACTTCTGTTTCTAGTTTACTGCTCACTTATTTCGGTAATTTAAATATCACCAACTGTGCAATGTTTTTGATCGTTTAGGGTTAAAATTGAAGGTTTTGCAATAACTGAACAAAAGTTTGAGCGAGTTTAATTTTAATTGGACCATATTTTAATTACACCGAGTAGCCGTAGCCGTCAATGTAATTGCGTGAAAATAATGGATATTTTGAGTGCAAAGTCTGATTCAATCATATTGCGCTACCTATATAAATATATAATATACAAATTTATTGTAGGTGTAGGGCCCTCCCCTACACCTACAATAAATCTGTCAATACTTTGTTAACCATATCCATAGTTTTAAAATGTACTAAAGCATAATTAGCCTTTAAAGGTACTCACTGTTGAAACGCGACCATCCTCCCTGTGAGAGAGTGTGGCCTGTTACCTACCACGCGGGCCTCATCGTTAAGCACATATGAGACTAAAATAATAATTTTTCTACACCAGTATACATCCACAAAATTACAGAGAAATCTATTCCTGTTTCCAAGTTCGGGCTCTCGATGTTTTCGTATCGTCTTCTAAGGAATTAAAACTAACTTATTATGACTGGTTTATAGGCTTATCAGAGTTGTTTTTGCTTTGAAGATTGATAGAACTTTGAATTGCATTAGCCCTAAGTGCTTTAGCAACAGGCGTATTATTAGCAAGCTATGTAGAGGCAACAGAATACAAGTTATACAATACTATCTACGCCCCACGGTTTCACCCGCATAAGTCTCGATCCCATGGATATATCGGGATAATAAGTATCCACTATCCTAACCCAGGTCATGGTCTACCCATGTGCCACATACAAATCCGTTCAGCCGTTTTAGCGTGAAAGCGTTATGCTGCGGCCGCATCTTCGTATGTTTTGCTCGCTAAAAAGTCATCGCGCTAATGCGGTGGTCACGTAAGCGGCTTCGCCACGTTTATAATTTACCGCCAGCCGGGCGATAAGTGCTCCGCAGCCAGAACTATCGCGACGATAATCGATAATGGTTGGTCACATCTGGGTGTATCGTATCACTATGCGAAACTTCGTCACGATAGACCCAGCTGCGGCCGCAGCATAACAAATCAAATAACAGAGCTTTGTGGAAGAAAATGGTTAGATCATGAAATGAAGTAAGCAGTCTTCGGCTTGAGGCTACGAAAACACTTTTGTCAGTACGAGTCTATGTAAACTGATTTTCGGTTCTGTACTAAATTAGGCCCCAAGTCAACAAGCCGCTTTAGTTAGACATCCCCATACAGGGAGTGACCCATTACCATATTAAGAACCATACAATACTCCAAATTAGTTATAAAAAAAACGTGTGCGAATCGGGGGACCCCCGTTAGGAACGAAGTTCCTTCTCACGTATGATTTAAAACAAAAAAAAAAATCGCAGCCACCATCTTGGATTTTTATTTTGACCAAATTCACACTTTCTCTCTCTCTCTCATGCAGTATACTCGGGCCGAATGTGTACAATTTTATCCCACGACACTAATCACTTTACTCTTTTTTTTTTTTTTTCTGCCAGCGTTCTCTCTCTCTTTCTTTCTCTTTGATTTAGAAGAAGATAGCAAGTAGTAGTAGTAGTAGTGCAAGTATTAACACTTTTTAGCGTGACGATTTCTGAAAGTTTACAAGCCGTGTTAAAGAACTCCATTTGAATATTCTCAATCAGCACGATAAACATCTGAATGGTCATGGTTTCGTGATCCAACCAGCGCTGTGGATCTGTCTCGCATAGGGTCACAGCATTATGTTGAGTGATTTCCCCCAACTTTTTTCATTTTTGTGTTTGTGTTTTTATCTTTCCGTCATGTTTTACCGCAAATAAACATGTATTTTATTTCTTTCTTTTTTCCAATCATTCAGCAACATGCTCAAGATGTTGTCAATTTCCGAACACTTTTACTCTACAAAAATAATCACACAAATCCCCCCTCAGAACTGAACCTGGGGATCGAATCTTGTAAACAGCAAACGTTCGTATTAACAACTTCAATATTTCCGATGGGATATGTAAATGTGAGTCTGTCGGTGACACGCGCTCGCAGTGACTACATTTTAATATCCCGCCCGCTTTTTAAGAGATTATTTGCTTAAAATGTGGGATATGGGTGTATGATCAGATCGGGATTTTTTTTTAGTTGGAGAAGTTTTTAGTAAATTATAAATAAGAATTTACTAAACCATAGCAAAATTAAGACGCTTTTCTTGAACGTTGCTACGGTTTCAAATCCTAATTAATTGATTCGAGAATGTTTAATAATAATTGCATTTAATGATTTTTATCAAGTCATTACTATTACTTGCAATCAAAGTAATTTTCGTTTATTAACGTTTATTAGTACCTAATCAAGACAATTATTTAAAGTTAGTAATAGTAGTTTTAGTTACAAGGGCGCATAAACATTATTTTGATCGTGATTGAGTAATCCGTCATACATTTTCTTTCGTTTTAACACAATTTCAGAATCATTTTCGTGTCTTCTAGTAAAAATTAGACCCGTTATAATAAATAGAAGTAACTTAGACAGATACTAAGAAAACAAACGATATTAAATGGGAAAACTCAGCACATACTAACTTAGTTCATCCGCTTACAAGTCTTGAATATGTTTAAAATGTCGAGCTTTTCGCAAGTGGATTTGTTGTGAAAACTCACTGCCAGAGCTAGTGTAGTGCTCAAGAAATGCTGTCTGTTATGTTACATGAACTGTTATTAGTAAAAGGATAAGATATTGTTATAAAAGAAAAATTATAAGATGAAAGACCTATAACTACGAAGATCTAATCGGTCTAGACAAAAAAAAAAACAATACAAGAAACGGATACACAAATCACTATGCCAATAAAGATATTACTAAAGGACAACATTAATAAATCAAATAAACAAAAAGCTATAATAATACAAACAAAGAAAGAAAAAGTTCAAAAGAAACAAAGACATTATTAACAACAGGTGACCTTGACAACAAAATTGTATCATCACTATTATGAGACTACCCACAAAATTCATTTTTCATCCTTTATCTCAATAGTTCATCCTGAACCAACAAAATTATTTATCAGGAACCAATGTGGCAAATAATGTTCTTAGCAATATATTTTGAGAAAAATTTAATCAGTAAACTGGCAGTAACTCAGACATGAAATATATGACCAGTGAACAAAGTTTATCTCGTAATATACATATTAGCTCGGCGCGAGTTATAGGAGGCCGCGTTTTTTAAACAATTTCGACTATAAGATATAAACGCACGAAATCCGCTTTAAGCTTCGTACAAAAACGCGCGACGCAACAGCGGCGGTGCGACTTAACACCGGTAATTGTTCTACTGAGAAGTTTTCTTATAAATTATTTTGTTAGAGTCACGTCGTGCCCGTCTGCACGAGGCTTTAGTTAAGATTAGAATTGTAATTTTACCACGGACCGAGGTTCTGCCATTGAGATACAGGCAATAGAGGTAGAACACTAGTATGATTAAAACGCTTATTAATTTGATTTTGAAAGATACAACTGGGAAATAATTCCTATTTCATTATCATTAACGCCTGTAACAAAAAGTGCCGAAACGGAAGTTAACCTAACCATGACTCTACAGAAACCTACAGCACTTGCGAGTCACTGAAGCCTCGAATAATTGTTTGCCCAGTAGGCAAAGTCAGGGAAACTTATTGTTATGCAAATTGATATTCAAATCACAAATGTCATTCTTTGAAAGTTCACTACTATTCTTTTGTTCGTAGTTTCGCATAGTGATACGATACACCCAGATGTGACCAACCATTATCGATTATCGTCGCGATAGTTCGGGGTGCGGAGCACTTATCGCCCGGCTGGCGGTACATTATAAACGTGGCAAAGCCGCTTACGTGACCACCGCATTAGCGCGATGACTTTTTAGCGAGCAAAACATACGAAGCT
Organism: Agrochola lota; assembly: GCA_947364205.1. Classification (NCBI taxonomy): domain Eukaryota; kingdom Metazoa; phylum Arthropoda; class Insecta; order Lepidoptera; family Noctuidae; genus Agrochola; species Agrochola lota. Next base: position 1,436,502 of record OX376235.1, on the reverse strand, counting down.
TCGGCACGCATTGCTTTGTCACGATAGACGCAGATGCGGCCGCAGCATAACGCTTTCACGCTAAAACGGCAGAACGGATTTGTATGAAATATGGCACATGGGTAGACCATGACCTGGGTTAGGATAGTGAATACTTATTATCCCGACATATCCATGGGATCGAGACTTTTGTTCATACCATTATCCAATCAATCGGGCCTCTTATAACTCGCACCACGACCCAATCGTAGCGCTATGAGTGCCATCGATATTTGCATACAAATTGCTCCAACACCACTTCACTAGACTTGAGCGATCCCGCTCCGACTCCACGATTATAAATTGTCGATATTATGCATAGTGATGTCACTATCATCGATTATATCGACCTAGTTGACGAGAGGGGGGAATTGACGTGACAGATGCTTTATTTCAGACATGGATATATTAAGTTATTATCAGTTTATTATCATCTACTGAACATACCTACGCTGTCCCAAACGCATTACAAACTAGTGGAAATCGAAGTAATAAATGCAATTATTATAACTGAGTACCTGGTCAGCCGAGCTCTGCTCGGGTGAAAATAGATGAACCTATCAACGTTGTATCTCATTTCCGAGGCTGTGAAAATAGAGAAAACGAATTTTCCCAGATATGAGACCTAGCTAGATTGATTTTTCACCCCCGTACACCCCTATATCGCAACTTTCATCGAAATCTTTAGAGCCGTTTTCGAGAACTTGGTTACAAATATTTATATATAAATATATATACAAATATTGCTCATTTAATAGGATAGGATGAGAATAGTTTTCACTGTTTTTTTGAACTGCAATTGGCATACGAGAAAGAGATAAGCATCAATAGCGTCTGGCAAATTTAAAAATAAATGCTAATGAAGGATTTTTCACCACGAAAAATACTTTTACTCCTATGTCAGCAAGGTCAGTATACTAGCAGTATGAACTTAGGATCGTGAATGTTTTCTACGTACGTACGAATACTTAAAAAATTTGAAACTTTTATCGCGAGCAAAACCGCAGTTCACACCAAGTCTTAAACAATATCAGCTATTCTATCAAGTACCGCCTAAGCAGTTTGATCTAATACATCGCCAAGCAGAATTAGCGAAGTCTCAAGACGCCTATCGGTTATCTATCCGTTCATCCATCAAAACTCTGAAACTACTTACAAGCTTTAGTAATTCCCTGGAGCTTGCGGATCCCTAAGATCGGGGGAAAGAGATAGAATTATATTTCGCTTTAGTTAACTGTATGTTAGTGTTATTATGGCTCGTTTAACGTAAGTATCGTATTATGTTAGTTGTATTATTTTTGGAATCGCTTTCTTCTTTTGTTTTGCCTTTAAAAAGGAAACAAAATAATTATCGTTTGTGGTTTTAGGAGTGCGATGGCCTGAAAGTTCACGTACCGCAGCTAGCGGCTTTTTGAGCACTAGAAGAATATGGCTAGCTTCTCGACAGACTTGTGACTTTTTCAGTGCGCAACGTACTTGCTTAGTGAACTTGAGTGAAGGAAGAATCGTGGGAAAGTGTACACCACTGGCCAACACTGAGTTTTGTGGTGTGAATTATCGACCTATGAAAAGAAGGGCTAAGGCTGAAATAAGTCTTAATTATTATGATACCATCTTTTGCCCGCGGCTTCGCCCACGCGGAAGTTGGAAATTATCCAACGGGAATATACTATGGGGATAAAAAGTATCCTATGTCCTATCTTTGGTCATGGTCTAACCACGCGCCAAATATCATCTGAATCCGTTCAGCCGTTTTAGCGTGAGAACGTAACAAACAAACCAACAAACTAACTCGCTTTCGCATTTTTATTTAATTAGGTTAGGTTAACATTTAATAAGCCAAAAATACAGGTTGATACAGCCAACTGCACGTCCATGGTAACCACTTGACATTGCTAGGGCAGTTTATTTCGTAGTAGTAAGTGTTATTACTGACGTGCAGTACCTAATAACTACTACAGACGATCACGATTGGTCAATTCCGATGATCTAATGAGACGTCATGTCCACTCAAACCAACGTAATCCCATAATGAGTTATTAGATGCTCATTGTCTATCAGATGATGATATTAGGGGGACGTAGGTATAAGGGGGAAGGGGGAACTAAATCAGTGTAACAAATGTTGTCATTACTCTCATATAAAGAAACGTGTCTATCTGTAAACTAGTTAAGGAACATGGAGCTACTTCTGTGATAAAAATGGTGTCGTGGAATATGTAATGGACTTTGTGCAATTACAAGATTGTTGTGAACTAAAGCATCGCTGCCTTTCGGCGAAATTAATAATTCTAAAGGCAGAGAGATAATTTAGTGATTAATACTCGTTCATTGTCGATTGAAAGTATTATGAGAAAAGGCTAAGCCTGCCGTGAGAATCGCCAGCTGATATTATGACTTCACATGTATACAAAATTCCTATTCTTTTATTGCATTCCATAATACATAAAAGATGTTACAAACGAGCACAAATTTTCCAAGACGAATATAATTATATTTTTGTTATTATTATATAAATAAAAGCAGGGGAAGCAAAAACTTTGTACCCCTTTTTCCGAAAATAACGCGGACGGAGGAGTATGAAATTTGGCACAGTTAAAATTTATGTGGAGAAGCAGTCCAGAAAGCTAATATTTTTATATAGTATACATTAGAAATAAATTAAACGAATAAAACAAAAAAACATTACACACACACTACCATGCGTTTGACACAAGATGGCTACCTTAGAATCATGACATTTAAATGAATTATGGTCGAATTTCGACCTCTGGGCGATCACTAGATAATTGTATTATGCCAAGCTCACACCCTTTCATTAGGTTATATTTCGCTAACCTACAAGTCTAGAAGATTTAAAATTCACAGAATATATACTTTAAAACGCTACAGTTCACAATGCATCTATAACTACACATTAATATTCAGCTCACACCAAAACCAGTACCAAGATTAAACTAACATGCATAGTTTGAATAAAACTTGGCACATACAGACAGTTATACAGACGAACTTCGCAGAAAGGTATCGCGCGCAAGAGTGTCGTTAATAAAATCACGTCACGTCAAGTACGCGGCGTGAAGTATGGCGTGATACGCGGGATTATGACGTCATCGGCCGTGCTCACTCGAGCGGTACGCTACCGATAACGTCCGGGATACACATGGCCAGGTAGAGTGACGAGCTTTTTTCTTCTGTTGTGGTGTTCGGTATGGTTTAGTGTAGTATACCGTTTTGTGTCTATATTTTGTATAATATTATGTACCTAGATAGGTTTAATAATTTTGTATCATTGTAAGCTTCGCAATTGCGAAAAATTTTGTGGATCATACATTGAATCACTTCTTCTTTACGACACCCTACGTCAGTAAAAAGACCAAGAGATATATTATTCATGTGAATAGAAACAATAATAAAAACTCATCATAAAACTACGAGAAGCCGGTTTTTTAAAGATTGTCAGTGAAAATGATAGCCTGGTATGAAATCAGTAGAGTAAGATGTGTTTAAAATAGTTCAATAATGCTATGTAGCTCTACGGGGCCCCAAAGGACAACATTAACAAAATTGAGGTATGTTCCGCCCTTTCTACTTAATTTCGTTCGCTGAAATACCTTCAGCGTGCAACCTAAACCGCTGAGTGAGAACCAGCTTACTCAGGATGGATTTTTTCAAATACATCCCCCAAAAGGGTGTAGAGGATGAAAGTTTTTATGGAAGTTCGTAGTTTCTTAAGTAAAAGTTAGTTGTATCATCGTTTTTTGGACACTCATCCCCCTGATAAGTTGGCGAAGGGAAATCACAACGGTCACATGGCTTGTCTACTATAAAAATTATCCTTGAAATTAGAAGAACAAGTTACATAATTCACAGCACCGTATGTCACCCCCAAACATACGATATCTGGTGAGATCGCTCCATGTGTTAAAGTGAACGTTTGCGCCCCTAACGGAGTCGTCACCAAGAGTGCCTCAACTTAGCGCGGTTTATTTTACGTTTCATTGTAAGTTCGGCAGGTATTGTTAGGAAGACTGATCGTTATAGATTCTATGAGGAACTAGGAATCTCATAGCTTAGGAACTATGTATTTGGTTGTCTTTTGTGATGCAATCTTTTCTTCTAGAATAGTGCGATAATAGTACGTAGTGGGTGGGACTAGTGCAAAAGAGTTTTAAGCTTTTTTCCTGGAAATATAATTATTACAAAATCAATTACTTCTTAAGGATCCAATTTGCACAATAATAGTTCATCCGTCTTCTGTGCTATGGGTTGCTGGTTTGAGAACTATATCGTTTTCGATCAAATGTTATCTCTTATTAAAAAAAAAAAAAAAAATGATTAAATAAAATGATTTATTTAAATTGATTAAATGTTATGTCTTTAGTAGAAATTTAGTCGCTCCATGTAAAATACTGGTATTCAGCTTCATCTGGAAAGAAGAAGAAACTATAATAGACAGATGATAATGATGAAGCATATTCAATTATGATTTTCAAATCACTTATTTTCAGAATTAAACACATGACCTCTTTAATATCACTCAATACTTTTAGGTATTAGAAATAAATAAAGAAAAATAAGTTTATTTGTCATAGAAACACGTGCATAAAAAATAGAGAATAAACTCGAGTAGAACCATAAAATAAAACACAATTTAAAATAAAACAAAAGATTTAATATAATCACGAGTTCGAAACAGAAATAGTCTGCAGCTGCTGGCACGTCATAACTGTAACAAGAAGGCTTCCACTCAGCATGATGCTGTGCTATGGGGACCCACAGCATAGCGCTAATTTTCAGCGGTCACCCGAAAAAGACGTACGGAAACCAAGTCAGAATGAATTATACATAAATAGGTTATAAAAAATAGCTACAATACGTACAACCAATTATATAAATAAATATAATTAAATAACATAAAAATAATTATCCGCAGGCATCGGCCGTGCGTGCATAAAACATGTACCCACCTAAAACATAATTATCATTATACCCACAAGAATATTCAGTGTTACCGGTTTCCAAATACAAAATACCATACAAAACGTCACCACCTCCACATAATATTCAAGACAACCGCTTGTAAGGTACCTGCAGACGGACTTTACCAAATGACTGTCTTCTGCGTGCATGCATCGTTGCTCAAAGGGTATATAGTCTGGTGGAGGCGCCGGAAATTGCGTCTTCTGATGTAATTAAACGACGCAGCTGTTAGTATAGTGGAAAATTAATAATACGGTTTGGTTTGTATGGATATTATTTTGGGAATGATAGTTATCGTTTAGGAAAAGTATTCGTCCTGTCTAGTGTGTGTAAACTGTGGTTGAACTTTGAATGAAGGTGATTTTAGGACAGAAATATGCTATTGATGTTGATGATAGCGTTAGTGGTGTTGAATTTATTGGATAACCTGAACTCAACTATTATGTTATAACAGTGACAGTAAACGTTATAGAGTAGGAATAAAATAAACTAAAATTTATCACATCACGAATACATTCTCATATTTTGATTTGTAAATATAAAATAACCCATAAAAAAAGAAACTCAAATACAAGTCAAAATAGTGCTAGAAAAATAGGTACTTAATACCCAAGGACGTCAAAAGAAACATAATAACCTAATATGAATTTCAATGAACTCCGAGAAAGCTTTGATATGAAACAAAAGAATTCCCATCGAGTTGTCGCGACGGTTTCCACTTGTGCACAGAGAGTTAGGGCGCGGACAGACTGGTGACTATTAAAATCAATTTATATTTACGAGGTTTGTATGTTTATCTTCTGGTAAAAACTGGTTAAACATAATTTTGGAATAATTTTGTAGGCTACTAAACGAAAGATCTTGCGCTAAATAGATTACATAATTCGAACACCAAACCCCTTTCCAAGTATTAATGGTTGGAAAGAAAGAAAACAAAGAAAAAATATTTATTCTGCACAAACAAAACGCATATTACAAAAAAAACAGGACATAAAATACGCACATACAGAGTAGCCAAAAGCCTCATATTCAAGCATTTGAAGTTTTTCAATTTTATCTATTGCTTGATGTCAGGGCCAGGGACCAAACGATACTTGTTTTATAACTGCCGTTTATATAAGACTTTTTGACCTAGAGGAGCTCGTGGCTAAGTAATAACAGCCGCACGGCTCGATCCATCAGGTTAAGCTTCGCTCGCCGGGGTATGTCTGTGGACTCGTGACCATCTTTACATACCGAGACTCCTCCGTGCCTCGGAAAGTAAGTTAAGCCGTTAGTCCTGGTTGTCATTTATGGATCTTTGTCAGTCGTTACGGGTCGTCAGAAGCCCGAAAGTCAACCAGTCAGCCACCCAGGACCCAGGTCAGTCAGTCGGCTTAACGTGCTTTCTGAGGCACGGAGGATTCTCGGTCTGTAAAGATGGTCACCCATCCACTGACCAACCCCGGCAAGCGTAGCTTAACCTGATGGATCGACCAGTGCGGCTAGTGTTACTTAGCCACAAGCTCCTCTCGCTATTGACATACCTACATATTATAATAAACAATGATTGAAAATAGCCAAGGTTACTGAAGGTAAAAATCTTCTTAATAGAAAATTGCGAAAATAGATAGACAGATAGATAGATAAAAAAAATATTCAGTACATACAAAAGACTCAAAAGCACAATTAAATGATAACAAATTACACGAATATATATAAAACAAAGATGCCAATATACCAAAAAATTAATAATCTTTAAAGAAATGGAGTGACCTTATGACATACTTCAAAACAAATAGGAAAGCCAAGGTGCTGTGTACGTCTCCAGGTTGCACCAAATGGGAGTCCAGCTCAGCATATCTTGTGTCAGGCAAATAAACCTGACGCTGATATTCTGCTGGATCCCTGCAGTGACGTTCGGATAAATAAGAAATGAACTATCTAAGTAGTGGTAAAACATGTTCGAATGCAAACAATGATAATTTACCAATGATAAAGGCACTAGTCTGTCGGAGTCCTTGTGCAGTTTCCAGTTATTTTTAACGCGTAACTATAAAAAGTAGAAATTAAATTTTCCCTTTGTTGAAGGAAGCAAGAGTATTTAATGCCACCGAGCGCCATTCTTGTTCTTTTATTACAAGTGAAAAATATTATTTATAGGAAGCAATATTGAGGTTTGCGACGTTTATTTTTAGTTTATAAGAGTTATATTTGAAGACATTGTCGTGTGGGGAAACTATTTAAAATGTTTAGCTTAATAAGTAGGTTGAGTTGAATTTTCTTTATGTCGAAACAGCAAAGAGGCTTCGATCTTTCACTTACAGACCACTTGGTAACATCATGTTTGTAAAACCAATTTCCCCAAAAAAAAATACGCTGTTCCTTTCGTGGAAATATTTCATATACCTTGAATCTTCCTACAGGTACCAGGAAGAGAAAACGTACGTTCAAACTAGTAGCAACAAAACATTGATTTTACAAGCTTCACAAAAATCTCAAGTCAAAAAAAAAAAACAAAAGACGTAATTTAACACAAAAGACGTTGTCAAACAACCTTTGACACAAATTACATTCCCAAAGTCAAGAGACAAAGACATCAATCAAGCACAAATTCCATCCATTCTTCTCAGACATAAACGCACAATCACAACTTAATTACCTGTGGGGGGTTGACTAACGTTACCATTTTTTAACCCTCTCACAATCCGAGGACGGGTACCCATCTAAATTTGCATACAGAGAGGCGGGAATGACTCAAAAATGGCGCGGTAATCGCCGCCCGGTGGTGGGGGTTGGATCTCGTGGATGCTGGAAATGTTTGGATGAGGCATCTTTTTGATGGTCGTCGAGGGTTTTCAAGGGAAAGCCTATTGAATTTCGCACTACCTAGTCATTTACTGTGCCTAAGGAATGGGAAGACTGTCAAGACAATTAATGGTAGGTACAGTCACGAGCAGGAATATCTTTCACTTACGCAAAATTCAAAACCTTGAGAAATCACCTCATAATAATGGTTGGGCAAATACTGTTTGCACACAACAACACTATAATCGCGCGGTAATCGCCTTTGCATTTGTAAGAAGTCTTTTTTTTTGTATTTATGCTCGTGACTGTACACAATATAGTCCGCAGCCCATGTATTGACATAATACTTTTTTTTAACTATAGTAAGTTGCACTGTCTCGACACTTAAGCAACTAGTAAGCGACCCCTATAACCTTCCACACCCCTCCTTATACTGACTGCTCCATCTATGTAGATGTTCGAAGGTAGTGGTACAAAGAAAACATCAAAATAGGTACTTAAGTTTCTTTCATAAATTTCCTAATCCTGTTCAGAATCACTTCCTATTCTAAAGCTCATGCGCCTAATCTCAAGGAGACTGGGTTTTCCATCCACAAATGTGAAAGTAACTATGGCTGTCTGTTACCTTGCACGCCTAAAACACTGAACCGATTGTAATGTTTGACAGATAGGTGATCATTTTTTTTATTTATTTTTTTACCCAAATTTCAAGTAACTTCTCCCGCTCTGAACGGAGCGGGAGGGCGTGTCTGACTCTTACTGACTAAAACCCACCCGTGTTCCTTCAGTTACCTATACGTTGCCAGGGGCCACGGTATCTCTTTCGGCCCTTGCCGGCGGAGGACCGGGTTTTGACCCTGGTGCGGCAGGAGCTGGCTGCTTTCAACAGCCGGTTTTCCGTACTGGAGGGCATGGTCCTGCAGTCTGCGTCCCATTGCTCAGCGTCCGCGGGCTTGCGGACGGTGAGCAATGGATAGCTCGCCATTTGATAAGGACCAGGCCCGGGTCGACGGTGGCCTGGAATCAGCCTGCGACACAAGTTCCAAATTCCCGACGCCCAGGGCATGTCCTGCGGCACAAGTAGGTGGCCTGGGGCCTGGAGAAGGTCATAGGCTACTTTTTATCTTGGATCGCAGACAAAATCGCAGGCAACAGCGACAGCTAATTATATTTTAAATAGAAGCACCTCCAATTTTTCTGCATCTTTGTACCGTAATCTCAGTGCGGCTCGACACGGATATAAGTCAATTTAGCCGGGTGTAATACACCTTCCCGGGTATGACTGCGGATATTAATACTTTTTCTGATGTTGAATGGGATCAATGCGTCCATGTTTTTGTTGTGAATGGCTGGTAATCTGAGGAATGATTAGGTGATTTTGTTTTATGTATTTTTTTGAGTATGTAGAACCTTCGAAATTAAATTTTGTATTGACGTTAGACTCTTTTTTATAAGGCCTCATGATAAATAATGATGAAAAGGAAATTGTCACGAGTCTGCCTCCTTTAGTAGACTGGGATTAGTGATTGCAGTTTGTTGTAATTCGGAAAACAGAAAATGCTACTGCAGGCTGCTCATACAACTTCATACCAACTTTTACTTGTTTAATCCTTTAGCTATAATTTCTACAAGTGGGAAAGAAGTGTCTTCACATGATGGTGATGAATACAAAGCAAGTAGCAGTACCAAGGCTCGGAAACCGGTTTACTTTGCAAGCCGGTTTTGGTCATTGATCTACGATTTAGGTTTCGGTTACCGATATTTTAACCTTTTTTTTACAAATTCCGATTCTGTTGTGCGAAATTAACTGGTTAATTTGAGTTTAGACGGTATATACGAGTTCTACCTACTACTCCATCTGTCGTACACCTACAATAACACAGCTTTCACCCTTTTTTGTATTTCTTTTTTGAGCATGGTAAATCATCAAATGACTTCTCCCGCTCTGGGCTAAGCGAGAGGGCGTGTCAGACTTTTACTGATTAAAACCCACCCGTGTTCCTTCCGTTGCCCATGTGCCGGGGCTGCGATATCCCTTTCGGACAAACCCGCAACCCCAGCAGGCATTGGTCTTTCGACCCCGTCAGTTAGTGCTGACATCTCTTTGAGGCGCGCGTGGAAAACAACGCGCCGTCGCGACGGTGCGTTGTTTTCCACGCGCGCCTCAAAGAGATGTCAGCACGTCGACACGGGCCTGGTCCTTATCGGACGGCGAGCTGCCCATTGCTCACCGTCCGCAAGCCCGCACCTACGGTGGCCGGAAGTCGGCTCTCGACTCCTGACGCCCGGGGCGTCTCCTGCGGCGACTAGGGCCGCGAGGGCGTGCAGCTTGCATCTCCCTCGCGCGCTCCGCCTCCTCCTTCGCGAACATAACTGCTTCGCAGAAGGAGGTGATGGCCTCCCATGCAAAAGCTTTCACCCTACGCCAACGAATACGCAATATTCGTTTTATTAACGTGACAAATGGCGGCGGTGGGCGTGCGTCTTAGTAAAACCGGTTTATTCAGGTTAGCGCGAGGTTTAAAATTCTATTCTTTGTAATAACTGGTAACCAAAATTATTTATATTTAGTCGTAATGGTTTTTGTAATTTACCGGTTAATCGATGAACCGTATTATAACGGTTTTATGGTCAATATTAACCGGTATTTCAAAACTGGTTTTAAGCCGTGGCAGTAGAGCTATTCGTGATCCTATTTACCGCAACAACACAAAAAAACTGCGGTCTCTATAAAATTCTCCCGTATTATCTGAAACTCCATATGATACGACCAACGTAGAAAAAACCATTTTCCTTTGACCCCTCAACACATTTTCACTTACCCTGAAAATTAACACGACCCTTGTAAAAAGTACTAAGCATTTGAAGTCAAGGGGGGGATGGAAGGTCTTCTAATTTTGGTCGGCTTCAGTCCATAGGGAAATATTGTATGCATGTACCCGCACAGACCTTGATCTTATATTAGTTTACGTAATTTATATTCGTATCTTTGTTTAATAGAAATAGTGGAAGCCATGTTTTTTGTTGGTGCCTACCTATACTGGTATGCCATACGAATATGATTGAAGTTAATTCGATTTTAAAAGCTTTGATCTCGACTTGGGGTCTGTCTGGGTCTGAGTATTTATAGAGAGAGATTTAGTGTAATTTGCTTACGGACTAAGTTAGACATTTTTAATAAGATGAATTCGTTACTTGAATCCTTTGTGATTTAGAAGCATATTTATTCGTACTTATTTAGTATCTACTATTTATTCAATTAAGACTCTCGTGGGAATACTGGTATATTATCAAAAGCATTCCAAATCCTACTTTTATTAGAATCTATATCTACACATAATAATATAAATTAAAGTTGCTTTTCGTGTTTGCCTGTACGACGGCGTTGTTTTTCTAAACTACGCAACAGATTTTGATAGGTTTTCACCATCGTTTAAAAAATGTATACCGGAAGGTTTATGTGCATAATACGTTTAATATTAAAGTTACATATAACTAAGAAATCTTAATGTTTTGTCAAGTCGTAAAAACCGTGCGAAGCAGGAGCGGGTCGCTAGTGTATAATCATATGACAATGCCATATTTTCTCCATTTTATGCACCTAGAAGTGACTGACATGTTTATGTTTCATGTTTTAATGTTACTTGGTTTTTTATTTATGTTTAATGTGTTTTTAGTTTAATGTGTGATTTCCTGCGCGAGTCTCAATAAATACTTTTTCTTTCTTTCTTTATTTCTTTGACAAGACCTACGACTTAGAGAAACAGACTTCGAGTGACTTAAAATGTTAGCAGTGTAGGTAATTAAGTAGTAAACCTGATTGAACATCCCTATTTACACCGAATAGGGAAAACAATAGAACCAAAAAGAAAGAAAGAAAAAAAAAAATTGTTTATTCTCCACAAACAAAACGCACATTAAAAACCGGCCAAGTGCGTGTCGGATCACGCACAATGAAGAGTTCCGTAGATGAGATGAATTTATCCCAAGAACAAACAATTTTTTTTTTTTGTGGATGTGAATTCATCAAATGACTTCTCCCGCTCTGGGCGGAGCGAGAGGGCGTGTCAGACTTTTACTGACTAAAACCCACCCGTGTTCCTTCCGTTGCCCGTGTGCCGGGGCCGCGATATCCCTTTCGGACAAACCCGGCAACCCCAGCAGGCATTGATCCTTACGGACCCCGTCGACCCCGTGGTGCTGACATCTCTTTGAGGCGCGCGTGGGACACAACGCGCCGTCGACCCGGGCCAGGTCCCTATCGGACGGCGAGCTACCCATTGCTCACCGTCCGAAAGCCCGCGCCTACGGTGGCCGGAAGTCGGCTCGCGACTCCCGACGCCCGGGGCGTCTCCTGCGGCGACTAGGGGCGCGAGAGCGCGCATCTTGCATCTCCCACTCGCGCTCCGCTTCCTCCTTCGCGAGCATAACTGCTTCGCAGAAGGAGGTGACGGCCTCCCATGCACTCTCGCTCCGAACCATGGCCTGAACCAGGGCCGGACGCGAGAGATCGTTGCCACCAATCGCCTCCGTAAGGACACGGCGGTGCTCCGCCCAAGCAGGGCAGACCTCCACCGTATGTAACTTGTTAAAAAAAACCAGCCAAGTGCGTGTTGCACCACGCACAATGAAGGGTTCCGTAGTTGGGATGAATTTATCCCAAGAACAAACTTAACATTGTAGTTGAAAAACATGTTCTCCCATACGGAATGTATGGGATATCGTGTTTTTCAAACTGCAAATTTTAGTTGGTTGATTATTACTCGTTAACCTGTACAGCCTACTTAGCTCTGATAGTTTTCCTTTTAATTTCGTTATACATACTACTGCTGTGAATTTTTTCACAAATCCTAGTACAACCATTTAGCTGGCAGAGGGGGGGGGGGGGGGACACTTGACTCTAACAAAAAAATCAGTTAAAAGCTTAATATTTTGCAAACGGATCCCTGAATCTAAAAATGGTTTTCACAAACTCACAATATTTTTGAACGACCTTTATACCAATACTCCACAACATGGGGTAGACCAGAAAAAAAAGAACATCCCTACTTTACGTCTAGGGGAGGTACCCTAAAAAAATTTTTCTTCATTTTATTTTACCACTTTGTCGGCATGATTAATATGTATAGATATGCCAAATTACAGCTTTATATTACTAACCGTCTCTGAGCTAACCCGCGGATAGACAGACGGACAGACAGACTGACGGACGGACATGGCGAAACTATAAGGGTACCTTGTTTACTACGGAACCCTAAAAAAAGACTTAAATTACATGTTTACAAAAGTAACCAAAAGCCTCGTATTCAACCAATAAAAGTTAAAAAATGTTGTTCATTGGTTGATTTCAACGCTACGGACCAAAGACAATATTGCTGTTTCGACATTGGTAAATGACAACAAAAACATAAAAAAAACAAAATGCCGATTGCAGAGTTAACTAGTTTTGTAACAAATAACAAGAAAAATGAAGTTGTGCATCCCATCTGTGCAAGAACAAGTCATTGCTCAGCCAAATCAAGCCAGACTTCCGACGAACCTAACGTCAACAGCGCTGGTTTTCAGCAATTATCTAAGGAATGACTCAATGACGTCCCCCATGTGTGACATAATAAATCGGCTACTTATTATTTTCCACTGAAATATGTTTGATTCAGCTGAACATAGTATGTACATAAAAATGAAAATAATAACTGTACTATCTCGTCTAAAATCCGAGCACAAACTGGGATATGACTGTTAGACCAATCTCAAGATACCTTTATAATTAGTGTTTCTAATTGCAGGTGCTATTATTTATCGTTAGCAACTGCATCTAATAAAATTATGTAGTTAATTACATACCTATTAAATACAGGTCACGGCTGTAATACTGCAGTAACAGGTGCAAAAGTAAGATACGGCCACTATTAAGGAAACCGTTTGCTGATCTCAGTTTATGTTCTGAGTTTATTACGTTATAAATAATGTCAAAATGCATGTTTGGTAAGGTTTGGTGCAGTTCTATTTGGATTAGGTAGGTGTAACCAAAAATTATACGAAATAAGAAAAGCAAATATAGAAACAAATTGACAAGGACTTGGTTTAATTTGACATCTGAGTAGGCAGTTCCTGAAAATAAAGTTTATTTCCAAGGTGACAATGTTGATATTCTTCTTCTTAGTGTTTCAATTATGGGGTGCATGCAAGGAGCCGCCCCACGCGACGTATCTACTGAGACACTATACGTCCGGCGCACCCAGGGCAATCAGCGAGTTTTCACGCTGATTGGCTAATCCTTTTACCACGATGGCACTTACAAAACCGGCTGTGTGCGTAGTCTCGATTAACATCGAAGGGTTCACACAAGACAAATCTGAAATTCTTTCTGATGTCTACTGCGACATTATTTGCGTCCAAGAAATCCATCGAGATGAAACCCGAAGCCGACCACACATCCCTGGAATTACGCTTATCGCCGAGATCACCTGAAACACGGTAGCGCAGCGTTTGCTGCTCCCGGCGTAAGCATAATATCCATCAAGTGCTCAAACGAGAACGGCATAGGAATATTCATATTAGTAGACCACTATTGTGTCTTGTATTAAAAATTACTAAAATTGCCTTTTAAAATCAATACACAAAATGTTTACAGTGAATTTTCCAAAATACTTGCACTTAAGTTTAATTTGGTAATACTTCTTCACATTTTTAATTTCGTCACTCATATTAAAACGAGCAAGCGGCCATCTTGAATTTTTAAAAGGACTTTATTTTCAACGCTCACTTTAAAAAATACGTGTTGCGATATCATTTACGGTACATCAAGAGTATCAAATAAAAGCGTAAAATGCTCAATTTACGAGGCGCCGCTATACTCTAGGACTCGTAATTATGTGCCCGGGGCACGGCCCGCATGAAAGGGCCTTAATTTTCTCCACAATTATACTAAAGACGCGCACAAAATCTAAGGAGCACTGCTTGTATTTTTTTAACGATTAAGTCATAGGTGCTAAGCGGCTAATATGTTTGTTCTTCGATCTTAAATGGCCTACTAGTCCAGCCCATTCATAAGCCCCCAAACAAACCACCCTCATGTTCGTGAATCAAATCAACTAATAACAGTAAACAAATTTTCCTAAGATGTAGTACAACATACGGCTACCTCCTTCCTTAAAATCGTCAATCTCAGGACAGGATAAGGATTCAAAAATATTGAAAATGTCTATCTCATCGACCCTAATAATAAATGTATGGATAGTCAAAGCAATTTTATTCCTTTTTCCTTTAAGGCCTAAACACGCAACATCATGGTCTCTCAAATATCAAAGTTACCCCCTTTATAACGAATCCTTTCGCTTAGGTTGAGATATTTTTAATATTGTTTGCGTTTAGTATAATAATATTCTGTTAGCAACGTTCAGTAGCAAAACGCATCCAAAGAAATACTTAATTTACATTACAATCGCTTTCGCTCATACCTTATACTGCACAAAAAGTGTGTCTCTAATTAAATTATCTAAATTCGCGAGCACTTCGAGCTTACTGCCGCCACACGCACTTCTCGAGTCTCATTCACACATTTAGTTATGTGAAAATGTATTTACTATACAAGGGTCTGAAATATACACCCTGGAAAAAAAATCGACCAAAGAAGTATTATCACCTACTCCTTCCTCACCTGATTGGAGGCGATTCTGACACTACTGCTCACCCTCCCGAGTTTCGATAGCAATCCTAACCAATATTTCTTTTGACATTCTAAATTGCCTTCTAAGTGCCTATTTGAAATAAATTATTTAACTTTGACTTTGAATATTTGTGGATCTTATTTCGGCTTGTCATTGTAATTGATATTGATTAAAAAATTACATCTTATGGTAAAGCCAGGGTTATTATTTGTTAACTAAATTGACTACAAACTTAAATTGATCAAATAAACAATGCTGTCATTCTTTGACAGTTGTATGAAATGTGTTGGCGTAGGGTATCAATTTGCTTAATAAATTATTTCCCTGAGTTTATACGCAAAATAACAACTAGATCACCTCCTCCCCCCCCACCTCTTGTCCTTTTCCCAATTTATTTAGGGTTATTTACGCAGAATTTATTTTTCTTCCAAACATAAATATATCTAACATAAGTCGTAATGACATAAAAATAACAAATCAGACATGGCAAATTGACTACTTATGTGATTTTTCCGTAGCCTTTATTTGTTTTTGTTTCGCTTTGCTATCTAAAGTTCTGTTCCCTAGTAGTCTTACTCATAATCATCATTTATTCTTCACAACACCCTCCAGTAAGCGATCCATATTTTTACCAAAACCACGCCAGAAAACTAGACGATAAAGCTGACAGTCGCAAGCTGTGAATATGAAACTGCCGTCACCATTAATAATCGCAAGTGTGTGTCTAAACTTTGTTAAATATGTTTGCGGAGTCTTTACGGAGCATGTTTTGACACAAAACTGCCGTAGTTCCAGCGCAGTGTGCGACCGGCTCGTAAACTACAATAATATTGTGTCGTACGTGTGTGCGGGGTGTGCAGTTGCCTTTATACATAATGTCGGAAAATTATTCATGCTTTTTATTTGACGTCTTTATGAATAAGCTTAAGAAAAGACTGCTTAGCTTAGGTTACAAAGTTGCAACAGTTTATTTTTATTTCGTGCCTGATTACGTAAACAGTAACTGCTCAGAGTAGGGCAGCTTTTATTATCCGACCAGTGATTCCAATATCCTATATACAAAAAAAAAAAAAACTTTTCACTGCGCGACAGCAAAAAACAGGGTTATATTTTTTCCTCAACATTCATCCCCATTTAATATAACAAACAATCATTATTCAATAATTAATTATTATGCCAAAATAACTATATAACCTCTTTCGAGTATTTATATTTTTAATAGTCATAATTTTATTATCATCAAGTATCACTTTTTCGTGATAAAATATTGAAAATGAAAAACACTTTTCCTGTGTCGCACACTACCGCCATCTATGGCAAACAGCGTAAACTTAATCGGAAAGACTTTCTTTCACATGTAACCTCGTTACAGAATATTGTACAGCGCCACTGCTGTAATAATCGGAACTAAATGTTTTGTTGTGCTGACGAAAGATGCTTGTACTGTGCTACATTTTGTATTACGTTGCTCACAATATTATACAATTATACACGATATAAAGAGAGAAATGTAATGCTGTGGTAATGTTTTTTGGCACATGCTAGGAAAAGCTACATACACATAGGCGTTATAAGTTTGAAGAATTCAATTTGTGAATGTCTATAAATATTTAGGTATATAGAACATAGCTATAGAATATGTAAGCCTTATTATTTGGTATGTAAATGAGTATTTGTAGTTCACTAAGATATCAGAAGAGTTCAAAATGACCTTTTAACATATGTACAGCTAAAAGCATAAATAAATACCTTACACTTACGCAAGATTAAAAAAAGATTTTTCTCCTAAAGTATTGATATAAATTTTATGGTGTTACGAATATAGTTTTATAAAGACCATACTTCTCTGTTTCACTACTGTGAAAAAGGTTTTTTATCTACTAAGTTGCAATCGTTATTTCACGAGAAAATCTATTTTAAATTTTGCATACGTATTGCTCATGCGTGATAAGATGTTTAACATTTACTTATTTTACCCAATGGCTATAAATACAAAAGTTAACTTGACATGTTTATTGGTACACCATTACTGCAGCTAATTGTGAGCTCCTGAGTTTGATTCTCGGGTTGAACAAACTGTAATTTTGTTTTCACTTAGAAAACAGTATCAGTCCTTTGTTTGTCGTTGCAAAGTCAGGAAAACTAACACATGCATAAACAATGATTAAAGTTAAGAGACATTTAAACGTCAAAAATGTACATAAGGTTAAACAGTCGCTAATCATTACTTAACTTTAAGCAATGTTTATGAATAAAGGGGTAAGTGTTAAGCAAATTGCCTACCAACTAAAATTTTCCGTATTTTAAAATCACTATTGTAATTGTTTGACAGTTGTGTAAAATGGCTGTATCACGGCAAATTGTCGAAAGGTGTTAATATATTTCCCTGACTGTACCTACTCGGTAAATGGAACTAAGATTGATACTGTCGAAACTTTATTTCCTAAAACTAACGTAGGTATGCGTCCGTGCTGACTCCTCATGGTACAGGCGTGATAATAAACACCCATAATATGATCCATATGCAAAACTAAGTTCTTTCTGTGTCGCATATCTACAGATATTTGTTAGCACAAAATAAACTTCTTACCTAAACTGTTGGTTCCCTTAATACATTTTCCGTTAAGATTTTAAAAAAACTTTACACGTAAGCAGAGTCACGATCTCAAATAGCCACGCAAATACTTTCCAAGTCAAAAATCCAAAGAAATGCATGCAGCATCGCAGCAGGCGAATAACACGTTACTGAAGTAGCATTGCACACACGGAATGTATTGGCACGTACTTCCAATACATTGATAAGTACCCCTCCAGGGATCTACTGGATGCTTCGATCTTTAGTCAGACACATCGCTGTGTTAAATTTAAAATAATTTCAGTTGGGAGAACAGAGGTAACGGCTTAGCGTTGTTGTACTTTTGTAGCACATAAAGGATTGCACCAGCATTTCTATTTATGTCGTTATTTAGCATAAAAGGGAAAGAAATGTTGGTCAGAGTCAAAATCCTTTTATTTGCTATAAATGTTACAAAAGGTGGTAAAAAGAAATCTTCTACTATGACAAATTTTGCCATATTTTGGCATGCAAATATTAATATCCAAGTAAGGTGCTGATTTGAATATACAATTGAAGATAATTACAAAACATTCAATTTTAAAATACATAATACATAAGTCTTTAATCTATTTATTTATTAAAAAATCTATTTATATTAACAGTGCACCATACATACAAGTTAAAGGTCAATATATTTTATTTATTTATTTTATTTTACAGAAAGCTTACAGACTAATAACACAATTAAAATCATTCATAGGTAGGAAAATTTGCTAATTACAAGCTTCCTTATGTATACTCGTAGATCTAGTAACAAATACTTTGCGTTATTTGTGTCGTCTAGTCGTTAAATTAGAGCATTTAAAAGCGTCAGTGCATCTGTCTATGCCGTAAACTTACACGTGCCATCGGAGTGAACCAGAGAAGTTTCTCCATCTTCTCTAATGTCAACACCAGATAGAGTAGTTAGATGTGCCGGCCAGCAAATGTAGTAGTGGACCTTAATAGTTCAGACTGTGCCAGACGTTTGTACTTAACCTTAGAATACTAATCTTATTTTAATACCGCTTATATAGACGTATACTAATGATCGCCCCCCAATCGATCGCATTGTCAATAACTCGGTAACCGAGTAAGCTAGCCGGGCGGTGGATCACCCTTCAACGCATTGCAGGTTACAACCTGTCCCCGCAATTTCAAATTGACCAAAAAAAAACTTACTGCAGATGGCTTCCCACACGATAATTAGTACTCTAGGGTTAAATTCAGTCCTGCTGGGGTTGCGGGTTTGTCCGAAAGGGATATCGCGGCCCCGGCACACAGGCAACGGAAGGAACACGGGTGGGTTTTAGTCAGTAAAAGTCTGACACACCCTCTCGCTCTGCCCAGAGCGGGAGAAGTCATTTGATGATTTCTCATCCTGAAAAAAAAAAAAAAAAAGGATTAAGTTCAGTATCATCACTCGTAGAACAAGCTCATTGAGAGAGCCGAATACCTTTGAAACTCCATAAAACTTAAACCACTTCCTATTTTTTCAATAAATACTCGTATAACACCAAGAACTCCACAAAAGAAATACGAAAAAAAATCAGCAAACGTGTCGCCACCCTATCTAGAACACCTATCTCTTTCTGAACGTGACTCCTCGATCTAAAACGCATACACAAACAAAAAAGGCGTATATTCCACTACTAAATATTCCAGGTGCGTCCAACCGAGAGCGTCTTTTTCAGCGTTTCAGGCATTGCTAGGAATTTTCAGTTGAAGTGCTGGGATTTGCATCATAAAGGGAGAGCTGTTTATCCGTCTGCCCTCCTCCTGCTCACCTTGTTTGCAGTTTTTCATGAAAAGGTTACGCTAAAGGTATGTGAAACACAGAGCGGGGCGGTGTGAATTTTAGAGGTGATTTTACTTTGCATGCTTGTGTGTAAAGCCTTTGTCTCTTTTGGCTAAAAATGTTGAGCAGATCCAACGATATTCAAGCCTGCTACGATAATTTTGAGGCTGGCTGACCACACCTCTCATCCCTAACAAAGAGTAAATAAACTCGTTGATTGCAGAGATCAAGCGATTGAATAAGACAGCGTATCAAAGAGTAAAAAGCCTGAATGCTTAAGAACTAATCTGTTGAAAATTCACTATTGAAAACAGATAAACCGATATTCTGTCCAATATGGCTAAATAAAACTTTCAACATTAGGTTAGAAAAGGTGAAGATGATGGTGACTTTTGAGGACGTGCTATGGTCAGAATGCTCAAAAAATTTAAGAATACCATCTTCACCCGATTTACGTCAAAAAAATAAAAATTACGAGGACTTTAACTAACACTTAACCACTTTGTCTTATGACAAGCAACTATAATAACCCTAAAAAGCCCGAACACAAAAATAAATGCGCACTCTCGATCTTCCAAACACTGGGTAGTACCGTAGCACGGTGGCGCGTCAAAAACCGCCACAACGAATTATGTCAGTAATTGCTCTGAATTCACGGCTCCCTTCAGCAATTCCTTATGGAAAATTAAGGCTTTTCAGGTGAAAATTGCATGGCACCGGTGGACGGATAGTGACTTAAATTTAATTACAAGTAATTTAAAAAGCGGGAGTTTTACTGCGCACGTGATGAGGATGAAAAAAATTTATTTTCTTTGGGATTTTACTGGTTGTCAGACTGATTTCGATTATTGGGTTTTTAAAATGGCGATAAATTATTATATCGGTCCTCAACACTTAAATAATTATCTTAATATGTTATGGTAATTATTAAGATATGTTTAAAGAAAAGAACAATATCTCAATTTTGCAGAAAACAAACGAATAAAAGGTCTTCTTAAAGGTTTTCTTCTTCCCAGCTAAGCACTAGGAAGTGGTGAAGGGTGGGCGTTTTTGGGGGACTGTCTTATGTAATTTTGACGTTTGAAAAGTGCTGATTCTCAGCCTATTTTGAATAAATGACTTTTGATTTTTTTTTGAATTTTGGTCATCCAATATAAGTATAATATGATGATAAATAATAACACCAGCCTGTTACTGTCCCACTGCAGGGCAAAGGCCTCTTCTCATACAGAGAAGGCACGAGCATTGATCACCACGCTTGCTCAAGAGGGGTTGGTGATTTCAGACTTATATTAACTATAAAGTGCAGGTTTCCTCACAATGTTTTCCTTCACCGATGTCAGTAATGTCCAAAATAAACTCAGAAAGCACATATGAATTGAAAAAGTCACATTGGTACATTGCCCGGATTTGAACCCACAACCTCGAGCATGAGAGGCGAGGCCTTAACCACTGGGCCATCACGACAATATGATGATGGTTGGTGACAATTCAAAATCATAAAACGTGTGATTTCATTACTACCCTGAATGAATAATTTACGTAATTACAATATTAAGATTCGTTCGCTCGTAGTAGGAGTTATAACAAGCCTTTTTTTCATCTAAAAAGTCTACGTTCGAGGTTCGGCGGAAAATAAATTGGTACCCAGAATAAGTTGGCCCATATCGCGTGACATAAATAATATTACCATTTATATTTTGATTTGAATATAATCGAAAAAAGTCACGTTGACGTATTGCGTGAATTTATTTTCTTATTTTTACGTTTTATCCCAGTCATAATAATATATTGTTTGTTATTTAGTTTGGTATAAGCTGTTACAGAGGATTAAAATACCGTGAAGCAAAGTGAACTCCTTAAATGGTTCCAAATTATTTAGAGAGCTTCTTGCACGTTCCTGCTCTTAATGAAAAGAGGCTGGTAGGCTCTTTGTTGACTACACCTTTATTTTCATCTCCTTGAAGAGCTACTTGGCTCACGAAACCACAAAGAAGGTGCTGAAATTGGGAGTCTTTTACATAGCTATCACAATTATTAGACATATTAGGAATATTAGGCGATCGATTAGTAGTAGATCCGTAGAGAAACGACCTGCACCCATACGTTTAATGGATGAAAATAATTTTATATCAAATTTTGTATTTTACTTACTAAATTTGATATAAAATTATTTCCAGACTACGATTAATCATTTTTTTTTCTATTGGTATTACATTTATTCGTTAAACGAATGAGAGCAATTAAAAAAAAAGTCTTTTATTTAAGTTTTTATTGATCATAGCCTGGCCAGAAAGTTTTTAGCTAACCTACTCGCGATATATTTCTTAACATACTGATATAAAATACTTTTAATCCATTAAACTCGTGTATGAGCCGTTCATACTTTGGATCTTTAGGATCTTAGGCTAGGTCTATCATTTAAAAAGGACAAGTTTTGGGACTTCAAAAATTATAGTTAACTTAATAGCCTTTTATGGCTCAAATATACCTAGAGGAATATAATAAAATAAACCTATAATAATATTATTTTACATAGACTCGCAATAATCAACGGCTATGTTATGAAAAGGCCGTCCCGTCCCCGTACCGCATTACAAAAACCGGACTATTTAAAGGAAATGAACGTCGGAAAATAATGAATTTCCACCAAGTAAATCCTAAATTAAATTTATCTCAGTTTTGAAGAGCATCGGTCTAGTGAAGAGTAATGGCCGATTTCAGGACTTTACTTAATTAATTGTACTTAAGAAACTTTTGACTGATATATTGTTAGGCCGCTCGTTTATGGAATCCTCGATGGTTTTGTTTTGAGTACTTTCTAAGGAATGGATACGAAATTCCTTTGAGTTGGTTGCAGAAGTTGCAAGGCTTTGAAATACTTCATATTCTTTGAACATAATGTTTTGTTTTGTATCATTTTGAACAAACATCATGTTGAAAAATTGTAGGTACATTATTGACGTTTTATGTAATCATTTAGCATAAGTGAACACACTGAATTTTAAGAAAAAAACTCGATTATATACCTACGTAGCATCTAAGTATAGAATGTTAAATCCAGTACCTACTTACTTACATAAGACAGTGTTTAAAAGTATTTTATATAATTTTTTTAAACAAAAACAATTGTGGAAAGGAGGCAAAACAAATTTTTCGATCGCAAAGCACTCTTCACTCACAGACGGTGCTGTCCACTCCTCAAACAAACACAATAATAAAATTAAACAGGTAACTTAGCTCCACCAAGCCAATCTTGAAATCAACGCCATCTAGCGAAAATGCGCGTAACATACCAACAAAACGCCCTAAACTCGGTGAGACTCGGCGGCCATTGTCCAAATTAAAGAACGGACAAAAACCGGACGGCAGCTGTTGGAAGTTTTAATAAAAATAAAACTTGTACTTTCATCCTTCAACGGAAGCGATCGAATATAAAATTTTAAGTAAAAAAAAAACGCAGAACTTTTTTCATTTCAAACTAGTAACTTTAAATTACGTAGTTCGAGTACGTAGCTGGCTGCTTCTAGAGATATACTTACCTACATTCATGCCACTTACACACTGCTACTTCACTGCTTTGCATTGTGTTTTGTTGTGAACTTTGTTTATTCCTGAAAGTTCGTGGAATGTAAAGGAAGGTATTTCATTAAGTCGGTAAAATTCACTGCTGAACATCGGCAACGAAGTGATTCCGTGAAACGGCAATAATCATCACAGTTTGGCCAGAACTGTTATGGTACCAACTGCCACTTGAGGCAATAAAATTGCTTCGAAGCATTTTTGGAGCACAATGAGCAGTGCAGCTAATAATTTCTAGCATTTACGAGTCATCAAATCAATACATTTTTTATTTCTGAGCAATTTGCTTTTCATGGCTATACGATTTAAAATCACATTGCCAAGTCCCATGAGCCCAGAAAATTACAAAAAATGAAAACAAATAAACTTCAATCAGAGCGATAAGAGTCCATTCCCCTGAGGAATTGTTAGGTGTACTCTGTATAGTTTAAATTCGTTTGTTGGTCATGCCCCGGGCCAGTCTTGGCTTAGTACTAGTGAAAGTCGGTCTAAAAGAGGTAAGAGAAAACTGTGTGGTCAGTAAATAATTTAGGTACTGTTATGGCAGGTTGTTTCAGTTGTGTTAGATTCTGGGGGAACTGTTAGAAGATATTCACTTGTGTAACGGTGTGGATCTAGATAAATTAGACGGTCCGTTTGATAAATCTCGTACATTATTTAGCAAAACTCCCCGAAAAAGACACTTTTCTATGTTTTTGACTTTAGTTTATTTATTATTATTTGTTGTGAAAGCGGCAATCAAGAGAAATACATAACCTGTGAAAATTTAAACTTTCTACCTATTACGGTTCATGAGATACAGCCCGCTGACGGATAGACGGACGAACGGCAGAGGCTTAGTAATAGGGTTCCGTTTGGCACCCTTCAGGTTTCAGGTATGAAACTGTAAATATACGGAGTATATGGTAGCATCTAGCTCTGTTTACAGTGCTCTCCACAGTCTCCACTCCGTCTTTTTATGAGTTTGCATTACAGATATTTAATATTAATTGCAAGCGAGTATTTTGTTCATTTAAATCATGCAAAGTTTACAAAGTACTTAAATGTTAATGAATAAAATGTGCTTTTATTTAACTTAAACTTTAAAAGCCAAGTCAAAGGTTGCAGTTAAGTAGAATTTCAAAAGAAAAAGAAGTTATAGATAAAGATAACTACTTTAGACTCCAGTAAAAGTTATAAAGAGCTGGATAGTTAAGAAGAGCACAAAATAGATGGGTAGTTAAAAAGTTAACGTGGTAATACCCTCTGGTAAGATTTTAACTTTCTGTGTTTTAAAGCTAAATCAGCAGAACAGTATGATGGCGTCTGTGACACCTTTCAAATGATAAAAGAGGGTGTGTGCCACACGATGTGACCACACACACGTCAGAAGTGAAAACTTTTATGAGCCGTGTATATGTGGTTCAGCGCTGACTATATCCGATTCAGCGTCACCGACCCGAGCGTGACGGTTCAGTTTCGTTCACTGCTCAGAAAGAGCGCAAAGTATGCCTAAAGAAGCTTTCACTTCGAACGAAAAATATAGCATAACCACTCCATAAATATAGGTCCTAAGGGACGCTATTCTTTCCGCCTGCACAACAATGTAGTATGGCATTTGTTTTCTTACATTTAGCAGTCCATATTAAGGGCCGAGTCACATCGGACTGGCAGCGGCCGGCAGCGACGAGAAGAACACTTTCAGTGTGAAATAATTTTAAACTTTATCTACATACTTAAAAGACCAGTATCGCTTGAGAAGCTTGAAAAGTTTGAAAAGGTCGCGAGGCGCGCCACGCGCATCTTGTTGGTGGTTCTACCCGGCGACTGCCAGCGGCGACGCGAGGCCGCTCGCGGCACCGCGGGCGGCCGCGCGCTCCTCTCCCGCGCCTGGGGTCGGGAGGTCGCGCGAGAACGCCAGCGGCGACGCCAGCGGCGACGCCGGGGGCCGCTGCCGGTCGCTGCCATTCCGGTGTGACTCGGCTCTTACGGAAGGTCATAAAAACGTCACAAAAGTTCATACAGTGCCGCTACTGTAGTGTAGAACTAACGTGGCTATTATCCTATCTTCTTCCTCAAAGGTGTTATTCGGAGAAAGGAATATTTCTAGTAGGTTTTATGGCCGGCTTATAATACGTTCCAAAGCACAGGAATACAGAGATAAGCACAGGAAGTAAGAAGGATTGAAGAGCACAGATCGGTAAGGATGTATATATGTCAGCGGGCTGTATCTCATAAACCGTAATATGTAGACAGTTGAAATTTTCACAGATTGTGTATTTCTATTGCCGCTATATCAACAAGTAATAAAAATTTAATAAAGTTAAAAATAAAAGGGGGTTCCCATACAAGAAACGTGTTCTTTTTATAAAGTAAAAAACGTGGTGTTAAATATTATACAGTTGTACGGAAGCCCTCATGTACGAGTCCAACTCGCACTTGGCTAATTTTCGTTTGATAATTTCAGCATTTTCCTTTATAAAAACACCAAAATGTCAACAAAAACTATGTCGTATTTCAAAAACCTGATCATCATTGAAAACTTCTTCGGCATCAGTCGACCCCACCTTTTAGAAGACCAGAGAACAAGATTCATATGTGACGTCATCTCTATCAGCATTATCATCACTATCACAAGTTTTATCATCATGGATCTTATCACTACTAAACTGAGTATTGGATGCCGGATTTTTGAGTTTATTATTTGTACTGAATATTATGGACTGGTAGTCGGATCGAGATTTCGAAAAGAAATATTTTATGCCATTGACAGACTGGATGAAAAATGTGGAGTTGATGATGATTATGGATCCAAAATCCAAGCAAAAACTACAGAAATGATTTTGATATTTCTACCATCCGTTGTTATTGATATGATTGGGCTGATCATGTTAGGAGTTAATACTGGTTTTGCAGCATTTCTCACTGTGGCTTTTGCAGCTCATGATGCGGAAATGGCTTTTGCCTCTTCGATGATCGAAACTGTTAATTTAAGGCTCGAGAAGTTGAAGGATGCTTTACCAAATGCTGGATCGAGGGTTTACAGGCATATTTTGATTGCTACAGCCCATATGAGTGAGCAATATACTCTGAGAGTAAGTGTCTTTTGGACTATTGTAATAAAGTAATAAATCATTTCGAGAGAAAGATTCTTTTTGTATGTTTGCAGTACCTGATTGTTGTAATTGGATAACATTTAGGTACTGATTGTATTTTTCTTAAGTATGTTTATCTTTTCAGCTACTAATGATGCTTGCAGTAACTCTAATGACAACAATAGCTTACGAATTTATCTTAGTCCTCGCCGACAGCGAAAGAGTAAGTACAAAAACACAAATTACATTTCCTTTTTTAATCTTGTATGAATAATAAAATTACAAAATCTTCCCTACATCTCAATGAAGATGCCTTTTTAGAAAAATCCTTAAGTATATTCGTATTAGTACCATAAATCAGAGGATAATGGTTGTGTGTGGCCATTAAGTAAGAGAGATGCCAAGTTGAAATTGAAAATCCGCAGTATATTTGCTCAAGTTGTTATGGCTCATGATTATTTTAATAATACGATGCTGACCTGGAATTAAGATTAATATTGTAGTAGGACTGTGTCGGAAATTATTATGGGGCGATGTTATGCATAGGCAATGAGCTGGCATCTTGTCACTGTTTGAAACGATGCATGTGGGCTTGGAAATTAAAGGGTAACATGTTAAAATGAAACTATTACAAGCTTTAGCTACAAAATAAATATATGTAATAGGAAATAGAAAACTGTTTATAGTATTATGACTAGTCTAACCTTAAACTTAATTACTTTCAAAATATAGGTTAAAATGTTTATTCAGAATTAACATAAAATGTACATATATAACAACATAATCCATAATTGTTTAAAAAAAAATATTTTGACTTATCTAAAACTATTACAAAACTAAAATCTGGCGTCAAAAAATTCCTCCGCATCACTGTTGACTGTTAATATACTCAAGTAAGTAATATACACGTTGTATGGCAATGCTTAGCCTTTGGCCAAGGTACAAGCCAACCCTTGGGTCACGGGAATTGTCAATCAGCCGTTTGGAGATTTCATTGACTAGTCCATGAACACTCGAACCTCACCAAATTCCCCAAATATAGGTAGGTATTAGTCCATCACTAATCCAGTCTTAACAAGGGGTATCGTTTTACCCAGTAACTGGGTTATGGAGGTCAGATAGGCAGTCACTTCAATATATAAAATATTGCCTCCATAGGAAAATAGAAAGATGATTTCATCAGTAATCCACAGTAACTACTATTATTAATGCAAATATTAATCCAAATGCAAAGTTAATAAACAAATGCAGATAGGTGTCTGTATCTATTTGCTATTACGCAGCTTAATTAATTAATATCGATCGGCAGAGAGTCGGGAATATTCAAGTGATTAAACGGTACTTCTCAATACATATTCCCGTGGAAAAAATACAAGTTTTTGTATGTATATATTGTATGTATTGTTGTAGTTAGTATGTTATTGTATTTGTTAGTAGACGAATTTATGCCCAGTAGATGCCAAAAGGCTCGTTCCATAAGATTTAAAAACAAACATAAGTAGTTGCCCGGAGCGTGGAATTTGTGCCAGAAGGTGGCAATAGGCGCGCCCCCTGTTACATATGACTTAAACATAACGTGAAATGTGGGTGTACTATGGGTACACCTCTACTGAATCCTTCCGGGATACAAGACGTGATCTTATGTTATTATGAACATAACAGACTGATCATAATTTCTTGTTGTAACTAATTATAGTGTATGTAATCAATACTTCATTCCATTACAGATAATATACCTTTCATTCTACCTAATATGGCGTGAATCGAGATCCATGTATTCTTTATGGATGATGTGTTCTGCCATAGCCAGGACTGGTACTATCTGCAGTAAACTTTCATTGTACTTAGCTGGGAGACTAACACAAGACCAGAGTATCAGTAAAGGTAATGTATATTCTAGAGTAGGTAATAATTAATTAGCTTGACATTTATTAGTCAACCTCGGCATTACTTTATCACCCTATGGTTGAATTTCAGTTGTACGTCATAAAACAACAAAGCCAATTTATCTTTGTGACAGTTACATACATAGTTTGAACCATAATGCAATTTAAATTGACTGGAAATTGTTGTCAAAAGTGATGAAAAAAATATGAGGTCAAAATCGAAGTCAAATCATTTATAGCGTATGAATTCATCTCTCGACCAACAAGGGATCCACACAGACTTGTATTAAAGGATAATCCTAAGTCAGCCAAGTATGCTAAAAGCTGCCTTGTGATGTGTGCTGCTGGGGAGTTTGTTGCGCCACTTCTTCTTCCCAGCTAACACACTAGGAAGTGGTGAAGGGTGGTCGTAACAAACTATACAAATGGCTGAACGATACATTTTATGACATTAATGATTTCTTTAACTTGAGAATATGTATGTAGGTATTAATGAAAATGTTTGTGATGTATGATATGAATTACTATTATTGTATTTGCAAATCATCTGTGACATTCTATATTTTATCCTTAACACGTTATCAATTATTTTGCATGCAATTGATACAATATTCTGTGAAGCTAAACTTGTGGACTTTATATCAAAACCAGACTATAACAACTTTATGACATGTTTAAGGCAAATAGTCGTAGTAGTAAGTCTTATCTTATCTTAAAGAGAAAATATTTTAATTTTTGTTTATAATGAATAAATTCAAAAACGATGGACCAGTTTTAAAAACTTTTTCGCCTCTAGTATGCCATTTTATCACTCGAGTAAAATAGGCTATAATTCATAAAGATATCACGCGCGTGAAGCCGCTGACAGAAGCTAGTTTCAAATAGGCACATGAAAGACGCTTTTGAACGTCAAAATCACCGACTATACTAAATCTAGCTTACTATGGTATTAACTATGAATGGTATTATAATGGCGACGATTAAGTGGTTATACGTTATGCAGTATAAACTGTCAGTGAATCCGAAGGCTTTTAGTGTCAGATTTAAAATTTATACACATTTCATCGCCTGGAATATTAGTGCACAGGCTGTGAGTAAACAATTATTCCTCCTTCTTTGTATGAGAAGAGGCTTCTGCTCTGCAGTACTATCACTTGTGTAAAAGTCCGTTCACTGCTACGTAGGATTTTCACGAAGAGGATTGCCATGTTAACTGCGCGGTTTATTTGGGTACCGCAGCCACGCAACCATAATTACTTCTTTGTTAGATAATTTGACAATTTTAGTTGACGGTCGAATGCATCGCAGATTCGCAGTGCGGCCGCGTGCGTCCCGTCACTTGTCACCATGGATATTAGTCTATACTATGGACAAGTGATGTTGGAACGTCGGGCGTAAATAGATTCATTTATTTATTACTAAGTTTCAGTTTTTTTTTTTTTTTTTTTTTTTTCTTATAAATTTTGGTCTATCCCTTATTGGGATTTATCCAAGTCCTTAGGTGTGTCCGTGGCATCACAGTGGGCCCTATAATAATACCAGCGTTGCGGTATTTATTTTTTAAAATATCGCCGCATTATGCTGAGATTTTTGGCCTCGAACAGGTCATTATTATTCTGTCCGTTTTTAAATTACCTACCCTTTTTATTTTTAAAAGCTTTTATTTAACTTGCAATGTATGTATGTATGTTTGTTCTGGTGGAATCTTGCTACTCAATTTTGAAGCAGATATCTTCAACCGATTGAGCTGAAATTTTGTATACACGTTTAGTTTGGATGACAATACACGATAAGCTGTGTGACGTCATTCTAAATCTAATATGGCGGACCATCCAAGATGGCGGAATAGTTATTTTTTTCATTTTATATTTTTTTATTATTACTTACTGTTTGTATTTCCTGTGCGTGTTCCAAATAAAATATTTTTCTTTCTTTTTTTTTATTAGCATGGTCTCGAGTTGTAGGCGAGGATCTCGCCTAAGTTTTCATACAAAAGTACACATGCGTAGCTTAGCCTTGAATTGATGTGGAGCACCTTTAAGCTTTGAAGTTCCATACATTCCTGACTTTTAACAAATCATTCACATTCACTATTAATGTCAAAACTAACCTAATTGATGTTTCCAGCAAACAATCTAAGCCAACACAAGACGGTTCAGCGGTGGTACTCCATAGTAATATCCCAACAGCCCCAATACGTCAGTGGCTCCATCCTATCCATCGGCCTCAGCACACCAATACTCGTGCTGGATCTGAGCATCAATTACATGCTGATTATGGTTCAGGTAAAATACCAAAACACACACATACACACATTACTTGAAGAATGGATGGCCGACGGGGATGAAATATTCTGGAGTGGCGACCGTGTTCCGGAAAATGCGAAAATGTGAAGCGCGCTGGATGAGTGGAGCACAAGGCCGGTCGATGTGGCGGCGCTTGACTTGAGGGAGTCCTATGTCCAAGAGTGGGTGTCTTTCGACTTAAGTGGTGGTGATAATGATGAAATATACCAATAAAAAAGCAGTTTTAATAACCTACATATAAAAGAGTAAAGCATTCACTCATCTGTCTAACTTTGCTCAACTATGTTGGGTCGGCTTCCAGTCTAACCGCATGCAGCTGAATACCAGTATTTTACATGGAGCGTGCGGTATCGTATTTGTGCAGGTCAGATAGGCGTGACCTCCACAACCCAGTAATTGGGGAATACGATATCCCTTGGTAACACTGGTTGACAGACTTTTGGATTTCTGACGACCCGTAACAACTGTCAAAGATCCATGAATGACAGCCGAGACCAACGGCTTAACGTGCTTTCTGAGGCACGAAGGAGTCTCGTTATATAAAGATGCTCACCCATACACGGACCAACCCCGGCAAGCGTAGCTTAAATTGCCGGATCCACCCGAGCTCCTTCAGTCTAACCGAAGGCAGTTAAATTCTAATATTTTCCATGGAGTGACTGCCTATCTGACCTTGACAACCCAGTTACTGGGTAACACGATATATTTTGGTACGACTGGTTGTCAGACTTTTGGAGTAGTGAAGTTCGGAATATACGTAACGACTGACAAAGATCTAAGAATGAAAGCCGAGACCTTGTAAAATACGAGTAAGTAATGAATGAAAGTAAAAAAAATTAGCAAAAATAGGCCGTCTCCTGTAATCTGTGGGTGTTGTAAAGGGTTGCGATTGTATAAAGACAAGGCGTAGGATTAATTTGTATTCTCACATAATTTCTACGAAAAGTAACCGTTTTTTTATGAATCAAATTAAGAGCGTTTCTTCTGAAAGTGGGCAATGTCGCAAATAGCTGTCAAATATTTCGCTGTTTTGATTAATTTGGCATTATTACTGTATGGAAATATGAAATGTGGCTAACTAGCGAAGCAGAATATTAATAAAGAATTGCAATTATAACACTAAATTCGATGTTGTGACCGTTTTAGGTGTAAAAAAGGCATTTGGAATGTTTCCAAATACTTCTTTTACATCTAAAACTAAATATTCGGTGTAACAATATTATTTTTGCATTTAATAATCAATAATTTAGTTCACTAGTTAGCCACATTTGATATTTCCATACAGTAATATTGCCAAATAAATCAAAACAGGTAAATATTTGACAGCTATTTGCGACGTTGCCTACTTTTAGGATAAACGTTTTTAATAACGTTAGAAAGATGAAACTTTTTGACACTGATTTAATCATTTTTTTTATTGTTACAGATGTATCTTGCTTACAAATAACACTAGTACTGGTATATGAAAAATAAGAAAGGAATATAAACAATGTATAGTACAAAAATCAATACAGTGTGAAAGAGGGAAGGATCTTCCAAATCAATACAATGTAGGTATGGCGAAATGTGGATTTAACTTGATTTAAATTAACATACTGATGATTATCGTTGTGCTGTAGAATGGAATAACATGATTTATACTGAAAACTAAACGACGAATTTGTCAATTCCTGAATTTGTGAATTTATTTATCTCTTCTATTATAAAACACTAAAACAACCAGTTTAATACAGGGCAAAAAGTGAAACGAGGAATATACTTTGAGGGAGTGTAATACCTACTCTTGAAAATAAACCACATTTACTTTTTTCTTTTTCGTGTAATTAGTAACTAACCTGGTATCAGAGTTTTTATGTCGCCCATGGGCTGTGACTTGGCTTCACATGCAGTCGAAAAAATCCCACTACCACTTTTACTATGGAAACAACTCTATAATATGGAAAAAATATCCAGATGATGTGTCCAGATTTTTTTCGAATTATCCCGCTTCCTAACTAAACGCAATCGACGCCATCTGTCGGTGCGATCACGCGTTACGGTTCACAGAACAAAAAGTGACATGTAAACGCGACGAGCGCGTATTCGCGCGACGATCGCTATGGTTAGAACATGTCCTTATGTGACCCATAATTGTATTCAGGAGCAGATTTTTTTCGCGATTTTATTGTTGGTCCTATACTGGGTCCCATAGTAAAATTTGTTAATTGTTATTAATATCCCTCGTTTAACCTAACACCCTGTATAATTATTTATATCGAAATTAAAATAATTATAGCAAAACCAATTCATTAAAACGAATATGTTTGGCATGTAATGTTTTTAATGAAATTATTATTTCCTTTACTACATTTTAAATACTTATAAATTATATTTTTAAATATTAGAATATAAAAAATTAAAAACATAAAAAAATAGTAGCCCACCGGTATCGGGAACAGGGTCCAAGCTACCGGCGGTCAGGGCTCCAGAGAGAGGAACCTCCTAACAATGCGAGCCGTGTCCAGAAGTACCGCTTTCTGAATCAAGCCCTTGATCCAGCTGCCCAACGATAGCCTCCTCAGGTGTTGGTCGAGGCTCTTGGCTATTAGGCCATTGGCTGTCACGACTATCGGCACAATGATCGCTGATTCCACATCCCACATGTCGACAACCTCGTGAGCCAAGTCAAGATACTTGATTTGTTTATCTTTCTCAGCTTTCACGAGGTTCCCGTCATGCGGGACCGTTATGTCAATAATCATTGTGCGCCGTTCTACTCGATCCACCACCACTATGTCAGGTTTATTGGCAACAATAGTCCTGTCAGTGATGATGGATCGATCCCAGTACAGTGTGATATTTCCATTTTCGAGAACTGGGTCGGGCACATACCTGTAGTACGGCACTTCCGATTCCACAAGATTGTATTTCAGAGCAAGTTGCTGATGGATAATCCTGGCTACAAGGTTGTGTCTATGTTAGTACTCCTCGTTAGCTAGACGAGAACAACTGGAGATAATGTGTCGGATTGATTCTCCCGGACGGTGGCATGCCCGACAGATGTCAACCGTGCCGTCTTTCACAATAAATCTACGGTAATTGTTCGTCATGATAACTTCGTCCATAATTGCACAGACAAAACCTTCGGATTCCCCAAAGAGGTCACCAAAACGCAGCCAGGCTACGGACGCTAGAAAATCTACATCGGGTCCATGTAGGACCCGGAAAAAACGTCCGTGAAGCTCCTTACTCTGCCATACCTCCTTGCGATCGTTAGTGTCAAGCACTACAGGCTTGCGCCAGTTCTCTTTAGCCAATGAGAGCGGGGTGAGGCCCTTGTCTACAGCGACCACATCTCGATGTATCCCCACGTCGGCTTCTAGGAAATATTTCCTGAGACTGCATATCTCGCGATTGTGGAGGGTCTTAGCGTTTAAAAAACCTTAATGAAATTATTATTATTATTAAAAGGTGTAAAATTATTTGTACCCTGAAAAGATATTTTTTTTCTATAAAATCGTCATACCTGACAGGAAATTTCTCTGTAGTACCAAATATAACAAGTTCAGATACTCAAATAATTAGTTGCTACGTAATTGCTACGGCGTAGCGGAAGTCACCGCTACGCAAGCTACGCCCGTAGCAGCCGTAGTTTTGAACGTGTTTTTGGACAATTAGTTTTTGGTTGAGGATTTTTAGTTTATATTTTAGTAAAGTTGTTGTGATTTCGAGCTACATGTAAAAACGTAAAACACAAATTCATGAAAAATAAAAATGCTGTAAAATTTCATGTGAGTACCTTGAGTACCATGCTAGGAATCTGAATATCGGTCATCGAACGTTGGTTGACAAAAAATACGATACGATTTTTTTATCATAGAAACGCCTCTTTGATGTAACTACGCATTCAGCTCTTCATTGGTAGTCACATTGCACCAACACTCTACCGAATTGCGCGAATAACTTTTTTCATTTTTTTTTGTTATATTCGAACTACATTGTTCAATAGCTAACATCTAGGCTATATCACAGAATGAAAAATCTTTGCGTAAAACAACACACCCATCAAATTTTATAGTCCTTATTTTTTATAACAAACTATACCTACTTCTAACATAGTTTGTATGTTCCAGATAGACCGGTAAAAAGTTCTTGGTTTTAATGATAGATTATATTTATTAAACTTACCCCATTATTTATAAACGTTGCTTCAAGATAAGTAATGATTAGCGTCTGTTTTACCACACATTTTTAACGTTTAATAGTCTCTTAAAAACAGGTCCAGTTGAAAACCAGCGTCAGGCTTTTTGGCGCAGGCGTGAGGCACACTCTCCTGCTAATTTCTTACATCGCATTTTTCACTTTTTAAATGATCTTTATTTGTAATTTGGTATATGCTGTATAAATTATGTACTTTTTAGTCTGTGTTAAATAAATGTATTTTATTTCTTTCTTTCTTTCTAATATTAATCAACGTTTCTAAATAAACCCTATAATATAATTTCATTTCAAAAAAAATATTCCGGTCGAATTATGTGGAATGTGGAACTAACCCTCAACGATCTCCTGAAACAGAACAATATGATCCCTAAGGACCGAACGCTATTATGTGAACCCATAAATAACTAATCCTTTATAGAGACCTTACACCAAATATCGGCAATTACAATAAATATGTAATGGTCTAATAATAAACTAAAACAGGATATCGATAATAGTACAGTTTAAGTACACACAGCAAATTAGTTAAGTGTACAAGGTTATTAAGAAAATTTTGAGATTTGATCTCAAAATTTTCTTAAAGTCAAATCGTATATTTCAATTAAACCATTAAAAGGTTACAATTTACAAGAAAAGAATTAAATTGAAAATAAGTAGTTTTCCCTTCCGAAAGGTAGTTTCAAAGTAGATAAGTACCAATGACAGTATGATCCTAGCCTGTAATATCCCAGAGGTCACGCCCCTTCTCATAAACAGAAGGAGATGGCAGTGGTCACCACACCATTGTTAGCAATTTAACACTAGAACAGTTAGTTATTTTTTACGGTTAGTCAGCAGTGTCAATTTTGATAAAAAAATATAATAGTAAACGTCACATTTGCAAATGTTTAACACTGTACGTTGTTCTCCCATACATATCAATAAAAAAATGTTTTTTAGCTCTTCTCTTTAGGAAACGAAACATTGGAACCGGCGCCTAGCTTCTGACGATTCATAGGTGACTATATGGGCTTATAAGAAACAAAATTTTTTTTTTTTTTACACTCTCTATTGTCTAAGATTAACAACAAATTGTTCACGGTCGTCCTTTTTTAGTAACATAGATGTACCGTCGAAAAGAAGAAGAAGTCAAGATTGACAACCGCACAAATGCGTTTTAATAGTGAACAGCTATCTCTGCTTACTGTACGAGTGCACGTACGTTAATTTTATATAATAATGATCAAATCATTTATTAAACAAATTGCCGACAGGGGACTATTTGCGTGGGTCAATGATAAAATTAATGGGGTCCACAGAGCTTCATATCTATGGACCTTCGTGTTTGGATAAAAACTGGATTTATACATATTTGTACAAATGAAGGCTTTTACATGATTAACTGGGCCTTTGGGAGTGGAGCACGAAGGTAAACGTAGTTTTATTACAAAACAACAAACTGCTACGTAACCTTATCTTTGATGCATGTAATAAGTTTTATCTACTCTTATATCGTAATATTCGAATTATAAACTTCAAAACAAGTACATACTTTATAAACACAATAGGTACTGAAATTTAAAAATAGAATCATATTAACACCTTTTCTCTAATAAAATAAAATAATGCTACAAAACCTTTTTTTTTTTATATCACCAAGGAGTTTCAATCAACTTTTGTAATGGAACGTAGTGGGGGACAGCAGGACCGCTCTAGCGCATGCGCGGTGATGCACTGGGTTCAGGCGCCATTCGTACGTTTTGTTGTACTGAATTTCGTGGGTTTCTTTTATTCTTGATCTTTTATCTAGTAGGTTCAATCCCAATGTATGAGAGTAGACAAAATAGTGATGTATGAAACTGCACATAACTAAGTATCTAATAAATACCCCTCATTATACAACAGTTTCATAAACTACTATTACTAAACAAAGATGGGCAAAATGCTTAAACTTTTAAATACTCAATACTCAAACACTTATTGCATTTCATTGCATTTTCTTTTTTTAAGTGATACCAGCAAAAAATGCGAAAGCACTGCAGATGGCTTGGAAAAAAAGAATACACACTTTAATAATCCTTAATTTACATAGTGTCTGTTCAATTACGCTACACGGAACCAACTACGACCCCTACTCACATTCCCTTTCCATTAAACGATCACCTCAACAAAATAAAATCAAATTAGCACCAACAAAACGTCATTACAAAAAATATCGAAGATAATGACACCAAACAGCCATTACGACGAGCAAAAACGCTCTTCCTAATGTTTTTACAAGAAACCCCATCGCTCTCCAGCAGCTGAGAGCATTAAAGGCTTATGCTCGAGCATTTTTCTTCATTCTCAGTAATATATTATTTCAGTGTGACGTCACGGGTTTGAACCATTAGTCATGTCGGGTTTTGACACCATGCAGTGCGGAAGGGACGGATTAGAGGTTTTCAACTGACGTACATCAGTGAATTGAAATAAGCAGACATTGTTTGGGTTGCCTTGCTTGAAAGTCTTTGTGGTGACCAACGGTTGGGTTGGAAAAGGGACATCTGTATGTGTGTGTAGAAAAGGCTACTTAGAAATTTAGTTTTTTTTTCCTAATGGATACCGTTGGAAGAACGGAGGCTTTTGCCAGACTCTAGAAGACTAAAGCACAAGTGTACCTCCTGCTACCATGAAGGGACCATGGAACAGGGAACAGCATGGTGCATATAAGCACAACCAGCCTGTAATATTTCCACTGCTGGGACGCAGGCCTACGTGTGAGGGAGTAAAAAAACAACACGCGTGCACGTGCAGGTTGGCGGATATCACGTGTTTTTAAACTTTTGGTTCTAGGACATTCCAGTTTCCTCACAATGTTTTTGAAAAACATGGTGATCATGTTATCATTGCTTAAAGCCTTCATTAAAGCAGTCATAGCGATGCCCATTTTCAGCATTCCGGCTGAAGTTGATGAATAGCAGCAATAATTGATCAAATACAATAACAAGACCTCGTCAGTAATAACTATTCGTTTCTGTAAGAAACTTTTTCGATTCTGATTTCGAGTAACCGGTAAATGGCTATTGGATTACCCCTAATTACTTTATCGGGTCCATCAAGCACCATTTTCAGTAATCAGGGATTCGCCGATTACCTTTTTGCTTAAATCTACGAAGAGGGCAATTGTTTGAATTTAATGCAACTTTTACAAGGTACAAGTACTTCCTACACGTACTTTACATAGTAGGGGAATATCAATCAATAATTTCAGTTATTGTTGCCTTCAATTGTGATAAGTGTTTTTAAAGGAGTAAGGACCGACCTTCGCTTTTCTTTATTGTTCGTATTACAGTATTGGTTTCTGACACACACCTTGCGACTTTTCAATTTCTTCTGCGTCTCTGTCTATCCTGTGGCTACAAACTACGCATATAAGCAACACGCGTCTAGCGACAAGCGGAGAAAACAAATGAAAGAAGTGGTTTAGAGTATGCTACGAGTCAACACGACGCGACTTGCGGAGCGCCGGGCTGAAACAGGAGACGCGCGTGCGTGTCGCTTGACGCAAGTCGTATCGCTCGAGGACGTGAACTGGGCCTTAAGTCGACAATTTATTGTCAACACTGTCAATACTGCAGATTAACCCCCATAATATATAACGTAAACCGTTTTCATAAAAATCATTCGACAAATTCGCAAAAAATTAAACAAAAAAAAATTGAACAAAAAATCAGTTTTTTCGTAAATCCATGGCGATTCCACAAACAGCTTCAGTACCTATTGTTATATCCCCATGTTGATGGAAGCACCCTGGCCCAGAATAATTGGCTGTAACAAGTCAATACTTTCATTGTCATGGAAAATTTGGAGAGCGATGGCGTCCTAAAAAAATGTTTCGTACATTTTGTGAGCCGGGTTGACATCTAGTGAGCTATGAGAGTGCAGGGTGACAATAGATGGGGAATAATTGGAACCGTGGTTTTGGAACGCCAATGAAGGGGTTTTTAAAACGTACGTTTATTTTTGAAGCATTTTGATTGGCACTGAAAGCACCTATATGCTAATGACCTCTTATTGTATTTACTACCAACCCACCTCTGCTTT
This sequence comes from Agrochola lota, assembly GCA_947364205.1. Lineage (NCBI taxonomy): Eukaryota > Metazoa > Arthropoda > Insecta > Lepidoptera > Noctuidae > Agrochola > Agrochola lota. The sequence goes on along the minus strand of OX376235.1, from coordinate 1,397,538 downwards.
TAGAGAGAAGATAATACAAAACATCGTAATTTCTTAATTTTATGAAAGTCAAACATATTTTTTTTTTACTCAGAAACCTTCCAGAATAAATTTACTAAATGAAGGTTAAAACCACATCAAAATCCGTTGCGTAGTTTAGAAGAACCACGCTAATAAATCTATAATAATCGCTTTTCGAGTCTGTCCGTGTGACAGACTCGAAAAGCGATTCTTATAAATTTTAAATAAGTATAGACAGAAGATCATCAATAGCATTATATATTCGACATCGGCTTACAAAAGTACCTATTATAAATAGGTGGTAGTATGTAATGTATGATGTTGTGGGCTGCAACATTTCTTAAAAAACTTCTTACAACCGACCGAACCGACCTAAAAAAAACACTTTAAAAGTGCAAAATAACTTTAAATTCTGAAGACGGTATTTTTGGTTCTGTATTTTCGTTTTTTACCACCGACTTCCAAAAATAAAGTTATTTTGTACTTTTAAATAAAATTTATATGGGACCACCTCTGAAGCCTACCTAAACCTACCAAACAAAAAAAATCATTTCATAACTGGCGGAGTAATCGCGTAACAAATACAAAAAAAAAAACATACATTCGAATTGAGAACCTCCTCCATTTTGAAGTCGGTTAAAAAATTAACCCTATGTTTTATGTTGTAGCTTTTTATTATCCCTTAATTTAAAAAATTAAACTATAAAGATTTATAGTAAAAATAGCATTATTAGGCACCATTGCATCAAAACCTTCAATTGCATACGGTTATAACAAGCTTAGTTTCTCATCTCTATAAAGTTTTTGTCAAAATTATCGAAAACCGTATAACAGGCATATTAGACCTCCACCAACCTCCCGAACAGGCTGGATTTCGTCGAGGCCTTTCGACTTCTGACCACCTACAGTCCCTAAACCAGGTGATTGAAAAACATCAAGAGTTCAATCTACCTTTGTACCTGGCGTTTGTGGATTATTCGAAGGCTTTCGACAGCCTAACGCATGAAGCCATATTCTCGGCACTCAGAAAACACGAAATAGAACCCACTTATATACACCTGTTACAAAGAATATATCACAATAGTACAGCAGCCATCCGCATAAATACCATCGGGCCATCCTTTCCAATTCAACGAGGAGTCAAGCAAGGCGACCCGCTGTCTCCCAAACTCTTCACAGCTACGCTGGAAGAGGTTTTCCAAAAATTAAATCCTCACTGGTGGGACAAGGGTATTGTCGTCGGAGAAAGGAGATTGACCAATCTACGTTTCGCTGACGACATTGTCCTCTTTTCATCTTCAGCAGCTGAACTAAACCAAATGCTCGAACAACTGAGCCACGCCAGTCTTCAGGTCGGACTTAAGATGAACATGTCGAAAACAAAGCTGATGACGAACAGCACCGAACGCAACGTAGAAATTGGGGGTGTGGAGGTCGAGTATGTCCATGAGTATATTTACCTCGGCCAAATAGTATCCTTCCAGGCGAGACAGGACAAAGAAGTCGCTCGACGCATAGAAAACGCCTGGAAGAACTATTGGTCGATGAAACATCTCATGAAAGGACCACTCCCGCTTTCACTAAAACGAAAGCTCATGGACATGTGTATTCTTCCCACCCTCACCTACGGAGCGCAAACATGGTCTCTTACAAAGCGTCAAAAGTCCGCACTTGGGGTCTGCCAACGGGCTATGGAGCGAACCATACTAGGTGTCAAACTCACAGACCGCATTAGGAATTCTATACTTCGTTCCAAAACACAAATAGCGGATGCTGGCCGCACAGTTGCTGGACTAAAGTGGAACTGGGCTGGCCACATCTGTCGCATGTCGGAGCAACAATATGCAAAAATCACCACTCAGTGGATCCCAAATAACAGGAAAAGACTACGCGGCAGGCCCAGAAAGAGATGGCGGGATGAGCTGGACTCCTTCTCAAAGGATTGGCCCACAATTGCAGTAGATCGGGAAAAGTGGAAAGAGGGAAGGGAGGCCTTTGCCCTGCAGTGGGACGACACAGGCTTATAATAATATAACAAGCTACAAATGTGCTGATACGACAGTTGTAAACACGACACATTTGAATGCCGTGCCAATATTTGACTCAAAGTGCGAATATGACGCGGGAACGCGGGCAGTCTAATATTGGATCTGATGCGTGGATCCAATACATGTCATGTGCATAGGTAAGTGTAAAGAAACCACTTTTTCAAAGTACTAGGTACCTATTACTAGGTTTGTGTCAATTGGTTTATAAAAAAAGATTTAAAAAAGTTAGAACATGCTGGTGAGGTGCAGCGTTTGAAACAAAAAAATGCGTACTTACTTCTTTTCTAATTTAACACAATCATCTGCATCTCTTTACCGTGAATAGGACTAAAATTCGGAACACCTCTCTAAAATTCTTTATAATATACATAAGCTACTACCGTCGTAAATCGATTAATTGTATTACCTACTACAAGAAGCATCCGCCACCAACAGTTTCCAACCCCGACTCTGTTCAAACAACATTTTCGAATGTATTTTTAAAGGGAGTGATCAACATGCGCCGGAAGTGCCCCTAGGCCCTAGAAACTACATTACCTACTTGTTAAAACAAACTAAATGAGCATCTTTACCAGGAAAACTAATTGGGATCCCGGGGCATGATTCCGCTTCAGAAAGGAAACCTTATTAGGGCCGGGTAATTATATGTCAGTCCGGCGAGGGTACGGGAATTTTGTACGGTTTTAACGATTTTTTTGGTTAGGTGTCGAAAATGTTCATAGGGATTTTATTGGGTTAGGTGCTGGAGTTTCTATTTTGAAATGTTGAAGGTGAGTATTATAATTGTTATGAGCATGGGCAGCTGATTCTTTCTGTCTGCTAATAATAACAGAATATGACCACGAATCCATTTAAAGTTTCAATATGACCGAGTGATGTCACTGACTTAAGTTTTTTTTTTTTTTAACTTTGCCCCACACTAAGAATTTCTTCCTGTATCGTGGGTGCGTTTACAAACATAGAAACTCACATACACTAACACCCAGACCCGGAACAGGAACAACTACTTGCAGATCATACAAATATTTGTTCCGTGCGGGGATCGAACCTCGCGGGTTCGATCCCCGCACGGAACAAATATTTGTACGTTGCGCAGCAGTCGTTCGTTCAGCCACTGCGCCAACCGTGTCGTCAAGTTGTATATATTACTCATTCATTCAAATGGTTTATACTTCTCCAGCAAATCCGTAATGTGTAAAAAAAACAGAAAAGATACCTTAAATATAAATCATCCAATCCAATCCAGCTTAGTTACCAGTCAATTTCATAATATACCAAAAGAGTAGACACCATTGTGTTTTTCAACACCGAAACTGTAGTACCATTTTAACTCATACTAAATGATGCATCATTAAAAACTCCACATGCAGCATACCTTGACCTAAGAAAGCCTGGTGTTGCTGCACCTTGCACCATGCAGGTGACGAAGGAAACGACTCGTTATGCCTGAATGGTGACGCGACGCCTCGGGTGACAGACGATGAAAATTAACCCTTAATTGCTTCGGGTGAAAAAATAGGGGAGGAATTTTGTGGATGCGACTCGAGGTGCATTATTTTTTTGTTTTTTATTGGAGACAGAGGATTGTTGCACCTATTTACTTACAATTAAAAAATTATGTAATGGCCAGTACTTAGTGTCTACTGAAATAAATATTGCGGCTGTATAACATTTCCTGTAGTTTTTTTTGTGCGATAGATGGTATAGTTGGAAACTTGTTTAATGGCTCGGAAAAGGAGCTAGTCAAAGATCTACTACGTAATTATTAACTTAACTAAACAGCATTTTATTTTAAATAAAATAAATTGGAATCCCAATACAATAGTGCTATTGTAATTTCCATAGATTGATATTAATTTATTCAAATATCTCTAAACTGTTTCTACTCAATCAAAATTTTATTGTGTTTGCTCCTTAAACAAAAGAATCCTAAAGTACTGACTGTGGTCTGCGATAGACCAATCGTAATAAATATTCTTAGAACTTTAAACTATTTCATTGCTATCTTCTTGTTCTGGCAGGTCCACGTTAACGTAGTCGAAGCCCATTAAACCTATTTTTGCATTTATAAATGAGCGCTTAATGGTGACTCTTTTGTTTTCATATCTTTTTACTTACCTGCAATTAAAATGGCGGAAGTTATTTACTTAATACAATCATTATGCGTTTTTAAATCGCGTGCATTGCATTGTATAGTTATTAGCCTGTTTTGGAGTCTAGACGATGTCTCATTAGTGGATAAATGAATGTTTGGACTATGTGTTTTTGTTCACCGCATAAAGCTGACTTGCTTTTGAGCTCCTTAAGTTCTGAGTTGAGCTACACGATAGCTGAAAATTGCTGTGAATTCTTGCACTGACTGGACAGGTCCACTCAAATTTGTATGGTTCATTCCTGAATAGATAATTTCAGACGCTATTATACATGTTCCTCGCATGATAATGATCAAGATTATGTCTGAACTTTCAGAGAGACTTGACCCCTGAGTTTGTTTACCATTTCTTCTCAAGGGATAGACAGATAGGAAATGTCGACTGCAACTAGCTTATTCTTTTTTATATTTATATAACTTGTAGAAGTGATTCCGATAGGCTATGTGCAGTTTAAACGTTTTCATTTTATTTCAATTAATTCCATTTCCTCATTAGTGGTATTTCTTTCAGGGTAGGTAATATTAGTACTACTGCATTTTTGTAGGTACTTAGGGATGATAGTGAAACTAAACTAGTGTAGGCCTACCACCAACACGCTGAATAAATGTCACGTCAATTCGAAAGATTAAAAAAATTGAAAAATACTCGTTTCACGCACAATCAGTTTTAAGACTTTATTCAAATATCTTATTTTAATATCTTATCTTCTTGTTTTTTTTATTACTCACCAGACCAGAAAGAGTAAACATGTAACAACATTTTTTTTAGCTCCTTAAAATTATGCCTAAAAGTAATACAGTTACAATTGTGTCCTATTATTAGCATCTACTGCCGAACAAGGTTTATATCCCGTGTATCAGCATTCAGCGCCTCAAGCCTTGACTGGGTATGCAAGTATGAGATTACAAGCAAATGGAAACAGTTTATTTTAAAATATGAACTTAATTACTTTAAAAAGAAAGAAAGGTTTGTTGTCCTCTGGGTGAAGGAGGTGAGTGTATGTGTGTAAGATGGTGTGTACAGAATTAAATAGATTTAGCTAGTAAATTCTTTTATATGTCCATAGGTTTATAAAGCCGATAATTATTTGTATCACTACTTTAAGATGGTAAGTTTATTTTCAGTTTGATCGTATGTTAACTTCCACAGCCACAGAGATACCGATTTCTTTATCGTTATTTTATTCATAGAGTATTTTAAGAATCTTGTTAATAATGCCATATAAATAGGGGCCCAAAAAGGTGTAAAATCTACGCATAAAAGCCGTTTTTAAGTGTGTTAAACTCTTGCATACAGGTAAACCTTTCCGCATTATTAGGGTTGGATTGTATCCTAAGATAGTATGCTGTTTTAAAACGTTGCATAATATAAACAGTTGGCGCACAGTCAGCACCTAGTATTCATAAAGAAGTGTGGTAGAGTATCGGAAAGCCTTAAACGTACTTAGTTTCAGTATGGTTCTTTATGAAACCTCAAGTTGCTTTATCGTAGTTTTCGGTGCATCGCTCGGTGGTTCAGCGCCCGAACATAGGCGGTCCTAAATACTTAAACCGTCAATGGCACTTGTTTTTTTGTGCATTTTGGGTTTAAAATAATATAAGAAGACAGTATTCACTTAATTTAGTATATTTGCTCACAAAATAATAAATTGGTCACATTGAAATAAATATATTGCAAAGGAAATATTTGTTTTACATTTAAAAAATCTTAACAAATATTAGATAAACATTGACGTGGTTTCAAGTATGGCTAAATAGTTATATCATAAACCTATTATAAGATTATCGAAAAATATTAGCTAAATATTAACTATCTTTAATAAACCAAATATACTATCTTATGACTAAAATCAGTTACAAAATTACTGATATCGAAATGTTATACATAATTAATACTAATATTACAATATAACACGAACGCGATCTGTTGTAGATGTGCTTGGTTGAATCACGGTGTATTCAGTAGTAGTACAATTATCGTCAGTTATTTTTCAATTACATTAAGCCAATCCGCATACTTATTCAATAATGTTGCTTTGGTTCTATTTACAGATTTCCATAATTCATTCAGACGTTTACACAATATAAATACACGTTTCTGTAATGGGCCGATATCTAACTTTTTATTACTAATAGTATCTTGAAAAGCTAGAAGTGTGTGTTGGTATTTTTCACGTACACTACCATGTACAGTAGCCCAAACTTCAAAGAAATGCATCCTTGAAAACGTGCATTTTGTCAAACTACCTGAAAAGAAAACAATTCTATTAGTATTTTTTTTCGTAGACCCTGCTACGCGAAGAGAACTGATGGCGTAGACCCTCTTTAAATCACAAATGGGCAAGTATGAGCAGACAACTATATCTGTTTTAGAAAGTATATTAATAGACCTTTATTTTGATGGTAGATTAAATGTCCGCTTAATCTGTAAAACTTCCCAAAAGTCTACATGAAGTTCAATATCGCAAAAAAATATACAATATCATGAGTGCGGCGTAGCACTTCAATAATGTAAAAATATAACCAAAATATTTAATCAAATAATAATAATTTGCAGAAACATACCTTGTTCTTGGAATTCCATTTCACAAACACGTCAAATAAACAATACAATTCTGGGAATTCAAATTTAAAAAACCACAACAAATGAGTCACTGATAACAGCGCGGTGCAACAATGCCGATGTGTTCACTTCAGAGGTCAATTAATAAGTGATACAATAACAAAAAGGATGACATATTTATACTTTTCGGTAGGCTGTTTATTGGAGTAATGAAATACGTAAACAATTACTCATATTTTGACAATGCATTTTTTGGAATTATGACCTATGGCAGGAACCACCGTGCATCGCTCCAAGACACAAGATATGCAATATGTAATCAGTGACTAACAAAGCGCATAATAAACTTGTTTTAGGATTATAGGGGTGCGACTACATGTCTCAATATTTAAAAAATGAAGGTAAGCTAACGAATTCTTTTACTCAGGAGTTGAATGTTCCAAAATTTTCATCAATTACGACGCTCAAATATTGAATTGTCTTTGTACGTTCTAAACGATTGCATGAATATTTAAAATAGCTCGAAGCGTCAAGGAAGCAATTATGTGCGATTAGATTTAGACTCGTTTGTGACGAAGTACGGATCGGATAGGTCAGGTGCTTCGTTTTCTCTACGTTTAGGGTAAGTATACGTATATTATCAAAAAGCCACCTCTTTACCAAATCAAAACCCTTTTAGGCTAGCTGGTAAGTCTGATTCCATGTTTTAGCAGCGAAAATGAGGGCAGTGTTATTTTTCCATGAAATGAGTTTAGACAAAGGAGATCGTCTATGTAAACGAGAAAAAGGCGTTCCGCAAGACCCTGCCAAAGAATACTACCTTGCGGAACGCCATGAGTCACTGGACACTCAGTACTAGTGTAAGGACCCACCTCAACACATTGAGTTCTGTTGGTTAGGTAATCGGTCAAAAGGCTAAGCTGTCTCCCCCTAATGCCAATTATTTCCAATTTATGTACAAGGATTTAACAAGAAACCGTATCGAAAGCTTTTGCTAAATCTAAAAATATTGATACCTATACATTTATTACCTTTATCTAAATTTGAGGTTATAAAATCCGATATACTACGCAGTTAGCAACTGCGTAGTCAGTGGATTTACCACGACACAAACCAAACTGATGGTCAGATAAAGGTTTTTACTTTCCAGATAGTTTACTAAGCGTCTGTTAATATTTTTGAAGTGAAACTTCTATATGTACGGATGGTATTTGGATTTTTTCTGTCACGAAAAAGTGTTACGGCCGCGTGGAGGGGGTAGACGATATATCGCGTGGTGAGAGGCGGCAGCGGCGGAAGGAGAGAATAGATTGGAATCTCAAGTTTTATATCATATTTTAGTTACCATAAGACGATTGTATCTTTCATTGATAATAACGCAGATGAGCCGAATGAAGATTGATGACGAAAGATGAGCATTTGTTAATTAATATTCCTTTGTATGTGTACGATAATATTAGAGTAGATAGACTATGGATGTTTTTTTTTGTTTCCGGATTGAATTCAGTTTTTTGTTTGATAAAATAAAATATGTTTAAATTTAAAAAAAAAACGAAATTTGTGCTGGGACATATAGTAGAAGTGAAACTTCAACGCACAAGTGGAAAAACGAATGGCAACGGGCAAGTGGCAAAACGAATCGCAACAAAATTTTAACTTGAAGTTTTACGGGCAGATTGTTAATGTACTTGTCCAATTTGAAAACCTGCCCGTAAAACTTCAACTTATCCGTTGAAATTTCACTTCTACTATGTGTCCCAGCACACACATCGATTTTTTGTTTCTAGAATTTTTGAAAGCAAAGTATAATTTAAATAGGCCTATAATTCTCAATACGGTCTCTGGCCTCACCCTTGTAAATTGGGGTTTCTCGGTCGATTTATTGTAACGTTTTACGTTCTCGAGAATCTATTCTTTACACAGTACGGTTGTAAGTTAAGTGTTGTTTCAACGATGATTGGGTTAGATGCGTCTTTCGATGTTATCCTGTAAATATCCCTAACGCAATTTTGGTCAATTTGAACGTTAATAGTTTGTCCAACACGTTCCAGCAGGGTACATAAATCCTGCTTAGTTTCATCCGAAACTCAATACCTGTCGATCGAGACTTAGGTTCGAGATATTCGATTTTTTCTTCAAGAGGTTCAATAGTATTTTTGTCTCTCAGATTCAAGCTGCGAAATTCTAGACAAAAACTCGTCGTACTTATTTGAAATGAGCTCTCCACTTTGTATCAACTTACTATTTTGCTCCTTAAGGCTACTGATAGTTAAATGTAATTCATCAAACCTAGCTGCCTGATGTTGCGAAAATAGCGTGAACATCTCTTTATTGGCATCGGTACTACAAGTTTCGAACTCATAAAATTTTCTCTTTTTGTTTGCTGTAATATTTTCCAACATCAACCGTAAATCAGGAGCAGAATCATAGTGTTGAATTCCCACTGCAGCATTGCATCCACTCGCACTGGTTATGTCTTTGTTTGGGCCCGACTTTTGCAGTAGTGGGGAGTTTGGTGGTGGCGTACGATTTAGTGGCACCTTGCTAGGTGAACGAACCTCCATCAAAAGTAACACGCGAATTGAGCTTATCACAAAAATAAGGAACCAAATTGTCATAGAATAGTTGTATTTTCGATTCAAAATCGTTCGAATTTACGTTACGTTTACGTCACGCTTTAGTGCTAGGAGCATCGGACTAGCTCGTTTACATTCTTGAAACAATTTGGATGACATTAACATACAATGAATAATTATTAGTTAATTAACGGAAATGTTACGCTACAATAGGACTTCCTCTTGTATCGAGAGAGCGTTTACAAACAAATCTTACATGATTTCCACAAAAAATCAGAGCTGCAACTACTAACGACAGGTCGAACGTTTGTTTTATACGGAAATTGAATCCGCAACACTTACAAAACAACAAATCGCTACAGTGTCAATCATGCATACGCACAATCAGCATTTAATGTTCCCACTGTTGGGACACAGGCCTCCTCTCTTCGAGAGGGAGTGGGCTGTAATCTACGCGAGCCCAGTGCGGGTTGGTAGATGTCACATGTCTTCGAATTTTTAGTTCTAGGACATGCCGGTTTCCTCACGATGTTTTCCTTCACCAGTTTGAGAGCAGTGGTGATGAAATTCTTTACACAAAGTAAAGCGCCTGCCTGGGTTCGAAGCCACCACCTACAACTCGTAAGTCGACACCGTTACCACTGGGCCACCACTACTCCATCTAAGTAAATAAAAAATGTGTAACTTAGAAAGTCTCTTATCTGTGACCATACCCTGACTTTACTGCGCGCACGCATAGTACTTTTTTTTTTGGTATTGTGCCTTTACGTGTGCATTGCGGTGCATAGGATGGCGGCACAACTTTTTTAATCCTTATGCCGCCACGCCGCTGCGCCACGCCAAACATTGTTTGCTAACCGATTTGGGGGCGTAGTCTAACAAAAAACACAAACTTATAACATAACATGTTTCCCGCGACGAACGGATAACATTACCCGCGATCGCCTGCCGCGGGGGTGGCGCAGGGCTCATTTCGTGCTTAGTGCTCTCCAAACGAACACGTTTCGTGATTTTTTATTTTTCATAACAGCTCTTCAAAATCGCTTTCTGAACATCGTTTTTTTTTACATCTAACGTATCATCAAGTTTCAGTTCTTGATAAAATTCAATATTAAAAGAACGTGTTCGGACCTGGAATGGATTTCAATTTCTTCTCTGTAGAACTAAATCAACTATTGCTAGAACCAGCAGCCACGTCTTCCGCGTCGGAACTCATTTTTGAAAAGATATTGTTTAACAAAACATTGTTTACTCAAAAGTCGCAAAGAACTGGCTGTTTGGCTAACATGTTTTGTTAAGAAAATTGGCGCAGTGGACACGGCTTAACAGTCTGTTTGTAAGAAAATATATTAACGGACAGCAGCATCCTTCTTTAATAACTTGTTGTTGTATTTCGAAACTGTGATCTCTCCAATCTCTATTCTAAGGGTCATGATTCTACTTAGTATAGTCGGACAGTGTAGGTATCAAAAACACGTTACATATCTGTCAAGCCTGTTCTATACAGGGGTGAGCAGGACTACCTCCACCGCTTATTTTCAGTGAAGATTTTATTTGACGATGGGAATCGAACCCGAAATCTCTGCAGTAGGTAGTAAGAACTAACAGCCAAAAAAGTGATGAAGCTGTTTTTTTAAATAAAAATTAAACAAAGGAAGAATTTTCGTAATTGTTTTTATTAAAACATTCACAATCATCGTTTACAGTATATCACTATAGGTAATGTCAGTCGGGTTCGCCTAATAATAAAAAGTATTTTTTTCATTTATTTTTAACAACAAACAGGATTTAAAATTTACCAATTTCGTCTTGCCGTGCAATTATAAATTAAAATGTTGCAGTCAATTAAAAAAATCCAATTCAATTTACAATTACTAAATAAAAGGCTTAAAGTAAATGTTTTTTTAATTGCTTGCAACACAACACTTAATAAAGTAGTATAATTTATTTTTGTATATTTATAATATCATAGTAACAACTATTTAGCCTAGGACATAGTCACTTTGTAACATAATGCTCTTTTCAACACTGCCTCGAAGCGAGCAACGCCTTGCGCCTCGTCTTAAGCAATTCAGCAATTGCAGAGTTTAACATTCATAAAATTTACTGCCACCAACTGACTGTCAAATACCTACAGGATCTTCCCAAAAATGTATTTATATTTATTGGAGGACTATTCATATTTATTCAACTGGAGTTGTATTAAGTTGAATACTTCAGCCACTCCAGGTTCACGGGAACCCTGCTGGGGTTGCGGGTTTGTCCGAAAGGGATATCGCGGCCCCGGCACACAGGCAACGGAAGGAACACGGGTGGGTTTTAGTCAGTAAAAGTCTGACACACCCTCTCGCTCTGCCCAGAGCGGGAGAAGTCATTTGATGATTTCCCATCCTCCAAAAAAAAAAAGGTTCACGGGAACGAGATATGAATAAACCCGTTAAAAATGATTAAAGAAGAAAACTACATTTTCCACAAACTCATCATTCTCCGATAATTCGTTTGGACGTTACATACATACATTCCAACTGACGTTTCCACGAGATATTTTTTCCTGTAGGCATTCAGGACTTTTTGTCGGCTTTATTTTATTAACGCAGTGCTTACCGAGTTGCACGCCGATTATCTCTGGTTCATTCTGAAAAGTTGAGCAAATGCCAGTGGTTTTGAAGGATAGCGTTTGACATTCGATGTTGTCTAATATTAGGTACACACGCTGTGAGTTAGCTGGCACAACTGCTTGGCTAAAATGAAATTATAACGGGGTAGAGGTGTAAATTCCCGGAGTAAAATACACAGAGCTCGCAGAGTCAAGAGACAGCAATAGACGACTAATAAAATTCGTACCAAAAGTGCGTTGAGCGCAGCAGTTTTGTCCAAAACCGTCAAGTTCTATACGTCATTTTTATACGCCAAGGCGTCTCTGTGCTCTGTGCTAAAAACAAATAAGTTAAGTTTCGAATTATGTGCGATCATTTCAGTGAGGTTCGAGTTGATCATTCTAGAATAGCGCTTCTGCTCATACTTTTAGGAAGATTATATTATCTGTTTATTTTTATATATTTTTGGAGCTCATCCTTATTCCGCTCGACTTACCTTTCCATTCCCATTGACATAATTAGATTACCTAACTCCATATTTCAAACAAATGTTAATTTCTATCTAACGACTTGCTGTCGTCATGTCGCTATCAATTTAAATTCTGTGAGTCATTAACATAACAACATACGCTAACAGATCGTTCCTAGCATTTCAGAACGTAATTTAATTTTGTAACTAGTTTAATTTATATTACACCTTAAATATTAATTTATTCAATAATTAATTTACAATTACATCATTATAATTACTTTTCACATAATGTACAATGTTTTAGGTCGCAGATTCTACGGTGACATAATACTGATGAAATGAAAAACATCAAAATATTTTATGAATGCAGTATTGGATATAAAATACATAAACAGAGCTACTTAAAAAATAATATCCATTTGCAATGAGAGTAATACAAAAATGCATATAAAAACGAACGCAGTGTTTGCTCAAACCGCTACAACATTTATTATCTGAAATATATATATAGAATAGTATAAACTTTATGTTGGGCAAAATTGGGTTAGTTTTATGTACTTGTTTTTGGTTTCAGTATGAATAATAAATAAAAATATAATAGATAACGTTCTCCCCTCTCGTGCTCGTCTTTCACGTTAACTATTACTCTATTTATTAAAGCGTGATGCACTTCGCTTTACGTGTTGTGAACTAAATTTTAATGTCGACTACAAATAGATTCAAAACTAAATTGAATTAATTTGAAGGCAGGAGCAGTTGTACAAATGAACTAAAACAGGAACATCATTTCAGTCGAGTTTCATTTACGTATCGATACACTAAAATAACTTACACAAGAGATACAATATCAAGTAAAAAAGCACAAACTATTAATAATACACCACGATTTATTCTGCAAAACATGTTTCACATAATAGGTAAAGGTGGCCACGCACGTAACTGCAATCATGACAAGCCTGCATGAACAATCATTTTGTGCAAGCGTGGTCAACTTCCTTATAGGCTAAACACTGTACAAGCAAGCTGGAGCAGCGTCAGTTTTTGGTTGAGTGATGGACGACCACGACGTGCTTGCTTTAACTGCATCAATTGTGTGCAACTAGCGTGCATATGATTGCGTTAGTTTAACCCGCAAACGATCAATCATGCTTGCACAAGCGTGGCTTGTTCAAGCCGCATAATGTCAATTTTATCAATCTTCATGCCGCTTGCACAAGCAAGATGCTTGCAAAAAATCATCATACAGACGCTCAAGCACGCTTGCACAAAATGATTGTTCATGCTGTCATGCTTGTAGTTACGTGTGTGGCCACCTTAAGTGTACATCCGACCTCTTATTTACACGGGCGTGTCGCGCCCCGTTCGTGTGCAAAGCGTTGCAGGCGCCGAGGTGCGAAACACGACACAGCCTGTATAAAACGCAGCCACTGTATTTAACAGCCGTTTATACAGGTTTATGTACTAAAATAGTGCGATGACGTACACCGTACTGATGTAAACTTTATGTTGGGCAAAATTGGGTTAGTTTTATGTACTTGTTTTTGGTTTCAGTATGAATAATAAATAAAAATATTTTGGAAATATATTCGGTTTCTATGACTGATAATTAAAAAATTCTAGCCGACTTTGATACATTTTAACAGAGAGATGTCGTTTCTCGTTTAATTTTATTTTTTACTGTTCAGATTTTAGAGCAATATTTGTTTTAAATTAGCAGATCAATAATGTTACCCACCCACTACATTTTTTATTTCTGCCATTTGGCGTATAAACCAAATATTGGTACAATTTCCCGTTCAGGAATGCCGTTAAAAAATCCACCTCCGGTATATTTGTTGGTATGTTCTGCACACACCCTTTGATGCGCTGCGCTGGTTATTTGCTTCACAAAGTAAACACGCATAGCGTGGGGCTCACGCATAGCTCCACATATTAGAAAACATTGACTGAACTGGATGCGAATCTAGACTTTCTTCGGTATGTTTTGATTAGCCGTAATCAAAGGCGAGATTCAACCACCATGACTTAAAAGCAATGACCTCACTACGATCATGAGGAATGGAGCACGTGAATCTATCCATGCATATTTGCATACTAATATAATAAAAGCGATATTGACTCTGTCTGTCTGTCTCTTACGTTTGCATGCCTTAACGGCTGAACAGATTTTGGAGAACATAAGTTGGGTTAGGACAAAGGATACTTTTTTTCGAAAGTATGTTCCCGTGGGATCATTTCCGTCCTCCACGCAGGCGAAACCACAGCCAAAATCTAATCTTTCATATAAAAGCAACTTCTGTGATGTCTCCATATGTTTTAAAAGCTGTAAGCTGTGTGTTATTGATTCGGAACAGCGTGCATTTAGTGGTTTAAAATTTCTGGTGCAAGAATTTTTTTATCAGGTTTGCCGGAGAAAATATAAATTCATGCCAAAACCCAATTAAATAGTGATATAGGGACATCATAATAATTGTTCTAACATTATTATAATAACAATTTCCATCGTCAACAACGCGGAAAGTTCGCAATCCCGCCACGCTAAGTTTAAATTTAATCAATCATTCTGTAGCTGCGTGGTATTTTCCATAATCCATCTAATATTATTTATTTTATAAATTTATTATTACACCATGTACTCAATTGGATAAGTAGCAACTGTGCCTATCGGTCGATCTCTGAGGGTACGCATGCTTAGGCCAGTTTGATGGATGGGTGGCCGTCAATTTCAAAAGCATCGTTTACACACAAGTAAAATTGCTAATCAAGCGTTTAGAAGCGGATTAGATTAGTGACGGGCTCAATTTGTTTTACCTATCTTGTATTCATCTATTGGGAGTCACCTCAGTAATAGTCATTCAACCCCTTTCTAGCCAAATCATCTTTTAAACAATGCAATAATAAGTGGTTTCTATTGGCCTTTTACCCAATATTTGGCCTCTCCAAAATCATCCTACCTTATTTTTAAGTGGAACCCTATGTCCAGCCATGTTGAGCTTTGTTCATTTGATTGACCGGCTTTGCATATTAATGGGCGTTGAACGCCGAAGCGTGTCCAATATAGGCCATTGTTCAGGGCCATTAGGGACAATGATACTGTGTGTAAACGTGTGGAAGGACTACTGTAGGTTTTGAAATACGTTACTAAACTGCTGTGGGTACTTAAATAAATAGGAGGGACAGAATGAGCATAATAATTAAAGACATAAACGATCACTTTAACTAGCTGTTGTACGCTGTTTCACTCGCATCCTGAGGAAACTTCTTCATATAACCCAGAAAAAAGTATTCTATATGTTGATCCAGGTCATAGTTTATTTGTGTGTTCAATTGCATCCAAATCCGTTAAGCCATCCAAGGATGATTGAGTAACAAACATAGTAACAAACTTTAACATTTTATAAAATTAGTTATAAAATTTCATAAAGCTGTCAAAGAATGACAGCTGTTCAAAGATGTTACCAGTTGGAAAGGGTTGATTGGTTTACAAAGTAACCTGAAAGCCTGAAAGTAAACAAGCGTCTCAACTAACGTAGTTAACTTTAAATTACATTAAACTTAACCTGAGCTGCCTATTATCTTAACAAGACCCTACCTGTGAAGTGTGAAGCTATTTGTTAAGTTGAAAATTGTCCCACAGGTATCGCGTTTCTGTGCCGAGATACGTTAGTAAGACAACATAAATTCGACCTTTCAGCAGATCTAAAAAGTCTGAGAAAAAGGATTTCATTGAGCCAATATGCAAATATCCATTACATATCGAAACCCTTCCGTGCTTCGGAAATCACGCTAAGCCTTTGGTCCCGGATATCATTCGTAGATCTTTGACAGTCGTAACGGGTTGTCAGAAGCCCAAAAGTCTCACAACCAGTCTTACCAAGGAGTACCGCGTTACCCAGTAACTGTGTTGTGAAGGTCAGATAAGCAGTCGCTCTATGCAATATTCTTAAATATTTATTAAAGCATTTTGCCTTAACATCTTGAATGCATCTAGGAAATTAGTCAAGTAGGTATTAAAAATTCCTCTAGAATTTTAAACAATAACGTAAATATTCCAATTTTCTTCGAAACATCTCGTTGTTTCAACAGTTTTGAAAACTGTAAGATATCGTTATTTATAGCTTCAATTTGTTTCACGATTCAGCTGTGTTTATCCTGTTAGCGATGAATTTTATTAATTATAATTGCTTTTTAAAATTAATCCTCGTCGACCTCTAAAACATTTTGTAAAAGATATCTGTGTACACTTTTTATGCAATAAATTATGAAATTACTGAGCATTACTTTATTAATATGAAAAGTATACAGAACCTAACTAACATTTCGAAAGATCATGACAAGTGTCGTTGGAATACCTATAAAAAAAAAATAAGATAGCTTTTTTCAAACTACATATACCTACGGCTATGCGCAGATTTGAGTCACAACTGTCTTTAGACCACTTTAGACTATCGCTCTATGAAAACAATTATGCGTTGACTCGCAACAAAACTGTTTTGTTTTGACAAGATAAAAGTATTTTGACAAAACTTTCCAGAGTCTGGAGTGCGCACCGTCTTTGAAAGGGGAAATATGTAACTGATCCTCTTAAAACGTATTGACCTCTTAATGATGAACGCTGTTTTTAATGAATGAACCCTTAATATATTTTTGGGGTTCTAATGAAGCACACTTTAAAAATAAAATAAGCCTCTTGTTTACTTTTGGCCTTTTCTCACAGTTGATCGTAATTAACTAAGCCAAGGCACCCCGACTAAATGGATTAGGTTAGGTTAGAACTGTCACCAAGCGCGCACGACCCGAGCGAGCGAAGCGAGCGGTGCCGCGGCTGTGGCCGGCGAGCGCTACATCAAGTTGGTGGCAGTAACTTGGCTGGTTAGCATTTTTAGGACCCCAAAATAGGAATTATTTGAGGTTCACAAAAAGAAGCACAATCATTATATTAGTGTTCAATAAAAAAAATGGAGCGTAAAATGGGGATTATTTGAGGTTCGATTAAATACAACATGCCCTTAGAAAGTGACAAAATTAGCATGGGACAGCAAACAATTTACTTTTAAATTAATTTACTAATTGTGAAATAACAAGGCGGGTACTAAAATAATTCGCGATAGCTCGAAGGAGTGGGCGGATGTTTTTAATTAATTACATTTAAATTACTATACTAAATACAATTAAGTTATAAATATAATTCCGTGTACTTAACCATCGTATTATTTAATTAAATTATTTATTTCCTACAACAGTTTTGTTACTTAAAAGTACAACCATACCAAAGGTGTAATCTTTGGATGTTATCGAATTGAAGTTACCTATTTAAAACTAAATTGCATATTTTTAGGAATATTATGCGACTAAAACAACTACACTAAAAACAACTTTGGATTTTAAAAGGCAATACTTACCCGGAGGAACGGAAAAACGAAAAGATCCCTCCGTCAGCGGGACCACACGTTCTGGTTCACCGAACAATAAAAGTGTCATTTGAACGCGACAATCGCGTATTGGCACGTGCGACGATCGCTTTTGGTCAGGATGCAGCCTTAGATACAAAAATGTATATTTTCAAAATAAGTTATAGTTTTTTATTATTTATTCATCATAATAGCAGCCTATTATTGTCCCACTGCAGGGTAAACATTGTTATTTATAGATACAAAACTTTTAACTTCAAAACTTTAATAAAAACTGTATGCTTTATCCACCGTAGAAAATCTAACTAACAATTTTGTCCTAGAAATCACAACGAAACAACCTTCCAAAGATCACACCTCTCTGAACATAACACAGTCACTATAAAGTCCTCACCACACGATCACTTACGTCGCAGCGTCTATATGCAACTCTCGCGCACCTTTCTCGCAGTGGTCACTACCTCTGGTCTTCGCGCGGCCGCTATGTCGGCGCTGCGGGCGGTGACCCCGCGGTTCACCACACATATACTTACTGATGACTGTGTGGAAAAGAGAAGAAAAAAAATTATACACAGTAAACGATATATTAAAAAAAAAACACACTCAATGGTAATGTCTTTTAGGAAACTCGCTTCAAAAATGAAGATAGGGGAAGGAAGTTTCAAAGAGGAAGTGGTAAGAAAACTCTACAAAATCAAAGTTCCAATAGGATGGTAAAAAAGAAAAATAGAAAAAATATTGTCTAAAAGATACCTGCCAAATCAAAATCAGTCTGCCTAGCCTTTTGCCAACCATGTTGTGGTCGGCTTCCAGTCTAAACGGATGCAGCTGAATACCAGTATTTTACATGAAGCGACTGCCTATCTGACCTCCACAACCCTGTAACTAGGTAACACGATATCCCTTGGTAAGACTGGTTGGCAGGTTTTTGCAAAATATGAAACACATAGCCATATAAAAATATGCCTCGTAGTCTCGCAGTCGTAGTCTGGTATGGCCCTATAAGCAGCTGAAAACTAAACCCATTTTCCTTTGTATTTACAGTTTCATTTGTCTTTTCGTTCATTAATTTCTTTTTCTTATTTATTTCATTGAATGTATTATCTCTTTGTTGCTCCTATGATGTCTTTGTTTTATAAAATAACAATGTGGAGACCTCACCTTTAAATAAGGCCACGATGCCTGGAGTCTGAGTGCCATGCCTGAATTAAGTGGTTTGCTAATTTAATTAAGTGTAGAACTTAATGAAATTAGCAAACCTATTAATTTAATGGAAAAATATTGTGAGATGAGAAATTTTAATTTTAATCACAGGGAAATGAAAAAAAAGTGTGGTTACCTACTTACATTAATTAAGAAGGTTTTTAAAGATACTGTGATGAATAGCTATCCCCAATGTTTTTTTTACTTTCGGAAAGGTCACGGGGTATCATGTTATCCAATAACTGGGTTGTGGAAGTTAGATAAGCAGTCACTGTAACTTTAAATATGATTATACTATCTTGTGCCCGCAACCTCTTTCGTGTGGAAATCATAAGACACCACAATACACTAAAATAACAATCGCTTTTTTATAAAACTTTCCTGTAAACTACGTTTATAGTTTAGGTTTCAACAGTCAAAATATACAGAGACTCAGGACACCAGTCCTGAGTCTCTGTACGTTTTGACTGTCGCGAGACCAAGCAACGTACAGTTGTCCGTATGAGAAGCAGCTCGTCCTTAGCTTGGCACCCGCAGCGAATGATGACGTTGTGCACTAACGTTTTGCTGACTAAGCCCAGACTGAAGAATTTCCACAGCTTGCGCGGCTATTTCAGGCGCATTATTCAGAATTTCAACGTCAGAATGGATAAAAAATAAGGAAAAGCTATATAAATACATTTTTTATGCAAAACAAAACAAATAACAAACAAAAAACTATTGGCCTATAGATCTATGCTCTAATCAAAGCTTGATGCTTCTAAACTCCGATATTCTTATCTTTTTCAAATTCTTCCAATTGATACCAAAATAAAGGTTAGTATGTCAGCTTCAAAACTGCATAAAAACTTTTTCTCTGACTTATCATTTTCAATAAAGAAACTTAATTTAAATTTAAAGTGTACTTATGGGATTTCTCATTAACAGTGGCCTAAACATAAATATTTATTTTAATACTCGTATATAAAACCACTAGATGACACAAGAAGTCCCTAAATTAAATAACACATCTCACATGACACCAATGTTGCTTAGAAGTTGACTAAAATAGCCTTTTTAGGGTTCCGTAGTAAACAAGGAACCCTTATAGTTTCGCCATGTCCGTCTGTCTGTCCGTGGCTTAGCTCAGAGACGGTTAGTACTAGAAATCTGTAAGCTGGCATATGTATACATATTAATCATGCCGACAAAGTGGTAAAAAAAATCAAGATTTTTTTTTTTACTACACGTAAAGTGGGTATGTTTTTTTTTTTCCTCATCTACCCCATGTTGTGGGGTATCGTTAGAAAGTTCTTACAAAAATATTGAGTATGTCAAAACGTGTGAATCCAGAAATGGTTTCAACAAACTCAAAATATTATTGAAAGACCTTTTTAACGATACCCCACAACATGGGGTAGATGAGGACAAAAAACCATCCCCACTTTACGTGTAGGGGTACCCTAAAAAAAATATCTTTCTTGATTTTATTTTACCACTTTGTCGGCATGATTAATATGTATACAATATAATATGCCAAATTACAGCTTTCTAGTACTAACCGTCTCTGAGCTAACCCGCGGACAGACAGACGGACAGACAGGCAGACAAACCGACGGACAGACAGACAGACAGACGGACATGGCGAAACTATAAGGGTTCCTTGTTTACTACGGAACCCTAAAAACCCGACTGCGTAAAAAACATTATACTGTAGGCAATCTCATGCAGGTATCATCTTACAAGTAACAATAAAAAAATAAAAAAAATTAAACAATCTCGTGTTGTTAAAAAATATTCGTCTAATTATCAACTTAGATGAATGTAATGAATAATCCAGTTGAAAACCAGCGTCAGGCACTAGTTGTCTGGCATTTTTGCTGAACTAGACCTATTTGGCGCAGCCGTGACGCACACGTATGCTAATATCTTACAACGCACTTTACACTTTTTATTTGTTTTCTTTCTTTAATTTTGTTTGTGGTACAATATGTTGTGTTGTGTGCCTTTTAGTCTGTGCTAAATAAATGTATTTTCTTTATTTTCTTTTCATAATTGTTGTTGAACTGTCAAAAGGACAGGTATTGCCATTGTACGATTGTAACGCAATTACCCCACTAGTTTGTTTACTTACAGCACTGGCAGGTAAAATTGGTCGATCGCTGAATATCCTGTGAGGATCGGTGTCCACACCAGGAGTAGGCAGCTTACTATATTCACCTATTGGTTTCTTATCTGCAACAAAATGTCTAAAATTGATATAATGTGAAGAAATTATGTTGAAGTACCTTTTGCAATGTTGGAAAACGTAATGAAACTAAAAGGAATAGTAGATATTAATAAAATATTGGTGCCGATTCTCTTGTCACAAATGCCTCTAAACTAGACAAAAAATCGCCAAAATTTAGTTTATTCCTGTCAAACGACGATTTCCCATTCTGAAATAGACTAAAGTGATACAATTTAACAATTTTTTAGTTTGACAGCACTAAGATGGCACCGAATTTTGTGAAAATGGCAATTTTACTATTCTGAATTTGACGTTTTTCACCAAAAATTTTTGATTGTCTAACTAAATATGACAATTTATAAATTGCGATTATATATTACGTATATGTGTGTTAAAACACACAAAACATTATTTATTGAGAAACTCTAGCTTTGTTATATTTCTATGTAAATACGAAATAAACTACTTTCTTATTCTCTTACTTTTTAAAGTAACTGTAAGTAGAATTAGCTGTTGTTTGGGTGCACAAACTTGGGGACTAAATGCTAAAGGTTCATTCAGTAGCTCAGAATTAATTGCTTTTACATTTAAGTTCTGGTATACCACTATAAAATAAATATATAAAATTTATTCAAGTATAAAGCAAAAATATGATGTAGATTAATTACAATCGAGGAAAAATAGATTATAACTGTAATGTAGACCTGCCTGATCTAGGTTTATGAAAAACCTGTATTTCAGGCCATCAATTTACATCAAACATTTAAGACAACAATAAGTTTATTAGAAGCTAAATTAAAAAGAAGATATAATATTTTCAATGACTGAAAGAGTAACTATTTGGGTATATTATTTTTAATCTAGATTATGTTAAATAAATTAAAGAATAATATTAAAGTAAATGAAGTGAACACAAATGGCAAAAAGCAGATAATAATTTTGTAGGAACGGTTGAACAGAGGTGTACCTATAGTATACCCCCATTTCGGCAGTTATGTTTAAGCACAGAACATGTTTAAGCCACATGCCTATTAAACGGGCAGAAGTCAAGACTTCGAGCTGCTACAGAGAAATTCCTGATGGAAAAATCCAATAATTCTAAATGAGTTGGCCTCATGCTCAGCAGCGACCAACGAAGCAATCAAATCAAATATTTTGACAAATAAATATAATAAAGGATTTGACTTGAAACTGCTACAAAAAGCTTCGTGTTCTTCTTTAGAAAAAAAAACAACCTACAGCAAAATTACAAATAGTAGCACACCCGAATTTTAGACGCCCACATCCTGGTCCTACAAGAAATAATAACCATATGCCACGACCACAACCCGATAATCGTTAGTATCTACTGCGTTAATATCATGAAGAGGCTTTATTCTATAATATAATAATAACAGGTAAATACCTTTTCCTAAACCCTTCCATACAGTCTCTTATCTATCTATTGCCACAATTTTCATAATTTTCTACTAGATAAAAGTAAATGAAATGTGCGAGTATTGTCAGCCTCAAAAACACCAATTTTTGAGTTCATAAAGACGTTTTTGACGTCATGTATACATATGCCAGCAGGTAGGCGAAGAACAGCTTGGGAGAGGAATAAGTTGAGGGAAATAGAGGAGGCCTATATCACAAGATAGCCTGACCTAGTAAATGATAATCAATAATGAGAGGTTAACAACCATAAGATAAAATGATATTAGTATTAAGGAAATATTTTTACTTGTTATACATATATTAAGGTAACAGGAAATAAAGGCTATTTTTTATGTTATACATACATATACATCGACAAGAATTCATTTGATTGTCCACAATTTGTCTTTCATAATAAAATGTTTAAATATAATTGTAGTTACACATGGATACAATTTTTACAGCTTATAAACTCATGACCTTTGTTTATTGATCAAGTCAATTGTGCATCGGGCTCTAGCACAAAGCACGAAATTGTCGCGCTGCGCCGGCAGCATCTAGAGGCAGTACTAATAACATCCTCGGTGCCAAAAGTACATTTAGTGCATTACTTCACGCTAAAACGGCTGAACAGATTTGGATGAAATTTGGCACATGGGTAGACCATGACTTAGATTAGGACATAGTATACTTGTTTCACGATATTTCCACGGGATCGAGACTTATGTGGGTGAAACCGCGGGGCGCATTTAGTACATCATATGTATCGCTGTCAGTGTAAACGGTGACACACTTAGATTTTATGACAAATATTGACAATACCGCCTCTAGCAGCAGCCGCCGAGTTATCTCCAAGCTCTGTGGGTTCTAGCTTACAGGATATGTACTCTTTTTCGAAGTTGTAATGGTTACAAGAAACTAAATCTTACCATAATGGCAGGGTATAATATCAGGATCCGTGTCCTCCCCGCTGCCCTCCATCTTCAGCTCATACTGGCTGCAGTAGTCCAGCTTCGGGGAGCCACAGTAAGTATTCAGATTATCTTGCTTCGAAAGAGACTCCACGCTTTGTTCCATGTAGAGGGCGTTCCTGTAGAAGGTGGAATTAGCTGTAGGGTTTTAGCAGTAAGTGATAATATGGGTAGTTTATGTTTATGTATGAAAATATAAGCTTAGAAATTTTACCTATTGATGGAAATGGTGGAGAGACAAACTGACTGGCCGAATACTGCTAGAACTATCTACATATTTGCTTACGACTAAAAGGAAAAAGAATTATATGAAAATTAACTCAATATTAGTCTGTTATACTTCAAAACTCCTCATTAAATAAATAATGAATAGAATCTAATCTAACTCATGAATATCAAAAAAAAACAAAACTCATTTACCCTAACATTCGACTCTTACAAGCACGAATACTTAAAATACCTAAGATCTCATAACATAATCATATCTTCGAAAAAAGGTACTTCGTAAGAAAATGCCAAGTCGGAATTACAGCTAAAAGATAACATAGGCAAATATTACAACCAAAAAACTCAGGGCCAATCTGCATTTAGTAACCTAACCTTGTTTAACGATAAAGCCTTCAAATCCTCCTTAGATGTACTCTTAGGGCACATTCACACCACATTGCAGTGCCAAAATTATTTTATTTGGATCACAGAAATTTATATGTAATTGGTCCATTAGATAAAGAACGCCACAATTGTGGCGATAAGTCCCCTCTTTGAGGAGTGGCTAGAGAGGCGCCACGGCGTCCTCATCTTCCGCCTGACGCAGGTCCTCACCGGACACGGTTGTTTCAGGAGGTTCCTATTCAGGATAAAGCGGGAGGAAACGCCCGGGTGTCACCATTGTGTGGATCGCCCGGAGGACACGGTGGAGCATATGGTGGAGGTCTGCCCGGCTTGGGCGGAGCACCGCCGTGTCCTCACGGAGGCGATCGGCGGCGGCGTTCTCTCGCGTCCGGCCCTGGTTCAGGCCATGGTCCGGAGCGAGAGTGCATGGGAGGCCGGCACTTCCTTCTGCGAAGCAGTAATGCTTGCGAAGTAGGAGGCGAAGCGCGCGAGGGAGAGGCAAGATGCGCGCCCTCGCGCCCCTAGTCACCGCAGGAGACGCCCCGGGCGTCGGGAGTCGCGAGCCGACTTCCGGCCACCGTAGGCGCGGGCTTGCGGACGGTGAGCAATGGGCAGCTCGCCGTCCGATAAGGACCAGGCCCGGGTCGACGGCGCGTTGTGGTCCCCGCGCGCCTCAAAGGGATGTCAGCACCAACTGACGGGGTCCGTAAGGACCAACGCCTGCTGGGGTTGCGGGTTTATCTGAAAGGGATATCGCGGCCCCGGCACACAGGCTACGAAAGGAACACGGGTGGGTTTTAGTCAGTAAAAGTCTGACACACCCTCTTGCTCCAGCCAGAGCGGGAGAAGTCATTTGATGATTTCCCATACTCAAAAAAAAAAAAGATAAAGAACAAATTGGCTGTGACAGAAAGACTGACATACGAGTGACCCTATAAGGGTTTAGTCTTTTGATTTGGACATACGGAACCCTAAAAATTGGGCAAGCGGTGGTTACGTGTGGTTCCAATGCAGCATCTTGTAGTTGCGTTGTGGTAACTACAAAAACGTCTCAATCGGCTGGGCTGAATAAAAAATACATTTTCTTTATTTCTTTCTTTGCCTACTGTTACCTTGTAGCTGTGATGGTTCAATAATATCATCTAAACAGTTGACTTGGACCGCAAAATGTGGTCCGTGGGATTATGATAATGCTTCAAACTTGAAATTTTCATTGTAGTGTGTGCTTGTACGAGTAGTACATGTGGAAGACAGTGTAAGCAGCCTTATGTATTCATATGTATTATGTATATTAGATACAAGAAGCAATCTTCCTTTAAGGATAATCAGAGCTTTAAAAATAAATATTATTTCCAAGGTTAAACAATAATAATATTCCTTGGGCGTTAGTACGTGTTTTTTTGAAAAAAATACAGGTTTCTTTGAAAAGGCTAAATAGTAGGTAGGTAATCTGATTTGCTGTAATCGAACTCTTCGCTTCCTACCGTGCGAATAAACATAATATTATGATAGCTATGTATGTTCTTTTAATATGTTATTTCCAGTCCTCTTCTAGAAGTAAACCATAAAAATACTTATTATACGTTTTAATGCAGGAAAAAATTATATTATCTTTAAAATAATTACATACTTCAGTATTTGAAAATTAATTTAGGCTCGATAACCCAAAATGTTCAGGAACATCTAGCTACATGAACAACGACGATGCTTTTCTATAACAAATACTCTTCGAAGTTACCGTAGATACCTACGGAAAATGGTTGAAAGGCCATTATGAATCAGCATGATTAATAACTACTTAATTTAAGAGCGTGCATTTTGAAAGTGGGCAACGTCGCAAATAGATGTCAAATATTTCGCTGTTTTTATTAATTTGGTAATATTACTGTATGGAAATATAAAATACAGCTAACTAGTGGACTAAAATATTGATTATGCAATGCAATAATTAATATTGTAACACCGAATATTTCCAAAAAGTATTTGTAATCAAAAAACATCAAATTCAGTCTTATAATTGCAATTCAGTAGGTAGTAGATTCAAATTAGACCAATAACATCGGGTGATTTAAATAAGTTTAACAACACTTTAATTAGCAAGTTAAGTGCTCAGGGCCTAAATTTGTGCAATGGCAATATTTTGTATGAACAATTATTTTCATCAGTGCAAACAGAGTTCAATAATTCTTTTAAGAAAAAAATTAAAACTATTTGCCCAAGGTTTTTATTCAGTGACTGGGCAACTAAAGAATATTTGAACTGTATGGCCTTAAGCCGTATATTAAAACGGAAACTTTTAATAAGTATGTTGCTACTTACTCTAAGACTTTTAAAAATTTCTGCAAAGTAGCTAAAGCTTCTTTCATCAGCAACAAGGTTAAATCAGCAGACAATAAAATAAAGACAGTTTGGAAAATTACTAACAATGAAACGAACAAGAACAAAAGACATAATACTGATTACACACTTGACACTTTCCGCGGTCTCACTAGCGACAACATCGATGTTGCTCAGGAATTTGCAACTTTCTTTACCAATATTCCAATTAAAACTACAGAAACTTTAAATTCCTTCCCCTTCCTTGCTATTGATTTACTAAGAGTCAATG
This sequence comes from Agrochola lota, assembly GCA_947364205.1. NCBI lineage: Eukaryota > Metazoa > Arthropoda > Insecta > Lepidoptera > Noctuidae > Agrochola > Agrochola lota. The sequence continues at coordinate 1,370,700 of OX376235.1, read as the reverse complement.
TTTCAGCCTTTTGGGTGGAATTTAAATTGAAACATGTAAACCCTGTGGTCGTAGTAAAGGCTTTTAAGCAACTCAAGATCAAAATTACCGAAGATCTGTGGGGTATGTCTACTAAAGTTTGTCAATCAATTATTGAGACAATTGCAACCTATTTAGCTTTAATATTTAATTTGTGTGTAGATCAAGGGGTATTCCCGGATCTAATGAAGTACAGTAAAGTTATTCCACTATTCAAATCCGGAGACAGCAAAGACACTAATAATTATATACCCGTATCGGTTTTGCCGGTTTTCAGCAAGGTGTTTGAAAAAGTAATCTAAGTAAGCTCCATCATTTTAATCGTAATAATATCCTACACGATCAACAGTATGGTTTCACCAAAGGACGTTGCACAACCGACGCCGGTGTCACCTTATTAAAACACATCTTTAACGCATGGGAAGAGGCACAAGATGCAATAGGCATCTTCTGCGACCTATCCAAGGCATTTGATTGCATGAATCACGAACCACTGCTCTTGAAACTTGAGCATTACGGACTGGGTAAACTTGCGCTTAGCTAAGTAAAATCATATTTGAATGATAGACTGCAGAAAGTTCAAATAAACGGTGTAAATTCATTGGGTTTAAAAGTCAAAATGGGTGTACCACAGGGCTCGATTTTGGGTCCCTTCCTCTTTTTAGTATATATAAATGATTTACCTCATTTACTGAAAAACCGACCACAAATGGTATTATTTGCTGATGACACATCACTGATTTTTAAGATGAACAGACATGCACAGGAGCTTGACGAAGTAAATAACGCTATGCTTAAGGTCCATAATTGGTTTACTGTAAATAATTTGGTTTTAAATGAGAAAAAACTAAATGCATAAAATTCGCGTCACCAAATTTTAGAAGTAGTGAATGTCATGTTGTACTGAATAGGGAGACACTAGAATTCGTCGAAAAAATGGTTTTCCTGGGGAGCACGCTTGACTCAAAACTACAGTGGGGTCCTCACTTAACATCACTTGCAGGGCGGCTAAGTTTAGCCGCTTACGCTGTTTGGAAAATCCGCCAACTAACAGACGTGGATACCACGAGACTGGTCTATTTTAGTTACTTTCATAGCATCATGTCTTACGGTATTTTGCTGAGGGGACGGGCTGCAGATATTAATTCTATTCTATCTTTATTCTGCAAAAGAGGGCTGTCAGAGCCATATATAACCTCCACAGACGCGAATCTCTAAGGGAACTGTTTAAGAAAATTAACATCATGACGGTACCTTGTCAGTATATATATGAAAACATTATGTATGTTCGGAAAAATCTACATCTTTTTAGTAAGATAAGTGACAGGCATAATTTTAACACTAGAAATAGGAACAAATTAGATCAACCACGTTTCAGATTGTCTAAAGTGCACACTTCTTTTATGGGGTACTGTGTAATGGCTTAATGCTGGTCCTGCTCCACAGCCACTTGGGCTCACTAGTTAAAAATATTAATGTTTGGAAGAGTTGCTTCCCCTTTTTATTTTTTCTGACATTACAAACTTAATGTTTATTTTTTATTTAAACAAGTTTTAATTGTTGAATACTCCAATGGATAATGATTTTCTTTATTTTTGGTAGTAACATCAACAACAACAGCATTTTTTCAGTTTTTGTAAATATGAGTACCATGGAGCCGTTTATTTTTTTATGTTATTAAGATAAGATGTATGTTGACTTGAAAGAGCATGGCAGTTGAGAGTATGTCATGCTCACTTAAATGTCTCGCTGATGGTGGCGAGTGTGTTGGATCATTCGGTTCCCTACAAAATGGTTGAGCTGGATGGTGCTGATCCACGCGTCATGTTCGTGAACGGGCGCCGTCAGTTGTGACTGCTCATCTCTTATCTGCCATGGCTTATTTTTAATCTTATATTTTGAATTGTTTTGATTATTTTTGGACATTGTTCTCACATAAAGAAGCAATAAGAATAATGTACCCAGGATTTTGTAATTTTCTATATTTAAAAGAGTGTCCTTGGAGTTTCTTGCCCGTTCTTCTCCATAAAGATCTACGTTTTGGAATTGGCAACTAGCTTCAACTTTCTGACTAACTGACGCGACTATTTGACAATTCAAAAGTGCCTGTAAATGGTTTAATTGAAATAAATGCTTTGAGTTTGATTCATTATTAATATTCCAGTTTACTACTTGGCGATATTTCATAATTCAATACAGTAATATTGACAAATTAATCAAAACAGGTAAATATTTGACAGCTATTTGCGACGTTGCCAACTTTTAGAATGAAGCAAACAATTCGACGAAATAAAATTAGTGAAGATAGGAGAAAACCGTTTGGTACACTACGCCATTAGGAAAAGGTATGTTAAATCACTTATATAACTCAAACAACCAAAAGCAGAAGGCCAGAAAATAAACTTAATAGTTATCTTACGTAGAAGGTGGATGCTTGTCGATATCATGTCTCCTGGCTGCATGGCGTCGATAAAGTGCAGTGATAACACCACACACACCCGTGCACAGCAGAGCAGCCACTGATAAGAGGGACACCAGCATTGGAGACAGCGGTATTGAGGTGCTCACTCCTGCTGGAAAAGAGACTGGGTTAGTTTGAGGTTTTATTTTATAACAGGTGCAAAAATATGCTTAACGAAGCCGAGAGTTAGATGTTCTTTTCATCATTGCGATAAAAAAAAATTGTACCTTTCGGTTACGGAGATCGAAGGTCGAAGTTCCAATTTGTTAATTGACGTTTTAATCCGAAAACTAGTTTTAAATGTTATACCTTAACCCTAAATACCGTCAAATCCGAGACCTTTATGCTATTTTGCGTGCGCTAAACAGCGATTTTTCATACCGAAAAGAAAAGTCGTTTCCTAGAAATTATTTTTCAGAATGCGTAGATGTGGTTTTGTGTATGGGTTTTTTTACATCCTGTACCTATTTAAATCACAGATGTAAATGAAATATCACGTCATGAGAACTAGATACCAACCTACTGCTACCTGTTCCAATCATATGTATCAATCCAATGAGTTAGTAAACATTTTATGAAATCAGAAAATCATTTTTCTGAACCATCCACACTAACTTCTAAAACATGAGGCATTAGACCACGTTTGGATCGGCACATCAGATGGCAATCTTGTTGAACATCAAAATAAAACAACATCAACACAAACATTCGATTCCGCCATCCGGCTAGCTCTGCCGGTTAAGGATGTCTTGAATATGTGAATAGTAGCGCCGAGCTGACTGTCTACATAGGTCTGCAAGGTTGGAAATAATGGGCAATCCATAAAGATACAAGTATTAAATTGGCCATAGGCGACACTAACCATTCATGAAGTGACCTTACAGCCTATGACATACAATACAATACGCCGCGAATTACCACCCAAGTATACCAGAATGATTTCACTTTATAATCACGACAGACCACTAATTACCACTCTCGGTTTACGCACCATAGCTCCCCGTGGGACCTATAAGAAGTTCCTAATGAACAGTTCTAAGGGAGGATGGAAATGACCACTGGCACCGACGTGTGAGCTAATAGCATCATTTCTACCTCTGAAGCACGATAATTATAGATCGTTGAAATAATAGGAGGGTAGGCAAACAGTGGACGTCTTCCGGATGGTATGATAGATATAATGATGGCTTGTTTTCGGATTGTGCCGCGGTTTTGCTGTGTAGTGGGGTTTGTATGACGGGATTGTGTAATTGGGGAAGAAAATATCGCTGGCCCCGGGCAATAACGCGGTAATATCAAAAATCGAATTTTACAGGAGAAATAAAAGAAGCAAATTTTTGTTTATAGTGCAGCGTACAGTGATCCAAAACAGGCGTTCGAAATGTCAAATGAGAGCAATTTTTTTTACCAATTTAACCTTATAAAAATGATTATAATAAATACCGGTAATTTTCCCTGAAGAAGGTGGTAATCCACCTTCTTCAGGGAAAATTACTGGTTTTTTGTGTAATGTTTCTTAGAGTAATGCAATAATACATAACTTAGTCGTAAGAGAATTTTCCATGCATTATACGAGTTATTCTACAGAAATATTATTTTTAAAAATTGAAAATAATAAGAGTGATAGACTGATACTCAGAGAAGCCAAAAATCAAATAACATTAAAATGGGAGTAACCGGTGTTTACCGCTATATTGCCCGGGGCCAGCGATATGACAAAGACGTGAATAACCAGGACCAGGATCTTTTGGCGCTAGGACAAAATCTGCCGCCTAAATCTTGTTTTAATAACAATATCTGTGACAATTTCTCAAATGCTAACGCTCCCCTGCCAATGTCATTCAAGCACCGAGTTATCCTTGTATCCGCTTTAATATATTATTGAAGTACTTAGCTGGTATATAAAATTGGAGAGAAAGTCGTTGTAAAAAGGCCACTCTGAAAGTATAAAATAGTCATATCTGCCACCAAGCTGCGTTACTGCAATCCACTATATCGGATATCGGAGCTGGCATAATTACGGACACATGAAACTTTTCAACTTTGCACAGACCAACTGGCATTTACGTTGATATTATTTGCCCTGGTCATATAAAACAAAAACGACTGGTTTTATAATAACTTACAAAATGCTTTATCTCATGAGCACAAGTTGGTATTTTTAAAATATTTTAATTTCTTCTTAATCATATAGCTGCACAAGGATATTGTGGCGCGCGGCTGAAATCGGAACTAACAAAAACCAAGATGGCAGTCTTGGTTTTGCAATACATTTCACATAATAATCCTCATTGCATACTAACAGCGCCACCCTGCCAACATCATTCGAGCGTTAAAAAAATCCTTGTAGCAGTGTAAGTTATAACTTCAGCATCTACCTCAACTGTGACCTTAACAGAACTTCTCAAAAAACAAAAGCGAATCACCCAAAAAATATTATCAAAATATATCCTTCTTCTCGGCGTCTAAATATGCAATAACCATTACTACATACTGCTGAGTAATCGCGGTGTCTAATTGTTGTAACTTGCAAACTGCCGTGAATAACGTTCCGTTGCAGCTCCAATGAATAATGTAATACCAACAGATTTACGAGTTACGAGTGGTTATTTAACTTATCATTGTATTCGCGATATTTATTGTATTTTAACCTCACTTTGGTGGTGCATGTGGTGCGGGTGGAGGTTTATGAATGGCATAGAGTTGTTAAAGTAAGGAAGTGTTAGTAACTATTTTAATGTACTTACTCATGATTGCATTTTTGATTGTATTTATCGGGTTACTGTCAAAAAATGATTTGTTGTGTAATTTTACGCCAATCTAATACTTCCATCAATCAGCCTAGCTTTTCCCCTTTGTTGGGGTCAGCATCTAGACTGCCAGTCTAACCAGATGCTGAATATTAGCTATTTACTGCCTATCTGCGACCTGCTGTCTATCTGACCCCCATAACAAAGTGACTGAGTAACACGATACCCCTTTTGCAAGACTGGTTGTCAGACTAATGAACTTATTGTAGTATATTATTATACCTAGCTTAGATGACAACTATCTTACCTTCTGTATTTAATTGCAGGCCTACTGGCATTTACGCATATTATTTTGATTCCAGAAAACTTTATAAAACCTTCCATTATCATCGCACTCTGATCTTGTTTGACTAATAAAACTTTATTTTCGTTGACGTCGGTTCTTATCGTAAAGTCCTCAGTCGCGTTGAGCGTCATATTCTCAACTAGAGTGAATTATCAAGGCTCAGACTGGTCGCCATTAATTTATTCCACTGTCTACTGAAGTGATTATTTCCGACTGTGAGTGACTTAAAAATATATACCCAGATTAAAAGTTAGTATTGTCTACAGTTAAAAACAACGTTCGCGTTTTAAATGAAAATTGGTTCCAAGTCCATATTTTTGGCGAAATTGACCCTAATTTTGCTAAAATTATATGTTAAGATTTTTAGTCTTTTAACTAACAGACGGTCAGAAAGTAAGTCATTATAGGTTCAGTAACGGGCCCTAGTATTATGATGTATATATACGGTACAAACAATTCATTAATTTAACTTGGACTTTTCCTTAATAATTAGGCAGTACCTTATCTTTTTGTACTTGGTAACTACTTATTTAATTATCCAAAAGCTTATTGTAAAGGAATAATTTTCCGAATTAAGTTTCACAAAGTAAAATATTCGTGTGATTCTTTCTGTTTCTGGTACGACCCTTGAGGCGTTTTTATAAATTTTCTTTTTGAAACTTCTTGTTTAAAATAATTTAATTGTAATTACAAATGGTAAATTTTACCCTATTCCTTTCTGAAGTAATTTTAATTGTAAGTAGGTTCCTAGTTGCTAAGAAGCAAATGATCATTTGTTACAAAAAAAGATGAAATTATTAAACCTTTGTGTTGAAAAAAAAAACTAACAACTGGAGATTTTACATTTTGAAAGATAATACGGTTAATATTTTTGTCGAGCATGTCACTATGAAGGGGGATCCATGCCACTCGTTTTTTTAAGTTATTAGTTGGCTCGTGGGTAACAGTCGCACGTCAGGTTTTAACTACGCTTGCCGTGGTTAATTCGTGGATGAATAACCATCTTTTCATACCGAGACTCCTATGTGCCTCTGAAAGCACGTTAAGCCGTTGGTCCAGGCTATCATTCGTGGATCTTTTTTGACAGTCGTTACGGGTCGTCAGAAGACCGAAAGTCTGAAAACCAGTCTTAGCAAGGGGTATCGTATTACCCAGTTACTGGGTTATGGAGGTCAGATACGCAGTCGCTCCATGTTAAATTGCTGCGTCCGGTTAGACTGGAAGCCGACCCCATCATAGTTGGGAAAAGGCTTGGCAGATTGATTGGTTGGCAAACAAGCCGACCGACTTGATGCTAAGTGGACGCCGCAACACTGGACATCTGCAGTTGTAAAGGCGTCACACTTGCAGTGCTAGCTCAACAACAAGACTAACATCGCAAGTGCCAGCCCTGCTATGTGAAAAAAATGCGCGTGGTAATACATACGTCCCCGGAAGAACTCCTTCACTAGAAGCTCTTCTTCTCAAATCTACCTGTTTACTTCTAAACTTACCGGTATACTTATCAGGCGGTCTAATGGCGACTGTATACAGTGTGACCTCTTCACTCCTGCCTTTAGCGTTGGCAGCATATAGGACTAGCGTGTAACTAGACCGGCTGTCCAGGTCATGGACCTCGAAGGCAGTATGGTTTGAAGAGACGTTTGCTCGGACCTGGACAAAGAACATCATCATCATTCACTGTCACTTTTGGATTCAGCTTGTTATAAAGTGGCGAGTACACAAAAAAAAAAACAGCTGAACACGATATAATTCCGTTCGAATTTAATTACTCGATTTTGTTGTTGTTTTCAAAAAGAAGAAATAACAGCAAATATACCAATGATTTATACGTATATGTATAACACAAATGAGACATTTTTTTATTCACAGTGAAAGTATACTTAAATACATTATACAAGCTAACATTAAAACATACAAATAACATAACATCAAGCCTGTATTCCCCACAGCACAAAAAAAGAACACACACGACACACGTATTTATAACACTCATATTACAACAGTCCTACTATTCATATTCAGTTCATAGAAGAGCAAAAAGATTTAACAATTACTGATAAAATGCAACTTTATTCATCTCTAGACCACCTACCATCAAAGAGGGCAGTTCTAACACCTCCATGTAGAACACCTGTGGCAGGCCTCCATCGAAGCCCTCCAGACATTCCACCAGCAGGGCGTCAGAACTCTGGTTCACCACGGAACAGTTCTGCAGGGCTGTGGGGTTCCCTGCTGAAACCGACTCGATTTAGGAACACTTAACACCAGCCGGTCTGTTCTATAAAAATCTCACAACAAAACGTTGGAGAATTTTAGCATAAAGTGAGCTGCCATTCCACCTAATGGCACCGGATTGGCACTATTGACGGCTCTCTTCACCTAACTCTTCACGATGAGACTTTAATTAATTGATCGACAGATCAGGAAGTAACGAAGACTTTTTGGTGATGATTGTTAGGGAGACGATTTTTTTAAATATTCTGGGGTTTTGTCATATCGTTTTGGTCCTTGAATCCTCTAAACCAGTATGTGGTGTTTTTATTCGTCCTAGGCCATTAAAAACCATGAATGGATCATTTTTATATTCGTTCCATTATAAAAGACAATAGACGTAGATATATTTAGTAATCTATATTCCTAAAAAGTCATTAAAAACCCTGTAAGAAATCGACAGGTCTTTCCCCTGGATGAGGATGACAATAGACTTGTTGCGAAATCGAACACAGCGTGTTGCCACGCCGAGCGCCGGACGCAGAATGACAAAAAATTGTAAATAGAAAAGTAAAATAAAGTAATAGTAAAGAGAATAGATTACTAAATATATCTACGTCTTTTATATTATAAAATGGATTTCTGCAAGGTCACGCCTGAATCAATTAACTTTCGTCCTATGATTCTATTCGAATCTAGCCTATTCGTCCGGTAGCTTCAATGCAAGTGACAGACAGGCTAGCAGACAAAGGCAAACTCAAAATATTTCACTTTTAGTCTGTTAAAAAAATTCGATATGTTCTCGAAACAGTCGAAACAAATGCTTTAAAACTAGTCAAATAAAGCTTAAACACGATTCACGGCACGTGCCACATTTATTGTGATTACGACATGGGTTACATATTACGATGACCGGCGATAAAATATAACAACTTGTATTGGACAGTTTATCATCACTGCAGGCGATAAACAGAGCGACAAACTTTCTCTCGTATGCAAACAACCAACTTTGTATCGCGTTTTGCTATCACAAATTGAATTACACATAAACAATATGAAATAATCGCAGCGTTAAAGTGGAAATTAAAACAGGTCGTTTTTATTGGTTTTGTGGTGAGTAATAAGTTAGTTTTCTTCGACTGTGGATATTGTGAAAGATGATTAGGAAGCTTGGAAGTTATCATATTTCTGACTGACCGATTCCTTGACAATTCAAAAATGCCTGTAAATGGTTTAATTGAAATAAATGCTTTGAGTTTGAGTTTGAGCGTGATGATTATAAATATTATCCTAAAGCAGTAAAGGGACAAAATAATAATTTGCACCAAGAGGATGGACAGTAAAGTTAAAGGATTGCAGTAGGTTAAACGATAGAAGGATTTTTTAAATTACTCCAAGCTGTTTTCCAAGACCACATCTTCTGCGAATGAGGATTATTTTTGGTAAATTTCTAAGGGTTGTAATAATGAATTACCTGCGGCAACGAGCTTGTACAAGCAGGGAGCCTCCTGCCTGCCCACAGAGTTGGTGGCCGAACATAGGACGGTGCCAAAGTCCATGTCAGTAGTCGGAGTGTACCGAAGAGTCGAGGTGTTTCCATAGGCCGTGTACAAACTGGTGGAAGAGAAAGAAATCGGTGAGTTTATAACTTTAATTCAAATTGAGTTCATGGTTTTTTTCAGCATTTTTCCCTATGACCTGTAACTTCGAATTTACACTTCAGTACAGGGTAGAAAAAAATACATCCCGGATATAATTTCAGTGTTCGGAAATGTTTACCTTCTAGCTAGAAGAATATTGTGTTTACTCTAGAATATAACTTTTTCCGGGTAAATAAGATGAACTCTTCCACGACAAAGATAATTGCTGCAAAAAGATTGCCAATAGTTCTTCGAAGACTCAGGACGTAGGTATACATAACAATTATATCAAACCGTGTTTTCGGAATTTATAAATCCTGGATTGATTGAATTTTCAATCACGTATATTATTTGTTTTCTCTCGTTTTGGTCGATTCCATTAATTATTATTTTTCTGTGTACTTCGTTATTGGCGTAATGTTTAGAATCCTATACCTACTATTAATGACGGATTCCACCAATGAAACTGAACGCGTTCAGCACATCTTCACCACGTTAACGAGCTGTCAATGTCATCGCTGTTATGGAATATTGATACTGACAGCTCTTGAACGCAGTTTATATGTACTGATCGCGTTCAGTTTCATTAGTGAAATCGGCACTAAATGAGCAATATTTGTATATAATAATTATGTTACCACGTTCTCGAAAACGGCTTGACGATTTTGATGAAATTTGCTATATTTTACGGTTTCACGGGAGCGAAAAATCGATTTATCTAGGTCTCATATCTGGGAAAATACGTGTTCTCTATTTTCACCCAAGCAGAGCTTGGTCGACGCTACTATTAATAATGTTATACTTAGTGTCAGCTGTGAAGCTATCTTACATAAAATGTATCTAAATACAAAAAAAAAACTTCATAAGCACAGTACAGACTTGCCTGCCTGTATGACCCCAAGAAACAAGGGACAATAGCAGGGAGATGATGAGACTTCCTGCTAGTGGTGACATTGGGTGGGTATTGAAAGATAGGCAGGAATGCCTATCTTTCAATACCCACCCAATGTCACCACTAGCATTTCCAAAAATAACTTGACTCAGATTTAGGTATTTCGAACCAAACCTAATCTAGCATTCTATCCAAGTTCAAACGCTAAACTAAACTAGGCGTAGCTCAGCAAATTCAGTGGCACAACGACAAAGCGCACAACCGGCCCCTTCAAAGCTCCGGTCTGTACTAGGATGTGATCACAAAATAAATAAGAACAGAAGGCCAGCTCCTTACAACGAGCGAAAACGCACGCACATTATACAGTCTGTACCAAAAGTATCAGAAGAAAATGTAAACAAATGGCTCAGAAAACGTACCAGCAGACGCCAATTCGTAGCGCCACTTACAAATTGCGTCCTTTGATTTGATTATTTGAATACTTAGAACCCGAAATTCAAATTTTTAATCACCTGATGTTTTTAATTTGACAATCAAAATTAAGGTTAATTGTAATAACCTCAATTATCGTCATTGATTTTTTTAAGCACAATGTTATAATGTTATTTAAACAATCATTCACAAATTGAAACTTGAAAGCTAAATGTATTACTAATTCCCTTTAGTGAGTGATTGTGTAAAAATTGAAGATGAAGGTCAGATACTTTTGGAACGGACCATAGACGCGCACGAACGGCTTTCTCAAACGAATACCAGTTGCAAGTACGCTCGCACTAGCTGGACATAGAAGTAAGTCTGTCTATGTGTGCGTGCTTTGTCAGTCCTTATATGGAGCTGACCTTCTGCACCTATCTATTTTGTTACCATGCTGTAGGCGTATGACACAACGCGTGGTGCTAATTTCTAGATTGCTCGCCCTCGATTGACGAGACGAATGCGTGCTCTTCCGTCCGAATGCACTTTGGTTCTGCGTTCAAAGTACTGGTAAACTGTTTGTTTAATTAAAAATGGTTTTGTATCAATAGTTTCGAAAATTATAGATTTCGTATTTTCAGACTATTATTGATCAGATCATAAAGAAGTAGGTACTTATTTTAGACCTTTTTTTTTTTTTTTTGAGGATGGGAAATCATCAAATGACTTCTCCCGCTCTGGGCAGAGCGAGAGGGTGTGTCAGACTTTTACTGACTAAAACCCACCCGTGTTCCTTCCGTTGCCTGTGTCCGCTTATCATAAGAATAACCGCATTGTTGAGTCACAAGCGCAATTCTCCTTACATTTATAAATTACTATCCCTATCGATACAAGATATCGATTTGGTGTCTTAGATCAATCTCATGTATTCAAGTAAGTATTTTAAAGTAACCCTCACAGATCGCACTCAAAACAGGATTTGGAATAATCATTGTACAGTTCATACAAATCAACGTTTAAAGGCAGAATCAAAGTGTGATTTTCTCATGAAACGTCCCGCATTAGAGATGCTGTAGGCACAGCACATTTACGCGCGAATCCATGTTGCCACATGAACACTCAATATGCATGACCCTACAAGTACGCGGAACAAACGTTGCATAGAGACAAACTAACCACTCTCACGACCCGCGTCGAACGCCCCCGCAGAAAAGGCTCATAGCGTTGAAAAGCCGGCACATAGCCATTGCACTAATTAGAGCTTCGAATATGGACGTATTTAGTGACCAAAATTCCTCCAAAAAGCTGCCTATCTGACCCGTTAGCAGCTTAAAACTTGAGCTTCTCTGAGCCGATTTTCATTACTGTTTTATTCAGCGAACTTTTTCAGGCTTTGTTTAAGTTTCGGTCAGAAATAAACCAGAATAAACGTAAGAAACTCAGGGCGCCGGCGACGGAGGCGTATTTGTAAAGTAAGAACTAAGTTTGTTTAAAATCTGTTCTTCGGAGAAATCAATATTTTGAGAGTTAAGTAGTTTATTTAAAAGGTCTTTGAGATATGGATTTTGTAATATAATTATGATTGTTTGAGAGACGACAGTATAATTTTAGATTTGACACTAAATTAATTATTTGCTTCAGAATAACAAAATCATTTTACTCGTGATATTGGGTTGTTTCTTTAGAAAGTTCTCAGTAACAGCCAGGAGTCTGAATTAATGTTACTCTGTTTCTGCGGGTGTTTCCACTGACTTTCTACTATTCATGATACAATATGCTTCTTGATCTTATGCATCTTCTTCGAATTGTGGTAAAAGGGAAAAGTTGACAACTATTTCTTTTGATCTACTCGTACTTATGCGATTGTGTAAATTTATTTATTTTTGTACAAATTGCTTCTCAATGTCAGTGCCGATAAATTGATATTCTGATGGAATTATTCACCAAAATTGTATACAACATTCAAATTGTTGGTTATCAAACAGCTTTATTTGTATGCAAATTCGATTATCTATTCCACAGTTTAAAATTGAAACAGTCGGCCATATGAGTGGGTTATCAATCTGAATCAATTTTGGTGCAAATTGCGATATATTTTTTACAAAGGTATTTTAAAACATTCGGTATTTCTGTTACAAATATCTATGATATCTATCACAACTTTTTGTCATGAAAAATCTTTTGTCTGCCTATTTATTCAAGGCTCGTGCAGACTAGCCCGACTGGTCGCGTGACGCGACACCGATAATTACTCTACCGTGAAGTTTTCTTAGAAATTGTATTGTTAGAGTAGCGTCGCGCTGTTACGTCGCACTGTCGTGTCGCACTGTCGCATCGCACCAGTCTGCACGAGGCTTGACGTGCATTGTTAGGGTTATACCGACTAATATCAGGCTAAAACAGAATTTGTAGGTAAACAAAAAACGACTCGTAGTTGAACCTTTACACGTAAAAAAAACCAAAAGGACGAAGTTTTTTGACTCCAAACCTTTGTATTCCTTACCTTGGAGATATCTCAGTCTGCTCCCCGGAACTGTTGAAGAACCAGCTGTAGTACGTGGGAGGTGGACTGGAATCCACCACGCATTGTAACACGACTGTCTCCATCTTGAGAGCCCCGTACACCTCGCCTTCATTCAGCGTCTTGCACATCGGAGCGTCTGGGTGGAAAAAATTAAGATGAATTATTTCGATGATAATGTATGTTGTTACAAAACAAAACATACTTGCAAACGCAACAGGCTCGCCCTCTATTACATGGGACTTAATCTTAATTGATAACACGTAGGTGTACTATAGGTATCATCGAAGAAGTTCATATCTAACCACCGCACCGTAAGGACTATTCTTGCTTGCAGCGCTCGGCGGCTATAGAACCGGGCCAGTGACAGATGTGGTCATCGTGTTCACGGGATTTTGTTTTGAAACTGGTTAGATATGAACTCCTTCTCTGCCATATCTATCTTAAAATGAAGAAAAGAGTATTGCATTACCAGAAGCGTCTATAATATGCTACGAATAATAAAAGTAATATGCGTTCCTTCAACGTGCAGGCACACAGGGTATTATGTTATGCGTCCCAACATTTAAATTTGTTTTTAACAAGTTGCAAAATATTCAGGACTAGCTAGTTCATGGAAGCGGCTTCGCCCGCGTGGACAGAAATTATCCTACAGTAACGTACTCCCGGGATAAAAATCCTATAATAATAACAAAATACCTGGCATAATAAAAGATGATACAATACGCAATTTAAAGAAACAAGTGAACAGCATTATTGGTTGAAAAATGTTTTTACTCGATTAACGATTTTCTAAATGACAATGACTTAGATTTATCCTAATGTTTTCTAATGTAAGATAATTATAATAATTGTATGCAATTTAACGACATACCAACTTATTTAATCGCACCCGTTTGGAACTGTAATTTTTTTTTTTTTTTTTATCTACTCTTCGTTTACTTAATTCATTAATGTTTGCATGCGTAATCTAAGCTAGATTTTACAAGGATCACAATTGTTTTTAATAACTTATGTCGTGTACCCACAATCTATGCAAATAAATACACTTTACTTTACTCATAATATTTCCTGGTCTACCTATGTGCCAAATGTTAAGGCGTGAAAGGATAACAGACAGATATACGGACGGATTATTAGTCATTCTCTTGCCCTTATTCCAATTTATTTGTGGTAGGTACAACATATCTTTTTCTTCCTTCTCTATTTGTCGACATCTCATAAACCCCCCCTCCCTTGATGCGTAGTTTGCATGTGGCCGATGTAGATGGATGTCGCCACACATAAATTGATACTTTTTTTGCCCCGTCCACGTACTTAAATGTTGTGAGAATCAGGAAACAAACTAAATATTTCTTTAAAAATCAAATAACAATGTTTGAATTTACACGAAATTGTAGTGCGGCGCAAAGTTATTTTTTTCTTTCCTTTTTTTTGGCGTAGCATGATCTATAATCCCAACGACATGAAACGTCGCCGTCTATCTAATCACAAGACAAACCACAAAACCTATCTCCATTTAAATTAGGTCCAGCGTATAAATCTGCTCACCCTGACAACTCTGGGCTGATTCAGTGCTCAATCTGCTCGTAATCCCGGCGGGTTTCCGCAAACTGCCGCAAACAAAGTCTATGGACCACATCCATTTCATTTTGAATCTGGATTTCTTCCAGTTTTCCAACAAGTCAAAGCAATATAATATGCCGTCACGTATGTTCCCCAAAGGAGCCGACAGAGGCTTAGTTTCATGCATCCCGTTTTCGCTTGTGATTCTATTTTTTTAATTATTAAAAGCTTTTATTTAACTTGCAATGTATGTATGTATGTTTGTTCGCGTGGAATCTTGCTACTCAATTTTGAAGCAGATATCTTCAACCGATTCAGCTGAAATTTTGTATACAAGTTTAGTTTGGATGACAATACACTATAAGCTGTGTGACGAAATTCTAAATCCAATATGGCGGAACAATCAAGATGGTGGAATAGAAATTTTTTAAGCACTTCTGCAATATGGGTATCAAATAAAAGGGCTTGTTGAAAGTAATTCGAAAAATAATGTGACGTTATTCTAAATCCAATATGGCAGAACATCCAAGATGGCGAAATAGTAATTTTTATGCACTTCTGCAATATGGCTATCAAATGAAAGGGCTTGTTGAAAGTAACTCGAAAAATAATGTGACGTCATTCTAAATCTAATTTGGCGGAACATCCAAGATGGCGGAATAGTTATTTTTTATGCACTTCTGCAATATGAGTATCAAATAAAAGGGCTTGTTGAGAGTAATTCGAAAAATAATGTGACGTCATTCTTAATCCAATATGGCGGAACATGCAAGATGGCGGAATAGTTTATTTTTATTTTTTATAAACGCTGGTCGCGAGGTTTGCTAAAAAAAATTAAACTTAGCAGATTAAGGTAGTCCATTAAATAGGTACTAGTTTATTTACACAAGTAAATCACGCGACAAACTTTTATGATCATATAAATTGTGTATAATGAGGTTATAAGTTGATAGTTACAATTTTAAAAGAAATTTTTATTTTCTTCTGTTTAGAGCATTTACATAAAAGCTCTTTTTTTAAAGTTTTTTTTGCTTTTAATTTATTGTTTTTATGTGGATGGTTGTAGTCGTCTAAGATTAAGTATGCAGTAACGGCAGATTTCCATTGCGTTAGATAAGTAGCGAGTTCTTTAACGCATATACGTGCCACTTCACAATGAAAAACTGTCACTTTTCGTAATATGGAGAACGTTCGCATTCTAATCTAAATATTACAAATTGGAGGATTATATACAAGATAAGAATGCTTGGAAACACGCTGGTCCTGCTCCATAGGATAATCTAGAATCTAGACAAAATGAAACTGGTTGCTAATTTATATTGTATAAATTATTATATTTTATTATATGACATTCATTTTACATTCTGTGTTTACTTCCTCACACACTGACTTATAAATTGTAAAATTTTAGGAAAATCGTCTACTTTTGCAACGTATAAATATGTGAGAACCATGTAACTATCATATAAGTAATTAATTTATATGTTGTAGCTTTTTTAAATTATTTTTACCTATTGTGGTACTTATAGTATTTTTTTTTTATTATGCATCGTCTTCACATATAATTATATAACTAATGTACCTACATATACAAAATATTGTAAAACATTTTAAAAGAGTAACGGTGGAGTTTCTTGCCCATTCTTCTCCATACGAAAACTACCTTTTGGAAGGGGCGACTAGAATCAATTCAAGTTTTTGTAATTTTTGACGTTCAAAGTACCTTGCAAGGAAGTGCCTTTTTGAAATAAATGATTTGACTTTAAGAGCGTTTATTCTGAAGGTGGGCAACGTCGCAAATAGATGTCAAATATCTCACTGTTTTGATTAATTTTGCAATATTACTGTGTGGAAATAAAAAATGTAGCTAACTAGCGAACTAAAATATTGATTATGAAATGCAATAATTAATATCGGAACACCGAATATTTAGATTTAGATGTAAAAAAACTATTTGGAAACTTTCCAAATGCATTTTTAGGGTTCCGTAGTAAACAAGGAACACTTATGGTTTCGCCATGTCCGTCTGTCTGTCTGTCTGTCTGTCCATCTGTCTGACCGCGGCTTAGCTCAGAAACGGTTAGTACTAGAAAGCTGTAATTTGGCATATGTATACATATTAATCATGCCGACAAAGTGGTAAAATAAAATCAAGATTTTTTTTTTTTTAGGTTACCCCATGTTGTGGGTTCACAGCAGTAGTATATATAACGAAATTAAAAGGAAAACTATGAGAGCTAAGTAAGCTGTACACGTTACCGAGTAATAATCAACCAACTTAAATTTGTGGTTTGCTACAATGTTAAGTTTGTTCTTGGAATAAATTCATCCCAACTACCCTTCATTCCCTACCCTTCATTGTGCGTGATCCGACACGCACTTGGCCAGTTTTTTACACCTAAAATGGGTGCAACATCAAATTCAATGTTATAATTGCAATTCATTATTAATATTCTAGTTCGCTAATTAGCCACATTTCTTATTTCTATTCAGTAATATTGCTATAAGAATCAAAACAGGTAAATATTTGACAGTTATTTGCGACGTTGCCACTTTTAGGATAAACCCTCTTAACTTTGAATCTCAGTATCGAAATCTGACAGAAATACATATAATTAAAAAACCTAAATTTTTGACAAGTTTCTGAAGTTGATATCGCTGAAATGAGATTGTAACTATATTTTGATTTTTTTTAAATACGGGAACTGGCCTTCTGACCTTTGAACTAATAACTTGCAGCTACTTGAACAAAACTCGCTACTTATCGAATTAAAAAATAAAACATGTATTAACGGTTAACCTCATCCTAATTGATCTGTTGTTTTAGTTCAAAGTGACAGGATGTGAGAATGTTATCGGATAGACAATTGTCTCTCAGCAAAGGCTGCGTTCTGAGTTACGCTGTAATTGATTTGAGCGTGCTAACACCCGTACCGAATTAGAGTGAGCGCGATAACGATGTCCGTGAATCGTATGACGAGTCACGGGACATTTTGAAACGCGCCATCTTGCGGTAACGCCGACCGTGTCTTTTGTTAATATCACCGTGAGCGCTGTCAAAAAAAACAGGTGTGCCGTTTTGTTTTAAGTCGCATCTTATCTTTAAACTAACGTGGCATTTTCGAAATTGTGCTTCTGGCTACCGTCGCCACCTAACCAAAGAAGAAGATGAAATTGGTGATGTATGAATATATGTGATGTATGTATGTGACACAAAGAAATATGATACGCAAGTTTTGACGTTGAGCGCGCACTGTGACCGCGTTCACGAGCGTTCCGAATTATTTACAGCCCTCAGCTGTCATAATTATGATATCTAAATCGGAACGCAAATTATTGATATCAGCGCTCCGCTGTGAGCAATTAGGTTCTTATTCGGAAAGCTGATCCAATAACCTTTATGTAACCGAGTCGACATAGCCAGGCCTCAGCATGTCTATATGAATTCAAAGCCTTGAAACCAAACTCAAGTTTATTCCTTCGCTTACACGATAAGTTGAGCAATAGTGTGATTCCTATTTTTAGGTTGGTATCAAAGTAGTTTTTTTTTAATTCCCTTCACTAATTGCTCCTTTAATGGTGCAATATAAATAGAGAACTGAAAACCTGAAAGAAAATCATTGTAAAAATAATTATGAACATCTTTTACGATGGGACTCACGCTGAAATCAAATCCTGATGAAGATAAAATATAGGGAACAGCTGACATTTTTTTCGCGATTTCAGAGCTGTTCAAGTTTTCAGTTATTTTAATCACACCTTGTATATTCTGGCAGCTTTGGACCCGGATAGACGCTTAACTTTGTGCAAATATTTATCACCACTGCTCTCAAAACGGTGAAGGAAAACATCGTGAGCAAACATGGCATGTTCTAGAATAAAAAAATCGAAGACATGTAACTTCTACCAACCCGCACTGGGCCCGCGTAGTGGATTACGGCCCACTTCCTCTCACCGAGAGGAGGCCTGTGTCCCAGTAGTGGGAATATTATAGGCTAATTATGCTGTTGTATATTCTGCTGTAAAGTTCGTAACGTCCAATATGTTTTTGTTGTTGTTTTTGTCTCTAG
The DNA here is from genome assembly GCA_947364205.1 of Agrochola lota. Lineage (NCBI taxonomy): Eukaryota > Metazoa > Arthropoda > Insecta > Lepidoptera > Noctuidae > Agrochola > Agrochola lota. The sequence goes on along the minus strand of OX376235.1, from coordinate 1,351,808 downwards.
TAACAATTGCTACATGTTGGCATCAGAGTTAAAAGTTAAAGGTTGGATTTGAGCGATTCATGTTTCAACTTGTTGTAAAGTACTCACAATTGATCTGCAGAGACACCGGGTTGCTAGTGGCACTGCCTTCATTATTGTACGCCAGACAGCTGTAGTCCCCTGCGGCAGACCTGGTCACACTCTGCAGCACCAAGCTCTGGTCACTGAGGATGACCCCAGCGCTAGCATTATGCTGGATTTCTTTCACCTGTGAAATATTTCGGACTTACGTCAAGGTGTTTTATCATTTCAGAGAATTTATGAGTAAATTTTTTTATGTTCGAGTTGATCAGAAAAACTTGTTAGGAATATGAAAATTTTACAAGCTGATATGTTATGCTGTTAAAACTTATAAATATTTGAGATTGAAGAAACTTGTTGACTCTTATATATTTAAGGAAAAGTCGTAACAAAGGGAAAACTACTCCATCATGACGATTTGATGCCTATACCTATTAGATGTAACAAGAATAATGTACCCAGGATTTTGTAATTTTCTATATTTAAAAGAGTGTCCTTGGAGTTTCTTGCTCGTTCTTCTCCTTACAGATCTACGTTTTGGAATGGGCAACTAGCTTCATCTTTCTGACTAACTGACCGACTAATTGACAATTCAAAAGTGCCTGTAAATGGTTTAATTGAAATAAATACTTTGAGTTTGAGTTTGATGAGTAATGGTGGTCGAGTATCAAGCTCGGTAGTGTGAAATTGGAGACATTCATGTCCAGTGGTCTGTTATAGCCTACTGACTGACACGTCTTTCTTCCCTTCATCATCACAGCATTTGGGAATATATTTGAGTGGCATTACTTGAGGAAAGCTTATGATCAGTAGTGGACATGTTTCGGCTGAGAAGATAATGATCATATTTAATTCGAGCGCCAATTTAAGGCATCTTGGGGCAAATAAAATAAAAAAACTTTGTTTAAAGTTAAGTAATTTTTAACGTCTGCTTAACTATAGATTTTTTGACGTTTCATTCCATTGTCTTTTAATTTTATGTAACGGTGTAGCAGTGATAGCTTAGTGGTGTGACCGTTGGACTGCCGAGTCATAGGTCTCGAGTTCGAATTCAAGGAACCCACTTATGACTTTTCAGATTCATGTGCGTACTGTATAATTTTGCTTCAAAAACGGTGAAAGAAAACATCGCGAGAAAACCGGCATGCCTGATAGATATTTCTCAACAGCATGTGAAGCCAAGTCACAGGCCCATGGGCTGCATAAAATCTTTGAGACCAGGTAAGTTAGTAACCACTGAAAAAGAAAGAAACTAACGTATATAAATTAAATAAGCCTCGTTATTTTTACACAATCTACCAACTTCATACTGATGACGTTCATTTTATTATGTGATCATAAAACTCACCCCTTTATACCACGTGAGTTTCTTCGCCTTGGGGTTCGCTTTGACGCTGCACTCGAAGTACACTCCATCGCCTTCCTTGATGTAGCTGGGGTTCAGGTTTGATCCTAGTTTCAGAGTCACGATTGGGACGTCTGTCAAAGACACATGAGTTATTAACTTATTATATAGAGCTTGCCATCATGACCATGATGATGATAAAATTATGAAAAGGAAATAGTAAGAATAAGAGTGCTACCACACTGAGACGCCATGGCGACGTCGCTTGTTACGTAGCCATGGTTACCTACCGTAGCAAAACGAGGTTGCCAAATAAGTAGGCAGTAACTCGCGGGCGTCCCTCCTGACGATCAGTTGACCGTTGACCACTGAGTGAGGGAGGCGTAACTTACTTTTATAAAAAATACTAGTGACTCGCCAGAGGATCCAGTCTCCAAGTAGCGGCCGGTCGGTCGTGGTTCGCTTCTAAATTGACGACGTCGCCAGATTATAGCCAAGTGAGTTAACTGTCCTACATTTCTATACGAATTATTTGGTTACGTAGCCGGCGACGTCGCTATGGCGTCCCAGTGTCTTAGCGCTCTAAAAGCCAATTCCCGTAATTATTAAAAACATTTAAAATCTACAGAACGTTCATTTTAACATGTCCCATGATGCGATTGGTAGCACTGTTCTGTCAGACGCCATTTCGAACTCTATTAATAATCAAACTAAGCTCGAAAAGCAGGGGTGTTAACATGACGGCAAGGGACAAGTTATAGTGATCGGTCTGTAGTCATTATCTCATCTCAGTGAAAATCAATGTCAATAACTTGTCAATGATGTAAGTGAATTAGAGATATTTTTGACAGATTGAAACTGAGATTCGAATGCAAACGTTCTTTTACGGTAACTGCGCTTCTGATTTCTGATTTGAAGATAAGAAATTGTCAATCTCTACCTTATCATTACTTAAGGTGATAGTTCGCGAAACTCAGAATTTCTCACGTTTTTTTACAAAGTAATTTTGAATTTCGCGGGATATTTTGATATATCATGAAGGGTACAAAGAAGGACAGTCTAGAACTCCTGGATTCGTTTGGGTTATGAATGAGGTGGCAAGTAAAAGAGGGGGCCTAAAGTCCTGCAAAGGAATTTTGGAGAATAAGTACGATGATTTTCATAATTATGTAGCTTTACTGACAACCTTAAAATGTTATTAAACCAATTTTAATAACATCCTTTCAAAATTCGGGCTCGGTGATCCGTTAAGTTATGGAAACGTTACCATTACCGTACCATATGTTACCGTTCCAATGGCTTAGGAATTTATTTCAAAATTATTCGGATTGTAATTGAAAGTGTGTTACGCAATAGGGATGCAGCAATTAATACTTACATTGCACATTGAGGAACCATCGGTCTTCTATAACAGCGTCAGGAACCTTGGAGTTCTCGGCGCGGCAGACGAGGTACTTCTCATGATCCTCAGCCATCGGCACCAGGTTCAGGGTACTGAGTGTGGCGTTGTTGTCAGAAAACTGTACGAAAGATATGAGAATTTTATGGCCAGACATAAATAAAAGAAAATAAAGATGTATTTTTAGGAAAAGTTTGTTTATATAGTTAGGTTCACGATATTGCGCATAAAAATGGAATTTGCAGGATACCCAAACTCAAACTCGAAGCATTTATTTCAAATAAACCAATTACAGGCACTTTTGAATTGTCAAAGGGTCAGTCAGTCAGAAAGATGAAGCTAGATGCCCATTCCAAAGCGTAGTAGGTACCTATGGAGAAGAACGGGCAAGAAACTCCACGGACACTCTTTTAAATCATGATATGGTTACAAAATATTGGTTACATCATTCAAGTTGAAGTTATACATGTGAGAACGGTGCAAAACGTTAAAAGCGTCCGAAACAAAAATAAAAAAAATTACAATTCAAATATTAAATTAAATTAAAATAAGCCGTGGTAGCTAAGAGATGACCAGTCTCTACTGACGACGACCGTTCACGAACATGTCGCATGGATTAGCACCATTCAGCTCAACCATTTTGAAGAGAACTAAATGATCCAACACACGCGCCACCGTCAGCGAGACATTACAGTGAGCATGACATACTCTCAGCCGCCAAGGCACATTCAAGTCAATGAAAGACATACCCAGTACCTATGTAAATGGTAGCTTTATAGTCGATACATAGTACTCACACATGTGCTATGCAATAAATTATACAATGTTATGAGATTGAATTTATACTCTATTTGTACCCTCTCCCTTACCAACTTCCAGCACAGGTATCGTGTTTGGGCTCATTGGAATGATCTCAATGAATGGGTTATTAGATAGATGATGAACAGGGTCTGGTGATGGAGTAGAAAAGAGCAATGAGGAAACGTTTGTGTCGGGTTTTTTTTTAATTTATCTATTTTAAGAGAATAAGTCTTCAAAAATAAATTTAAAAATTATCGCGAAAGATTTCAAGTGAGAGTTCGTGACTTCAATTCCTGCCAGTTGCAACTCACAATCTTAGTAACATTTAAGCATTAACTATACAGGCTGCAATACACTAAAACTGATTAGCAAAACAATCCAAATTTGCAGAAAGTAAAATAGAAAAGTATTTTTGCATCATCAATTATCTCCACATACAACAAAGCTGCTGTTTCTAATCTAGCCAAAGTACTAACATGTTGCTCCATAACTGTCTGCAATAAGTTTTACAGCTGGACCAGTACTTAAGTTTCCATTGTACGTATATAGGGTTCCTGTTTTATGGGCTTAGAAACTGAATGTTGTGCCAAAATAAGTGTTAAGTGTGCTTTAAAGTGTGTATAATGCTTGGCAGGGATATTAGCGTTCACAGTGGGAATTTTAGTATACAGTAGTGTTCTAGTGCCTATCTACTATGACGCAGATATATGTCAGTATGTAGTGGTTAGTTTTCTTGTTCTGTGCTGAGCTCACGCAACGTGTCGTACGTCCAGCCAGTAATAGGACTCGCCCATGAAGGAGCGCTGTCCCAAATTAGACACATTATTAATTTATTATAAATAAAACAAAATGCATTTTAATTAAACAAGTATACTAAAAGATAGCTTTAATGTAAACGGGCACGCCCTTTATGCCTGAAGGCTTTCATTCGGGTATTAAGTTCTGTTTACTTTTTAGCTTTTATTTTCGTTTGAGTATACGTAGATTTCGATGATTTTTAATGTAATGTTTTGTGTTGCGTAATATACATTATTTTGCATAAATACTATTGTATAGAATCAAGTTTTTCTAACTGGACAGACAGCTGTGCTGCTGGGGAATTTGTTGCGCCACTTCTTCTTCCCAGCTAAAGCACTAGGAAGTGGTGAACGACGGGTGTTTTTGGGAGATTGCCTTGTGTGATTTTAACGTTCGTAAAGTGCAGATTATCAGCTAACGAAAAAAATAATGTTTCGCCACATTATAGTATCAGTCACCGAGGTTCGAACCCAGGAATAATGAAAGACACCAAGGTTAAGAACACAAAGTATATAAAAAAAATGGTTTAAAATAAAATTAAAATTCGGACAGTGTAAAAAAAAAATCTTCTGTGTCGCCGCGTTAAAAAATATTGGTTAGCCGCACTACTGAGAATCAGCACTTTGTGAACGTCAAAATCACACATAAGACTAGAGTTTTCGAACGTTTGAATAAATGACTTTTAAATTGTTTATTTTTTATTTTTAATATTGAATAAAAAAAATTTTTTACTTTAAAATGGTGAAGGTTTAAGGAAAATACGCTTCATAACTTTTGCGTGATACTCAGTTTTTTATCCGCGTTAGACATAATTTTACAAATTAATTACACTATGTAATATAAACATAATTTAAAATATTCCCAGATTAAGTTATTAAGAAAATGACGATATTTAACATATATTTTTTTGCAAATCATTACACTACTCATTTAGACGTGATCTTCAGTATAAAATCATTAAAAGTCGGTTGGCGGAAATACTAGACAATTATTTTACTTCAGTTCCGTCTTATCAGAGAGCAGATAAAGAGATAGTAGAGATATAATAGATTCAAATAATATTACAATCCACATTGTAATCCTTCAATTTGAACATTCCCAAATAAAAATACCTAACGTAGGTACAGTCGAAAACTAAATAAAAATAAAAAGTATAAAAAGCAAAACAAATAATTTGGACAATCAATCACAACAGTGTCAGAGCATTAGTCATTAGTCGAAAGCCACACGAACGCTGAGCTCGTCAGTATATAGAAATAAACATATAAAAACAAATGACTGTCTGTAGATACATTGATCGAACGATTTATAAACATGTCACAAATTGATATCTTAATTTTTAAATGTGTTTTTTTCTGTCACTGCAAAGTGTGATAGATTGATATATTTGTCATAGAAAAGTTATAAATAATGAAATTATTCAGACTCAGATTCAGACAAAATTGTTTATAGGTAGACCTACTATATTTTTGTTTAAATACGCTAAAATATCATACCTATGTTATCACGAATTAAAATAAAAACACAGCGATTTATAGGTATTAGTATTATATTATTAAGTATTCTTCCAATAATATTGTAGGTACTTTCTGCTTAAACCTTCTTAGTAGCAGAGTATGAAGCCTATTTTCCAATAAGCATTGTATAATTGCAAACTTTATCAATATTAGCCATGTAGAAACGAGGGATTAAACAAACTGAAAATAATAAAATTTTCATTAAAAATAAGTTATATTTAGCTTTTCATTTAGTTTGCTGTGAATTTTACAGACTTTGTATACAGTCACGGTTTTGGGATGTTTTTGTTCTTTATTACTTTTTATTATGTTTAGCCTGTATTGTCTCACTGCTGGGCAAGGGCTTTTAGAGCTATGATCGGAGTTACCCTAAGTGCCAAAATCAGGAAATGGTGAAAGCTGTATGAAAATCATTCATCATTAGACTGTTAGGGCCGGCGTAAACCCGACGAAGCTCTGGGCAGAGTGGGTTTTACTGCCAAGCTGTCTTAAAATAAAGTCAAAAATAAATAACCTTATAATAACCTCAAACAAGGTCCTCTGACCGCTTTCATACGCTCTCGTACTACATGAAGTTCATTTATTTGCAACTTTATATGTGCAAGAGCAAGATCGATATTTGTTTTCCTGTGAAAACCACGCCGCACCGCGCTTCGCCAGGTCTACACCGGCCCTTATTTTAAAACGTAGGTTTCGGAAAGTCTGTTTTATTTAAATCTTTTTTTGTACATAATTGGTTTTCCCGGTACTATTGAATATTGGAGTTGATTAAAATTGTTAACGGTGTATTAGAGCAGGTAGTGAATTGAACTTACTGAATGATGTCCATATTGGACTGCGATTGGATGAATTTGTTGAATGAAATGGATGATATTTTTTACTGTGACAAACTCGCTTCTGTTTGTGACTTTGTCCATGTGTATTTCGGAATTGTAGTGACAAAGATATTTCAGTAATCACTAAATACCACTAAGCACCCTCCCCTGTTGATGATACGCTTTTGAACCAAATTCCATATCCACTGCGTCATAAATTCATTTCTCTATGTATGCATGTGTTTGAATAATTGGCAAAATTAAAACCATTGCAATAGTAAATGTATTTTGAAAATACCCCGCTAGATCATCATGGGTGGTTAGTTATTTTTACCATTAGTAGTATGAGCGATATAAATTCAATCTGATATGACAAAAGAAAAAGGATATTCGAAAACCATCCTTTACTTATAATTCGTCTCGTAAAACCTGCCTTCTCCGGACTTAGAAACTTTGGTCTTCTGAGATTGTTTCTTTTCAGAGTAGCCAGATAGGAATAACCGAGCTCATCTTGTTTTTGAGGAGCTCGTGGCTAAGTAATAACTGCCGTACGGGTCGATCCATCAGGTTCAGCTACGCTTGCCGGGGTTGGTGTGTGGATGGGTAATCATCTATACATACCGATACTCCTCCGTGCCTCGGATAGCACGTTAAGCCCTTGGTCCCGGCTGTCATTCGTGGATCTTTGACAGTCGTTACGGGTCGTCAGAAGCCCGAAAGTCGGACTAAGACTGGTTTCTTACCAAGGGGTATCGTAGTACCCCGTTACTGAGTTGTGGAGGTCAGATAGGCAGTCGCTCCATGCAAAATACTGGTATTCAGCTGCATCCGGTTAGACTGGAAGGCGACCCCGATATAGTTGGGAAAAGGCTAGGCAGATTGATTGATCTTGTTTTGAAACGAGGAATTCATTTTAAAAGTGTTTTTTTATCGAATTTACATATATAATTTATCATAATTTCACTCGAAACTATGATAGTAAAAAAAGACAAAAGCTAACCCTCTACGTCAATCGCATCATCAACTTAAGAAGGTACGCAGAAGCCGGCACCAAGACAATGAAACAGCAACAGTTAGCCGTTTACACAAGTCGCTACGTTTGCTGCTCTCACAGCAACTTGAGTATTTGTGTTCGTACCGTTTCAAGTTTTACTTCAGATCTATCTCTTTCAAATGTTTCGGAAACATTTTCAGTCGAATTAATTTTTCAGCTGGTAAATAATATCCTATTTAAGTGTCTGAGATAGCGCGAGAAAAGAGTTCTCGGAAGGACTTGGGGAGGGCTTTGCTCAGAAGTGGCAAGCCTAAAGAAAACAAAATTACTGAGTAATTTATTATCGTATAAAGTAGGAAAGAACATTGATCACTTTGCTTTGTCAACACTTTGCTTTGGCGATTTCAGACTACTAAATTCATTGCGGTATTTTTTTTTATGGTACATATGTCCGTGAATGGTAAATTAATTAAGAAATTACATTGGCATTCATATAAATATCAACATGTGTGAGATTTTGAGCCTAAACTGAATGGTATTGAATATGGCGTTTAAACCCGAGGTTACACTCAGGTTTAAACGCCATATTCAATACCATTCAGACTATCACAACGAATGGCTAGGAGTCACAAGTTCCTTTAACTTACTCATATTTGACTCATTTACAGTCATGTTTACCTAACAAATGAGCATAAATCCTGCCAGTGAAAAGTCCAAGCGAATTTTGTAAGCTTAAACTGAAAACTTTAGTCTTCAAACTAAATAGTGGTATCGGAAAACGTACGGAAAATAATGTTGGGTTCTTATAAAAATATGTATGTAAATAACAATAAATGTTATAAAAACGATACCTAACGCTTTTTCCGCTTAATTCAAAAATCAAAAGTCATTTATTCAAAATAAGCTGAAAATCAGCATTTTTCGAACGTCAAAATTACATAAAACAGTCCCCCAAAAACGCCCGACATTCACCACATCCTAGTGCTTAGCTGGGAAGAAAAAGTGGCGCAACAAACTCCCCAGCAGCACAGGTGTCGGTTCAGTTAGAAAAATTTGATTCTACACAATAGTACTTTTATGCAAAATAATGTACATCATGCAACATAAAACACTAAATTAAATTATTTGTTATATGTCAGCTAGCACACGCCAATATAATTATTAAAAATTAATTCACTGACAGACAACGCACAGCTTCAACCGCTGGGCTTAGAAGCAAGTAATTTTGCACATAAGTTCCTTATACAGAGCCAAATTAAATAAACTAGCAAAACTCCGCGGTCGTAATGGGAATCGATATATCAGAATAATAAAACAAAAATAAATAAATTTGATGTTTTTTTGTGGGGTCAACGACCGAAGTTAGTGTAGGTAGTCACTTGAAATATCAATTTTAAAATTCTCGTATTCCGCTGTCGTTGACACCCCAAAAAAAACTTCATATCTTGTTTTTTTTATCGCATCGGGTAGACCAGTGTTAGCCCAGAGGGAAGAGCTGTGGTGGCCCAGTGGTAACGGCCCCGAATCACAAGTTGTAGGTCGTCGGTTCGAACTCAGGCAGGCGCTTTACTTTGTGTAAATAATTTCATCACCAAAGTTCTAAAAACGGTGAAGGAAAACATCGTGTGACATCCACCAAACCACACTAGGATCGCGTGGTAGATTACAGCCCACTCCCTCTCGATGAGAAGAAGCCTGTGTCCTCGCAGTGAAAACATTTTAGGCTATGCTATTATTATATGCAGAGTTTTGCTAGCTAATTACCGTAACGAAAGTGAGCACTAAGGAAGAATTTTTGAAAACTCGCCCCCTAAAGGGGTTAAATAGGTGCTGAAAGTTTTTTTGTAATTTCATAATTTTTCACACCTTGTATAGGGTATGCATTTTAAACGAATAAAAAAAAATACATAATTATTATTTTTATTACAAAGAATATCCATAAAAACAAAGCCACATAATTCACAATTCAACGTGTTTACGTTGGTGGCAGTGGCAACAGCTACACTCTCCAAACTATGCGTAACTCGACGATGAAAAGAATTAATTACCGACGTGATGGCACATTGTCTACCCGCGTTTTGACCCACATACTCCCGTCACTTCACACAATGGCCGCCACGCTCAGTAAACTTTCATAAATTATGCGAGAAAATTAGCAATTAACACATTTTTATAAAATTTTAGGCAAGAGAATAATTTTACATACATACATAACATCCCTGAAGGGTTAGGCAGAGGTGCACCTATAGTACACCCACATTTCGCCAGTTATGTTTAAGTCACATGTAACCTGGGGCGAGCCTATTGCCATCAACCGGGCACAAATCTAGACTCCGGGCTGATACTGAGAAATTCCAGATGGAAAAACCCGAAACAATAAATAGTCTTTATTATGGACGTCGGGCGTGAATAGATTAATTTATTTATTACTTAGTTTCAGTTTTTATTTATATTTTTATTGCTTTATTTATTTTGGTCTATCCCATAATGGGATTTATCTAACTCCGTAGGTGTGTCCGTGGCATCACAGTAGGCCCTATCAGAATACCAGCGCTGCGGATTTTTTTTTTTAAATATCGCCGCATTATGTTGAGATATGAGTCTTTTTGGCCTTGCATAGGTCTTTATTATTCTGTTAGTTTTTAAATGCTCCTATTTCTTGTTTTTTATTTTATATTTTTTATTATAACTTACTTTAGGGGTATGAGGAACAGGGTGTAAAGTTCACTCACCCCTCATAGAAATGGTAGGATCCTCCGACCAGACGGGTGTCGTGTCTGGCGGGTAACTGCCCAGATGTTGAAGTCGGAAAGCTTGTATATATGTTTATCGCGCGGTAAACTCTAATTGCGCGATGCACGATTTGTGTGACGACAGGATGTTGTGTGACGTCAGGTATTTGATGCGTAGTTTGCATGTAGCGATGTAGATGCCGCTACATCACTCCCCTCCGGAGACCGGAGGTCGATAGTGAGCTGAGTCTTGATTCTTGCGATGCTTCACAGTGCCAGCTGTGGTTCCAGTGAGTTGGAACCGGGTGCCACATAGTTCGCGGTGAGTCGGAACTGTCTGCGGTGGTTCCCCATTGAGTCGGGGTAGCGCTGCGTTATGACCCAGTGGGTCGGATGTGGTATAGCGCTGGATTGTGGCTGAGGGTGATGACCAGGAATGCGCGTTCGCTGCATGCTGGTGGTCAGGATACCCGTTGAAGCCGTGGGTGCTGACTAGCTGTGTGACTCGCCTCACGAAAGCTTGCGGGAGTGATGATGATGATGACGTCACGCTCAAGTAGTTGCACGAAGGCTGCGTTGACGTTCATATTTGGGGTCACCAATTTAGGATTATGAGGAACAGGGTGTAAAGTTCACTCATCCCCCAAAGAAAAGGGAGGATCCTCTGACCAGACGGGTCTGATGTCTGGCGGGCAACTGCCCAGAGGTTAAAGTCGGGAAGCTTGTATATATGTTTATCGCGCGGTAAACTCTAATTGCGCGATGCAGGATTTGTGTGACGTCAGGATGTTGTGTGACGTCAGATCTTTGATGCGTAGTTTACATGTAGCGATGTAGATGCCGCTACACTTACTATTTATATTTCCTGTACGTGTCCCAAATATATTTTTTTCTTTTTTTCTTTTTTTTTAAACACTTTGCCCGACACGGGAATATCGAACCCAGGCCCTCATTCTCAACAGTAGCGTTTGCAACCACTAGACCAACAAAGCAATCAGGATAATTTTACTGAAATAATAACGCTAATAGTTATTTGTAATAACACTTAAATGTGGTATCCATGCTAATACATACAATAATATATTAATATAATTTAATATTATAAACTTAATTTTGCCCGCGCCTTCACCCGCGTGGATGTCAGAAAATATCCCACGGGAACCGGGATTAAAAGTACATTATGTGTTAACCCTAGATATAAACTATATGTGTGCCAAATTTTATCTAAATCCATTCATTCGTTTTTGCCCCAATTTGTATAAAAAATTATGAACTACAAATTAAACGCAGATGAAATCGCGGGTAACAACTAGCACAGTTTTAATTGAAATAGCTGCCTAATTACATAGATAATGAAATGGTACCTCGATAACCTAATTTCCAGTGGTTGAATCAACATGAAACCTAAAGTTCTAGGGTTAGGTTACTTTTGTTAAATAAATCGAAATTAACGATCTAATTAATTCGTTCTTTTTATGCTCTCTTTGTTTAGCGCGTTGAACTTTTCTTTGTCTAGGAAATGTAGGAGTATGCTTCTACATTGTGCAAGTCCTTCCCCACCCGCGGAGTCCATATAGTTCAAAAACTAATATTATTATGTGGTGTATTTGAAAAAGTAAAGTAAAAGGGCAGGAAACTTCATGGTTACTTTTTTATTTTATTACATGCATAAACATGCATTTTTTTACTCCTGTGGGAATTCGGAGAAAGAAATCCTTTAAGTTTTTCGTATACGGCACTTTTTGATTTTTGCCAGAATCAGAGCTGATTTGTGTTATTCGGATATATTATATAAACAGATCTAATATACAGGTGATATTATTGATTATTTATTTATGTATATACAGTAAAGTACATACAGATACGATATAATTATAATTTTGACTACAAAGAAATTTATTCCAGTAGACCTGCGAAATGAGAAATGAGAAAGAAATGTAGACAATAGCTAATAATTATCGCTACAAAGGAAATCCTGTTCTGGCTCTATATTGGCGAAAAAGGGGAAAACTTCCAGATGACCAAAGTGAAATAAACGTGACACTAAAAGGAAAAGAGAACCAGTTTATTTCAACTGAAACACCTTCAGATTGCACAAAGAAAACATGTTATTTCACGCGAGCAACAACTTAAAAGTTAGTAGGTACATAAAGATGTAGTTGATAGATAAGACATAATGTAATTACAGATAACTAGACCATCCATGTCACTCTATGTCCTGAGAGACCAACAGAAGGAAATGTGCGATACGATGCTAAAAATATAATTTAGTTTGTAACTGTTACAAACGTTGTTGTTGTACTACTAGATGGCGTTGCTGCAGCACTCAGGCTTGTATTTTACGGGTAAAAATGAGGTCCGCAATTTGCTTTAAAAAATAGTTTTTATAAAGAAACGCTGAAAATGCTTTAACAAAAAGTTCGTGTAGTAGGTAGTTTTAGTTGTAAATACCAGGTTTCAAATGCGGATCCTTTTAAAACCAACAATTTTTGCATGGCTGAATAAGTTTAGATAATGTATCAAATACACAAAAGAGCTTTGCCACTTTCCTTCAGTAGAAAAAGCTTTGATCACCACATTCACCACTCACTGCGAGTTCGCGTTTTCACATGTTTTTATTTACCGTAACTGACTTTTGACATATTAGTTAGTTCTCGACAAATATTATTAATTATTATTTATAACAGATAAAGTTAATATGTCTGTAAATTCGTTATTATTTGATTGCGATGATTCCCCAACGTATAACTTCCTTAATTAGTGGTTTAATAATTACAAATCGTGTCGCCTCATTATATGGTTGGTGGTATTGTGAATGTCCAAGTTACATGACAATATGCAGATGATTGGGATATAACAAATACCTAGTCATGTTATTTGTCAATCTAATATTGTTTAATTTTCATAATCACCCATTGTTTTCATGTAGGTAAATACGATGTCAAACAAAAGAGAACCTACCTAAAGCCCATAAAGCCCAAAAAAATTGCATTAGAAGGTTATATATATAGTGGATCTTAATATGAACACCATACGAATATATCGTAACACAAACGTTAAAACAGAAATTGTAATATGTCCGAATAATATAAAATAATCGTCTCTGAATATGGCAAAAGCCAAGAAGTGCCATAAACGAGAAATTTAAAGGATTCTACCTAACTTGTGTGTCAGTTAAAGCTATAACTATCGAGCTTCTCTCTCCGAATTCCCACAGGAGCATAAAGAAATATTACTCAACTTCTGACACGAAATCGCAGAGCAGTATAATAAGATAACTTTGAAACGGCTCCAAATGTTAACTACCTCAACTTAATAGTTACCTCATCCAAACATCGTATTATTCTTTCAAAATCATCAAAATTTAACTAACGTTATTAATCCCGTCTGAATTGCTCATAAACTCAAGTCAACAGAAACCGAAAACTAGCATTCGTGGTAGGATTTAATTAAAAACATCCACTATTCAAAGTCTGACATAGCCACATAGACGAGTATTTACATTGGGAAGCAAATAGTAGATTATTTGTACGGAGATGATGATTAATGCTGAGCATATTTGTCGTGTGGTAGTACTGGTAGTTCAATCAATGTGGGTTTAAACCTGGCTTAGGTTTGTAATCAGTACTGAGCGGGGTAACCGCGGAGAGGAATTGGCGCGCCCGCTGATTACTGAGAACCGTGTAAAGGCTTCGAGAAAATTCTTTATTGGATGTAATGTGTGGAATAAGTTGTTAAGCAGCTTTCACTTGCAATCATTCGCTCTGATAACTGGCTATGATCAAATTATGCCTAAGCTAGTACGTGTTATTTCTAGAATGTATCACAATCACTCTATAAGTCTGTATCATCCTCATTTTCAACTCTATAGGAGAATGTATTTGTTATTGTTTTAAAGTTGCTGCTACAACAAAGGTACGACAATTTTGATTTCCAAATGAACGCAACCGTGTTTTTTAACTGTTTTTCTCATCATAAATTATAACTGATAATAATTTCTGCTACCAATTCAATAAAAATACAAGATTATAATCTGTAAAAATGCCAGACACAAAATCAAATAGAGTACCTTAAAAAAATACGAGACTAGACGTAAAGGTATTGCGATAAAACATTAAGTATACAATATACAAGATCTACCTGACTATATACCTACCTAGCCTACCAACCAGTATCGTTTAAAACGCAAAAAATAATGATCCAACGGATATCTAGATATACAGGATGTTTGGTGCATCGTGTGCCAAATTGAAATGGTTGACTGCAGGGGTCATCTGCTATCCTCTCAGAGCCTATAACATCTGCTGATGCCGTGGCCCCTGGCAACGTACAGGCAACTGAAGGAACACGAGTGGGTTTTAGTCAGTTAGAGCCTGACACGCCCTCCCGCTCCGTCCAGAGCGGGAGAAGTTATTTGATAATTTCCCACGCTAAAATAAAAAAAATGAAAATAAAGGGGTCATCTGCTATCCTTTCAGATCCCTCAACACCTCTCATGCCCTGTGGATTTTTTTATATCGACTTTTATTTATTATAAAAAAAAGAAAATTTTCAATATAAATTCTGAGTCTACGCCTAAACAAAATTGTATATGAATGTAAAATTTGGGTCTTTAAAAAAAAAACAATAAAATGTTGATTAAAAAAATCCACATCTTGAGAGATGATAAAGGGTCTGAAAGGATAGCAGATGACCCCTTCAGTCGACCATTTCAATTTGGCACACGATGCAACAAACACCCTGTATTTTAACGTAATCATTAATCAGAGACAACGAGAAACGAATTGACGTAACTACATGCATCATATAGTAGAAAATTTAAACATACATGCACACAACAATAATACTGGTATTCAGCTGCAGCCGGTTAGACTGGAAGCCGACCCTAGCATAGCTGGGAAAAGGCAGGCGAATTGATCTAGTTGAAAATGTAGTTTTGTTACTAAGTAGTTAGTGGTAGGTATCGCTTTACACAACTGTAGGCAGGTACGTATGCACAGTCAGGGGAATTAATTAAAATTTTCAGCCTACGTCAATTTGCCGTGTTATAGTTATTTCATATAACTGTGAAAGAATTACATTTGAATTTGAATATACGGACAATTGAAGTTGGTTCGCAATTTGAAATAGATATCCCGGACTTTACATACACAAATTTCAACTGTCACGTTGTTAGTGTACAAGAAAACAAGTTATAGTGCTATGGAAAAAAGTACTGTGACATTATTTTTAAAATGGGCCAATCGAATAAAATGCTTATACATTTAATTTGATTGGTCAATTTTAAAATGGCGCTCGCAATTTTTTGTGTCAATATTCGTGCAACAGAGTTAAATAAGTTTGTGATACAACGTCGATATTCCAAAATAGAGGGTAGTCAGTGCTCACTTTTTGACGATAGATTATCTTACTGTTAAAATTCAAAAGTCATTTATTCAAAATAGCCTGAGAATCAGCACTTTTCAAACGTCAAAATTACATAAGACAGTCCCCCAAAAACGCCCACCCTTCACCACTTCCTAGTGCTTAGCTGGGAAAAAGAACTGGCGCAACACACTCCCCAGCAGCACAGCTGTCTGTTCAGTTAGAAAACTTGATTCTATACAATAGTAGTTATGCAAAACAATTTACATTATGCAACGTAAAACATTACAACTCATTAAAAAAAAAACAAAATAAATTGACTTATACAGTCAAATAAAATGAACTAAGCAATTATATGAACTCATATAGTGTCATCTAGTCGTTGATTTTAAAACACTTGTTTGTTGCTTGGGGGGGTACATTGGAGCAGCTTAATTATTCCCAAGCCTTTTTGTCGTCTAAGTAATCTTTAACTTTATAGAAACTTTTTTGACATAGTTTCTGTTTAATAAATGATTTAAATTTATTGAAGCTCAGTTCTTTAACATGGCTTGGGAGTTTGTTGTAAAAACGTATACTTTGGCACTTAAATGAATTACTAATTTTTTGGAGCCTAGTCGCTGTGTTTAGAATATAGATTAATATTCTTTTTTACATAAATCAGGTTCTCATAAACATATTGAGATGCGACTGTCATTATGTTTATTTCCTTAAATGTATCCCTCAGTGAATGCCTACAACTAAGGTTATATATTGCTCGAATGGCTCGTTTCTGCAGCACAAATATAGCCTGAAAGTCGGCTGCATTTTCCCATAACAAATGCCGTACGACATTACACTATGGAAATTGGTTATTTTAGGACTTACAGTATCCACCATACTTTTCCGTAAATCTTTATCAGAGGCCCTAGCACGAACGCGCGAAGTAAGCGTATCGTGAACTACTTTTAAATCGAAAATACAATTACTATCCTATAGCATTTTGTTTTTTTTTTTTATAACGATGTGAATAAAGTCTTGAAACGAGTATTTTTAATCTTAAAATCGTTTAAATTTATATTAACTCCGCGCGTTTGTTCTAGGCCCACGGAAACGACCACGTACAAAACCACAAACAGACTACTACACTCACATTCTTAGCACTCCTCTTGAGCTGTCTGCCAGCCTTCCACCAGGTGACTTGTGCCTCAGGCCTGGAACCCACGGCCTTGCACTCCACCTCGTAGTTCCTGTCTGCGGAGAGCTGAGGCCGCTTGTTCAGGATCGTGATGCTCAGTGGCCTTACTGCAACAAACTGGACTTATTGGCATTTGATCGATGGGACGATGAAGTGGTATGAAATGCTTCCGAAAATGTGTTTCAAATGGGCGTTGACTTTGACTCCTCCTTAGGCCTCCCACAAAGGGGACCAAGAAGGAGAAGCACAGAACCGGTCGATGTGGCATCCTTGGGAAGGCCTATGCCCAGTAATGGACGTCTTTTGGCTGAAATAATAATAATGATGGCTTTGACTTGGGTTGGTTAACGAAGTGACAAAATTCAAAATGGCTACAGTGAGTTTCTTATCATTTATTTATTTACTCTTTTCTTGAATGAATCAAAGGCTTTTCCAAACCTGTGAAGTAGGTAACAGAATGAAAATGCCAGATATTTTAATTATGTTACCAACTTAATCGTTAACGCCCAAGTTACATACTGGTTTTGGCATCACTTCCCGAATTAGTATTGCGTTAGACTAAATAAATAGGTACCTAGGCATGATTTAGAATTTTGAGACTACTGAATTTAATCTGATTAACATTTTATAAACCACCAGTTTTTAATCCAGATTTGGGCCTAAATCTCAATCACTAATACATTTAGCGTAAAACGTATATTTAAGATGTGTTGTGAAGATGCGTTGTGAAGAGAACAGTCACAAGAAGTAGAAATGTAGTGATTCTAGAAAAGATAAAGAATCAAGACAAGGTCTGTATAGAAAACATAGATTCAGTGGGGGAATCGATGAAAGAATATGTGGTTAAATTAGTCATCCATGCATTTCATTTTGTTCATACCGATGCTGTTTATATGTCGTAGTCGCTGGTGCCATGTGTCACCATCGGTTCGTCATAAGACTCGGCACACACATTCTTCACGGTGACCTCGTAATCGTAATATGTTTTACGTCTCCCGAACATATAACAGAAACCTTGTTCTTATTCGCAACGATAATTTCCGGCCAATACAGTGGATTATTCAACCAACTTTCATTCATAGTCATATGCATACTAGCTCCGAAATCCACGTACCAATCACTTTTCTGAACTTTCCGATAAGAAGAAACAGATCCCGTCTCTGTCGTCTTCAAATGATTGACATAAACAGAATTATGGTTTAAATTCGTTTAGCGTTAAATATGTAACGCGATTTGTGGTGCAAAGGGGCCTAAATCTTTAATTGTTTAATGTCAAATATTAAATTAAATTTCTTAACACACATCATAACAACAACCATAAATAGAGATATGTAGGAGATGACAGCAAATTAAGTAGAGGAGTCAATCACATTTGGATCACTACCTCCAATTTAATGCCCATTAATATAGTAGGTGACATAAAAATAACTGTCACAATAATATTGAGAGTAGTGAGGTTTTGTCGGAAGCAATCAATAACGCTTGAGTTAATCTCTTACAACCTATTATTAGTCGCAGAATATCGGACGGTGTCGGCAAATATTTCTCGTTCATTTGACCTTGTTCCTAATACGAGATATGACAAATAAAAATAACACTCCTATGAGAGAAAAATATATGCCTATTTTCCATTGATGTAGCTAGCAAAAAAAAACCAGCCAAGTGCGTGTCGGATTACGCATAATGAAGGGTTCCGTAGTTGGGATGAATTTATCCCAAAAATAAACTTAACATTGTAGTTGAAAAACATGTTCTCCCATAAATCGATATATTTCACGGTAAAGTGAAAGATAAAAGATAATTTATTTGTCAAACATGTGTTTACATACAAATCGAACATGCAAGATCGTAAATATAGGTAAAAAGTCCGTACATGTTTTGCCTGATGAGGCGTACAATATTTTATGCAGAAGAATTTATGAAAGCATGCAAAAGTAAATTTTTAAACGTGACAAAAAAACATTTCTGATAACACTACAAATTTACTATTTTCGGACTTTTTCCTTTACATGCGCTGTGAGACCTTCCTTCCTGCCAAATTTCATGATTCTAGGTCAACGGGAAGTACCCTCCCTGTAGGTTTTGATTTATTTGCGAGTATCAAAATATGTCGCATAAATGTCCGTCTTTTTTTATTGCGTTGACTTAGCTGCTTTAGTGAGCTTAGAACTCCAAGGGACCATAGACCTACGCATTTCAAATTAATTTCAACTTGATACTTCCACGCGTTCCTGAGAAAAAGGGTCTTGATAGACTGACGGACGGACAACGAAGTGATCCTATATGGGTTCCGTTTTTACTTTAGCGTTACGGAACCCAAAAAACATAAAAAGCCCCATAGAATATGCAGAACAAAATTCGAATTCATTCTGCTATATGCTACAACATAGACCGATCCACAACATATCACAAATTCACTCCATAGCTATAGAGTTATGGAGTGAATTTGTGATATGTTGTGGATCGGTCTAGTTGGCGCCGGGAGGCATATGTCCTGCAGTGACAGAACAATAATGATCATGATGTAGCGTAGAATTTGAATAGTCAAATTCTTATCAAAGACCCTTCCCAATATTAAATCATAAATATCCTTATGCTACTCATAAGTTCAATTTCTCAACTCGCAACTTTCCACTTTACTTCAAAAGCTCTTGATCTTGTGATGCCTCAACGATCAGATTTACAACCATCTGTACAGTAAAGGATTTCAGAAAATGGTCGAGATCATTTCAATATCCCCATCGCAATATTATTTGCACGATTCTAAAGCTTTGCCGCCTGTGTATCCCGTAATTGAAACCAACTACCGGATCTGCTCAATCGGAAGTTCCAATTGAGTGCTTGCTTATAATAGACCCAAATATGGCCACTTACCTTGAATCATGAAGATGTACAAGGAAATGGATCATTTACAACACAGTAGAGTATAATAGTTTGTTAGTATTGTGATGTCATCAATATTTTATACATACTCGTATATAGAAAACCTGTGTAAAGACTAACAACAGCGAAAAAACACAGCCATATTTCAAATTTTTCAACTGACTTGTTTCTTTTTGAAAGACTATTTAATCTGTAAGTAGTCAAATCTTGTGTCTACTTTGATTGATTGTTGTTATTTTGGGCAAATAATTTCAAATAGGTACTGGAGATTTGATATGCAAAATGACATGATTACTTTGTAAAGTAATATAGTACTTTAATTATTGTGAATGTAAGGATTATGTCTGTGGATTATTATTATTCTATTCATTTCTTTTTCTTTTGAAGTGAAAACTTCTTTAGGCGCGTTGAGCACATTTGGGGTGAACAAAAATCATTGAACTCACGTCATCGTCATCGAACGCTTTCCATGAGCTATATGTATACTGTGTAAATATGTATTAGGTCCCCACCTATGAAATCCGAGTTTTTGTATGGAGAATTTTAAAGAAGTTGCATTTTTCATACCAACATTTTCTTAATTTAGGATATAACAACCATGAACACGAATGTTTAAAAACTAACTTAACGTAATATTCCACTTAGATTAAGCGACAAAAATAAGTTTTGGCTAGGTTAAAACAAATAGTGGAAATTTCTGGTCATTTCATTTCAAATGAGGAGTAATTTTTAAGGTATTTTTTATGTTTATAAAACTATAAGTAATAAGGTATTTTTACTATAGATAGTTGTCTATGATGATCATTATTCGATATAATACCAAGCAATTGATGAATATTTTAAATCATAGAAGTGACGAGGTTCTCTATTTGTGAGAAAAAAAAACGCCAATTTTATAGGTGGGAACCTAATATATGTTTTCACTTCTATCGGCAGTCCCCAAAGACTGACCCGCATGTCTTTTTTTCTTTCTCTTTTAGTTTTAATGAAGGTTTGAGTACTTTATGCGGCCTACCTAAATGTCTTTTCTTTGGTATTGTTCGTCGAGTCGTTGAGCTCCTTAAGTTCTGAGTTGAGCTCCACGATTACTGACAAATGCACTGACTGGGCAGGTCCACTCAAATCTGTGTGGTTCTTTGCTCAAAATACCATTTCAGATACATGGTCCTCATACGTCCTGACCAAGATTATGTCTGGACTTTAAAAGAGACTTTGAGTCCTGGATTTGTTGCACCATTTCTGCTCAGGGGTAGTCAGATAGGAAATGTCGACTCCAACCAGCTTATATTTTTTTAAATGTATTACGTGTAAAAGTGACTCCGATATCCTATTGTCCTACATTGTCTCAGATATGCAGTTCGGATTTCACCGGGGAAAATCCACCGAAGACGCGGTGTCACTTTTGACAAATCAAGTCCCGCACCACATAGAAAATAGAGAATGCTGTGTTGGTGTCTTTCTTTATTTGGCAAAAGCATTCGATACCGTGTCACCTGGTCTGCTTTTGAAGAAACTCGAGGCAACAGGCATAAGAGGAACTCTAGAATGGTTTCGCAGTTACTTAACATCGCGGTATCAATATTGTAAAATAGGCAGTTACCAGAGCAGGTCACTCCCTATCACGTTTGGTGTTCCGCTGGGAACTACCCTTGGCCCAACGCTGTTTACGCTGTATATTAATGACGTAGTAAATCTCCCTCTCAGAAACGGTACAGTGATATCCTACGCTGACGACACAGCCATCGTTTTCCACGACACGTCATGGGGCCGAGTGTATCAACTGTCGGAACAAGGCCTCACTCAGATAGCGCAATCCCTAGACACTAAACGCTAGTAAAAGTAAATATATTGTTTTCTCTAAAACAAGTTCCTCCAGTGCCTCTCAGACTAAGTCCTTAAAAATACACACCTGCCCACAGAAATACAATATTGCTTCACACCTGACACACCATCCCTGCGCATGCATAGTCCTTGAACGTACTGACACGATTAAATATCTCGGGGTAACCATAGACAGCAACTTAATATACAAAGCCCACATTATGCCCTTTCTTCAAGAGTACGTAAATACGTAATACACGTCTTGAAAAAACTCCGCGACTGTACTCCTATCGATATTTTGAGAATGGTCTACTTCGCACTCTGCTAGTCAATCATGCAGTACTGTATCTGCATTTGGGGACGTGCTATTAAAAGCACATTTATAACATTACAGAGGGCACAACGGGCCCTGATCAAGGTTGCACTAAAAAAACCTTTCAGATTCCCTACAGATCTTGTTTACCATGAGTTTCAAGTTCTCAGGGTACGATAAATATTTGTACTCCAAGCTACGCTTAAATATCACGATACAATAAAAAAACGGCCCGATTATAGCGACATAATAAACAAGCGTGTCTTCAGAGTACCCATACCAAAAGCCAAATCCGAACTAGCTAGACGCTGTACCTATTTTTCCCATCCCAATACTTACAACAAAGTTTTGAAAATCTGCGACCTAAAAGACTGCTCAACCACGACCTTTAAAAAAACCCTAACTTCAGCTCTTTTAAAATTATCATACGATGACACCGAAGCCTTGATATAGCACCCACACACACACACACACAAGCACACACACACAAGCACACACACCCACACAAGCACACACACACATATACATACATGCACACACAAACACACACCACAGCGCAAGTCAAACGATAACACTTGCTCTTTTATTTTGTGTTCAAATTCGCACGAATGTTCTATTTTATTTTCACTCATCTTTTGTTTATGGAAAATGTGTAATAATTATCTAACATTCTATAATTGTAATGTAACTTTTATAACTTTGAAAAATTCGCACTCCCTAGCCACAAGATACAAGCGACGCTTAGTTTGTGGCTCACCGAATATGTCACTTAGTATTGTTACTTTTTGATTAATAAACTTTATTATTATTATTTACAGGATAAACAATTTCAATTTCATTTCATTAAGGATTCGATGACTTCAATGATAAAGAGATCCAGATTTAGCTCGACAGCCTAACACACATTAAACCAAATTTATTGGTTTTTAACTATTGCGATCTTGCCTTATTTTCATCATGACGAAAAGCTCCGTATAACTTCAAAACTTTTTGAGCATACCCAAAATAAACACACGAACGAAAATATTTTCTGGTCTATGGTCTTTGACTGGCAATCCTTGTGCACAGACCTAACAACATTCCTCCAGTGTATAGATCTCGAGAAAAACATCAGTGACAGAAGCCAGAAAAGTGATCTAATAAAGGCTGCTTTTGCTCTGCTTTTCCTTTTAGGTTTGAACCCTAAAACAGTAAAAAATACTCTTAAAATCTTCAACAAAACCCAATTAACTCACAATTTATATCCAGAATCAGCAGCTTAGCCTCAGGAGCTGCGAGGTTGGTGTTAGATGCCTGACAGACGAGCCTCGCGTTCAGATGCTGTCGACCTACGTTGGGGAACGTCAGCGTGTTCGACGTCACGCCGTCAGGCCGCTGCTCGAACGAGTCGTCTATTACGGTGTTCTCGAGGTACCAAGTGAGGCGGGGGCGAGGGTCACCTGGGGAAAAACAAAAACATTTATGTACATCTATACTAATCCATATCTGAACAGGTACTTTACAATTTACATTTTGTTAAGTACCTGGTACTTGTTGAAAGGCCTACACTGTCCTCCCATACCTATTATTTGAAAATATTGTAAAAGCAAATATTGATTTTGGTCCATATTTTTACTAGCTGTTCGTGCCCGGCGTTCACCCGGGTGTAGTTTTGACTTTTCCGGTGGATCTTCCAAAATTTTCTTTCAAGCAAACCTTGTCTAGACATTTACGAATACAAAGAATCAGTCGAGCCATTCTCTAGTGATGATCTTTCATAGATATTGCAATAGATTTTTATTTATAGATAGCATTTTTTTTTATTACTCAAAATACACTAAACGTGAATTCATGCCAGCCTAGTACTTTTTGTTAGGTTACTCTCAGAAATTGTGCAAAATATGTCGTGAACAGAATACCGTCTTGTATGATGATTACTTTTTTTTTGCAATACCCGATTTGAATGAAACAACCTATATTCTGCTCCAAATTAATCTCTGTCTAACTATGAAAACTACGTGAAAATCCGTTTATAAGTTCCGGAGATGTGTGCGAACAAACAAACAGACAGACAGACACCAGATTCTACTGTTTTTTTTATATGTATGGTATCATAAATGCGATAGTAGCGATGTCTGTCTGTCTGTTATCTTTCATATTATGATTGTAGTTGTATAACTACCCCAAACAAGAATTTTAAATAGGAGCTCTGCTACTGATATAAACCTTACATTAATAATTATGAATGTATTTAATTCCTCTAAAAACATATTTCAGTCATTCCTGGCTAGGTATATTTAAATTGCTCCTGAAGTCTTCAAGAGATACCTGTAGAGTTTAAACATGTAACTCACTGTTTTCGTCGTTATTAATGTCGGTACTTAACTGACAAATACATGCGCTTTACGTGCCCACAGGGTCGCACACCGAGGACATATTTTAGCATCCTCAAGATTACCACGATCTTGGAAATTTGTTTTGTCAATGCTGCTCTCTGGGTTTTTTTTTTAGTTTATTGGGTTTTTGAATCTAGTTAGAGTTGTAACGTTTTAGCGAGGCAATATAGCGGTTATTGCCTTTCACTAAAATCTCTCCGTAGTAACCCAAACAATAAACTATGTATGTTTTTTAGGGTTCCGTAGTAAACAAGGAACCCTTATAGTTACGCCATGTCCGTCTGTCTGTCTGTCTGTCCGTCTGTCTGTCCGCGGGTTAGCTCAGAGACGGTTAGTACTAGAATGCTGTAATTTTGCACATGTATACATATTAATCATGCCGACAAAGTGGTAAAATAAAATTAAGAAAAATATTTTTTTGGGGTACCTCCCTTACACGTAAAGTGGGGATGTTTTTTTTTCCTCATCTACCCCATTTTGTGGGGTATAGTTAGAAAGGTCTTTCAAAAATATTGTGAGTTTGTCCAAACCATTTTTGGATTCAGGGATCCGTTTGCGAAATATTAAGCTTTTAATTGTTTTTTTTTTGTTAGAGTCAAGTGTCTCCCACCCCCTTCTACCTAAATGGTTGTACTTGGACTTGTGAAAAAATTCACAGCATTAGTATATATAACGAAATTAAAAGGAAAACTATGAGAGCTAAGGAGGCTTTACAGGTTAACGAGAAATAATCAACCAAATTAAACTTGCAGTTTGAAAAACATGATCTCCCATACATTTCGTATAGGAGAACACGTTTTTCAACTACAATGTTAAGTTTGTTCTTGGGATAAATTCATCCCAACTACGGAACCCTTCATTGTGCGTGGTCCAACACCCACTTGGCCGGTTTTGTTATTGGAACATGTTGAAGATCACGATAGATATTGATTCAGGACGCTAACGGACTTTTTTTTTTTTTTTTTTTTATAAAAATGCTAGATAATGAAGGTGGGTCACTGACTGCTTTTGCCATGCTAAAACAAGTCGATTCTTTGTTTCTTTCAGATGATTGACACAACATCGCGATGCGACACCGGTTATTGTTATACCGTGGAATTTTCTTAGAAATTGTATTGTTCGAGTCGCATCGCGCTTGTCTGCATGACCCTTAACTAAGGTATTGGGCTTGAAAGCTATAATAAACAGCGTTAAAATAGTGTTCGATGTTTCACCGCCCATTGTGTCACCCTATGTACAATTTCTACATTTACGTCTGTAATTTTGATGGTGTAAGTACATAATTTTGATAGATAAATAGATAGAATACTAATAATAAATAATAACAATAATTATAACTAATCGACACATGAATAGAGCCAACTCTAGGTTTGACTCCGTGGAGATTAACAAGTGTTATAAACCTAAGATTATGTTTTTACAAAGCGAGAGACAAGTTACTTCTAGCATTCGAAATCACCGTAAAAGTTGTTATTGTATGTGTTATAATACCTAATACCAACGATCAAAAGAATCTCACAAGATCTGAAAGTAATAAATACCAGTTTACAATGTTCTACAACTTCAATAAAGACTCTAATCTTGACTTGACACTTGTATGATTCGACACGTGTCCTCTAAGTTAATGTCTTCGTATTGAGGCAGACGCAGAAGTTATTGCTGTCATGAAAAAAGTTGCGATTTATCGAACTGTCAGAATAAATATAAAATAACTCAACCTCAAATGAAGGATCAGAATATTTCGTTCTTAATAAGAAAGCTTACTGAAGAGATTTAAAGTAGACACCGAAAGTTCTTAGAGTGACAAAAAAAAAGATAAAATGTTTTGGCATCGCGAAAGTCGCCTCAGACTGTTTGACACTCTTGTCTCTGTCAGACCTCTAGAGGCATCGTCACTCAGAGGATTTAAGAATTCATAACGGAGTCTTTATTTTTGAGAATTGTTATGATTAGGAATGAAAATGTTTAGTTTTGTAACTTTGAACAATCATTTTTATTTAGGTCGAGATCTATAAACGTTACTTATATTTCATGCTTCGATTTAGACATGTTCCCGTCTCTGTAACGTACTTGTGGTTTGAAAGTTGTGCGACAGTGACAGGTAGATATATAACGTTTACTAAGTACGTTCTAAGTAACGTTTATACATCTCGACCTTATAGACAACATTTCTTTTAGTACATTTTTTTAATATTTGTAAGCACGTCGTCAACAATGACTGTTTCCTCATAAAACAAGTCGAAGTAGTGACACTTGTTTGGATATCGTGAAAAGTAAACATGAGATTCGGTCCAGAAAATTGATCATCCCAGTTACTTCCGTGCTAACCTAAATTTTTCCAATACGTTCAGATCTTTCTTACCGACAATCATTCGAAACGCCAGCCAAGCAATACATAACAATATTACACAAATAATTTATAAGCAACCCGTATTTATCAGATTGCGAGATGCACAATGCCAGCACATCAACGCGCCATGATTATTTGGCAAATACACAAAAATATCTACAATACTTGGGGTGGATTAGATTTTTTCCTCAACCAAACAGTAAAATGATTAGTTGACCTACTCCTGGAAATTGAGGAAAATGTATTGACTAATGTTTGGTAGGAAAAAAATAACTGTTAAATAAAAACCGGCCAAGTGAGTGTCGGACCACGCAAAATGAAGGGTTCCGTAGTTGGGATGAATTTAGCCCAAGAATAAACTTAACATTGCAGTTTGAAAAACATGTTCTCCCATACGGAATGTATGCAAGAACATGTTTTTCAAACGACAAATTTAAGTTGGTCGATTATTACTCGTTAACCTGTACATCCTACTTAGCTGTGATAGTTTTTCTTTTAATTTCGTTCTATATACTACTGCTATGAATTCTTTCACAAATCCAAGTACAACCATTTAGCTGGCAGGGGGGGGGGACACTTGACTCTAACCAAAATTTGCAGTTAAAAGCTTAATATTTCGAAACGGATCCCTGAATCCAAAAATGGTTTTCGCAAACTTTTTTTTCTCAGTTACTTTTAATGATAATCTGGCAGTTTGAGTACTTTATGCGGCCTACCCAAATGTCCTTTCTTTGATATTGTTCGTCGAGTCGTTGAACTTCTTAAACTCTGAGTTGAGCTGCACGGTCACTGACAAATGCGAGCACTGACTGGATAGGTCCTCTCAATCTGTGTGGTTCTTTCCTCAAAAGACCATCTCAGACATCAATCTACATGATCTACACATCATCTGACCAAGATTATGTCTGGACTTTTATAAGAGACTGTGACCTCTGAGTTTGTTTCGGCCTTTCTTCTCGGAGTAGTCAGATAGGAAACGCCAACCTCATCTAGTTAAAAAAAATATGATTGACGTGTAAAAGTGTTTTGTCCAAACCCACTTACAGAAATAAAATTATTTATCATTTATCATTTACGGAACCCTAAAAAGGAACTGTCATGGTGGGTTAGAGACTTAGAGACCCATTTGTTATGGTTTCGAAACCTGTCATTTTCGATTATTTGAGGTATATAATCAGCCCATGATGTTCCCACTGCTGGGACACAGGCGTCGTCTCTGGGAGAGGGAACGGGCCGTAATCCACCACGGCCCAGTGCGAGTTGGTAGATGTCACATGTCTACGAATTTTTAGTTCTAGGATATGCCGGTTTCCTCACGATGTGTTTCTTCACCGTTTTGAGAGCAGTGGTGATGACATAATTTACACATAGTATAGCGCCTGTCAGGGTTTGAACCTAAGACCTAAGTCGTGTATGTTACCGCTGGCCCACCACCACCACAGACTCTTTAAGGCTGGTTTTTAGGTAAAAGTACTTATTACTATTACTTTATAGGTAATAACTATACGTATAATTTAAATCACCAACAGTGCTGTAGATTAAAAGAAATACATCACCAACACGCACGCAAGCGATGTGATTTCAATGTTCGTAAATTTATCGCTATAGGAATATTTTTAATTAAAAATAGATTTTTATTTCCATCAAAAGCTTTAAATGATAAATTATATTTACACATAAACATAACATGACCTCTGTAATGATAATTTATTCCTGTTTGTTGGTTTTTAACACACAAAAAATACCAACACGTCAATAAAAAAATCAATAAATTATGTTTAACAATACAAAAAAAATCAAAAGATTCATCCTAACGACATAAAATCGTAATTGCTTTATCAAAAACATGAATTCGTCCATAACAAATAAGGCTCAAATGCATTTCAAAAACTCGAATGTGACAACAATGGCTGAACAAGACGGGGAATCTAAAAAGGATTCACAAATACTCCAAAATAACAAGTGTGGAAATGCGAGCGAAACTTATCAGAGGCATAGCAGTGAAAAAACAGATGTTATTGGTATCTTTCTATTGTTTCATCAATCCAGCTAGCTCTGTTATCATTTTGAATAGCATTGTTTTGTAGTAGGTACAGTTTTAATAATAGTATCACTGTCAAAATCACTAAAGACTAATAATAAAACAAAATCCAGCCTGAATTAACACATAAATTACCTGCTTAGGAAAAGCCTCTTCAAATACGGAAGAGAATATAAATAGAAGAAAATAAATATTAATGTTTAAATCCAATATATTCAGTGGTAAAAATTATATGTACACAATTAGTTATCAGCCTACCTACCTACACAAAACGAAAGAGTAGATTAATATTAAAATTGTTAACAAATATCTATAATAGCCCTCCTCCTAATTTTTATGTTGTTATGCCCGACAGGGCCCACAATGCTCCAAAACTAATGTATGTCTTTATGTACCTACCACCTAAGTTCACATTGTGGAATGCAATAAACGTATTGAGTATTGAGTATTGAGAAATGAGCATTTATAACCACTATGGGCCCTCTTTGTGTTCGCAATTTCCGACTAGAGATATCTAATATACATTCTTAATTACTCCTCTAATTACATAGTTCCCTATTACACGAGATTAAACATAACTAGTGATGTAACGAATACGAATATTCGTATTCGCCGAATACGTCCACGACATTCGTAATAAGTGACTTCCTGGAAATCCCATAAATTGCGTTGCGAAATATTGCGAAAATATTTATTTCTTGATTAAAACTTCCACGGTGGCCTCTGAAAGGCTATTTTCAACAGCAGGAAATATACAGACAGAAAAAAGGAATCATTTGTCGCCAGAAAACTTGCTACTATTATGATCTTAAAATATATTTTTTACTATAGTTAATTTTATTGATAAAATTAGATGTAAATATTTATTTTGCTTAGCGTGTTTAATTTCCTTTCACCTTCTTTGACTAATAATTGCACGCAGCTATTATAGAATCAGGTACTCGTAGTCGGCGAATAGTACAATCGGTATTCGTATTCGTAAAAGTAGTATTCGTTGCATCACTAATGATAACATAACAAATATCTTTGCCTACACCTTTTTCAGGGCATGCTCAATACATGTGTGAGTTAACGTTATTTTACTCCTAAATTAACATGTTCTGTTTTTTTGATGTGTAACATCTTACCTTCCGCTTTCCTGCAAATATTTTCTCTCGCTTTTTTGCCATCTGTTGGTGTGATTTCGTGAAAAGGGACGGAAGTGTGTAACAGGAAGCCGGGGAATCGCGCGCTATTTAATTTGACCAATGAGCGCGCGCGGTGCTAGTTGGGTAACAGATACGATTCCTATTGGTTATTTTAAGACTAAAAAGTTTTGTGATTTCACGATGGGTTTTCAACGGTTTTTAAATGGTTAATCACAAGTACATGTCTCATATTTTAGTTATCATAAATGTATTGTCTCCGCTCTCCCCCAAATTGAACCAAAATAACTGCCTTCAATAAAAACTGCATTATTCCTACTGTTAATTTCATAAAATACAATTTTCATTTAAAAATAATTATTCTTCGTTACGAAAAATTATTTCAAATAATATACCTGAATCATTTTTTTCAGGATGTTAATGTTGCTTAATATCAAGGTGAGATGTCAGATGTTACACATCATATGCAACTACTATAAAGTGTAAGGCTTGTTGGTTTTTCTTTTTCATAATTAGGTCGGCTTCCAATCATTTAATCAATCAATCTACCTAGCCTCTTCCTAACATGTTGGGGTCAGCTTCCAGTGTAACCAGATGCAACTGAATACCAGTATTTTACATGAAGCGACTGCCTAACTGGCCACCACAACCCGGTTACTGGGTACCACGATACCCCTTGGTAAGACAGCTGTTGTCAGACTTTTGTCTAGTCTTCCAACCATTCATAAGCTTACAATTTGGTCCTAATGACGTCGTAAGGCGATCAGGGATAGCAGTCTTTGTGAATTTATGACATCAGCTGTCACCCTCAGGTCCTTTCAATATTGTTTAATCAATCTTAATAAAATCAAGATTGAATATAACATTAATAATGGCTAATAACAAGGATCACTAATCCAAAGGTAAGCCTTTCATGTTCAAGAATTTCATTAATTAGATTTGATTAGATTACAAGATGAAGATCGGAATCCAATGAATAATTCAAGATCTTCAAGGCGTTTAAGAAAATTGATATTTTTGTTCATTTGCATAGATTTGAAGACGATTGTAATAATGGATTTGAATGCGCTGTTTCTTTTTTTTTATATTACTTGAAAAACATGTACCGAGCACTGTGGCTTTAAATGATAAAATTTTCTAATCAAGTAAATGCTTTATTTAAAAAAAAAAACTTGAGCCTTGTGAGCGCTTGTTATAATTTTATTTTATAATGGCTTACACTGTAGTGCTTTTTTCTTTTATTACGTTGCTCATAACTATTATGTTTAATATTGTCTTAACGCTTTGTGCACTAAAAAACTTAGTTTATACTACTAATTGCTACACAAGTGGCGAGCACTAATTTCCGCGCTGCTCACAATAGAAAAAAATAAAAGCGAAATACTCCACCAGCAAATGCGGGAAATTCTAGCCACAAAAACTCAGTGAATACACTCAGTATTATAGTGCAAACTCTTTGTTATAGAGTCAAGATAAAACAGTTTTTTATAGAGATCTTAATCTAGCTTTGAACTGTAAAAACACACTTGATCGCAAGATAAATACATAAAAGCACAGTTTATACTTAACTTACTCTAAAAAGCGCCACACACACACGATTGACGCGGCCACCAGTAGGTGGCCGCGTCAATCGAACTTCAATCGAAGCTCAATTTATTTAATACATAATATTCCATAGACTGCTTTCTTGGTGTAGTAATCAAAAGCGCTACTGCTGAGCATGATGTCCTGGGTTCGATCCCCAAGTGTTGGAATTTCTCAGTAGCAGCCCGGAGTACCGCAGTCTGAATTTGTGCTCGGTTGATGACAATAGGCTCGCCCCCTATTACGTGGGATTTAAACATAAGTGGCGAAATGTGGGTGTACTATAGGTGCACCTCTGAGCAACCCCTCGGGGTAACAAGGCATGATGTTATGTTATTCAAATGACTTGAAAAATAAAAAAGAATCTCACTGCAACTTGGAGCTTCCTTCAATGACGATAATTTCAATATTCGATATACTTAATAATAATAATCATCTCAAAACTATTAGATATAATAATAATCTTGTAGACCTTTATTTAAGAAATTAGGATTACTAACTCTACCTAGAAGTAGGATTATTTGTTAAAAAGCCCTCTGAACGTTATACTAAAGCCATAGTAAATAAAAAATCCTTCCAAGAGATCCAAGCCGACTGATTGTCACAAGATGTAGTCTAGTCTAGATGTAGACTAGTTCAGAACAATTGTTACTATACGTCTGTCAAAATCTATAGCCAAATACCCAAACAGATCAGAGAGTACTACTACTACTAGTTCCACTAAAGTACTTTAAAAATAACCTTTTTTTTTAACTTCATTATCTCAATAGTAACAATTGAAGTGTATATAATTTTATTATAAGGTATTTTTTGCATGCTGAAATAGTAAGTAAGCAAAATAAGTGGAACTTCTTATATTTAAGTTAAGACCTATCATCTACCATATTTTATGCAAAATAAAGAAATTATAATTCTTAATTATTGATTTAATTCCGCAATGTATGCTGTACTAAGGCGGTAACTAGGCTTTAAACATAATAAGATCATTATGAACCCTGTCGGGCATAGCAAGCTGGTTAGGAGAGTGGGGGCTTTAAAACTTAACTTATCAGCCTACATTCCTGTTTATAATGTTCCACTCATGTTGACCGTCAAAACTAGCCACCCATGATAACATGAAAGGTCTAGTTCGTGTCGCAATGAGAGAAGAATAGTTAGGACTTACCTCCAAAGCACTCGCATGCAAGTTCCAGGGTGTCTCCCTCATTATAGGGCTCCAGCAGTCGCGTGTGGCTTCTGGTCTTTGCGTCCATTATGGTTGGACGGTTTGGCGGTGCTGAGGACGAAAAGAAAAGAACATTTACTCTAATAGTTATAGGATAACGTCTTCTAGATTTCATAGAAATAAGTTATGCCAGCGTTTTACGATACCTAATGGCATAGATAGTTACTTACGACTTTGTCTCTAGGTTAGGGGCGCATTATGAGTGTCATGACTCATAGGACCAATTTACTCGAGACGAAATTTATGGGTAAAGTTACGCTTCGGTTTATAGAAATCAGAGTGCATTTTGGCCTGATTATGACAGATCGAAGCGTAAAATTACGCAAATTTTCGTCTCTGTAACTTACATAATGAGGTTTTAATAATGTAATAGGCAAACGGTATGTTGAATTATTCATAGTATAAAACAAAGTCGCTTTTAGTGTGTCTGTGTAACCGCTTAGATCTTCTAAGCTATGCAATGGATTTTGTGTTACGGTTCTCACCATAATTTTGAGCACATATTGCGAAAAATAACGTTAATTCGTACACTTAGATTTAATACAGAAATCTCCATGATTTGACCCGTCACCATTGCACCCGTGCGAAGCTGGGCCAGTCACAAGTTCAAATAAAAAAGAAAAACTTAGAAACGAACTCGACTGCAAGTCACTATCATTATTAAGTCAGTTCATAGACATAGGGTGTTACTACCATAATAGGCTTTCACGTAGATTTTCTCGAGCAGATAGTACGTTATCGATCGATAACTCAACACATTGCTATTTGTTGTAGCACGCAGCATAAATCACACGGCTCTGTATTAATATCGCCTCGGGAATAACATAGTTACACTATGTGGTCCTAAGGTACGACTTCATCGTCTTATGGCTTCATGGCTTATACAGGGTAAGCAGCTTTTGGAATGGGTTACAGGGTAAAAATAGAGAAAAAACCTGGAAACCAAAGAAAATTACATTTGTCTCTTTTGCAGTTCAATTCTACCACGCGTTGCTATTGGAATTTCTACAAACAGAAGAATTACTAGCGTGGGGCAACGTCTTTCAAACTTGGTTGCGTTTACAAACACAAATCCACGTCCACACACAGCAGGAGTTTTCTATTACAAACAATTGAAAACGTAGTTTCTAGGAATTCCTTTAAAATAGAACCATGATGTTTCCTATTTTTCATTTTTTTACACGCTAAAACGCTCCAGCGGTAGTTTGAATTGCATCAATCTAAATTACAGCCACAATAATATGTTTTTAGTGAAAACTAAATAATGT
Source organism: Agrochola lota (assembly GCA_947364205.1). Classification (NCBI taxonomy): domain Eukaryota; kingdom Metazoa; phylum Arthropoda; class Insecta; order Lepidoptera; family Noctuidae; genus Agrochola; species Agrochola lota. The sequence goes on along the minus strand of OX376235.1, from coordinate 1,317,801 downwards.
ACCTAAGTAAACAAACTTGCTTATTTGACAACAGTTTAAATAGCAAATGAGAGCACTTTAGGTAAACTAACATTGACATACTGCACAAAGCACAAAGGTTTAATACTAATACCATTCGTGTATCGTATTACACGGAAATGTACCTTGATTTGAATGTGAATCTAAAATGCGAATGTGACTTAATGTTTGTAACTTAATTACACTGGCTTAGTGGAAATGAAATGAGTAATCAATTAACTCAGCCTATCCCAGACCACTGCTAGCCATAGGCCTCTCCCAGGCTGCGCCACAACACCCTGTCCTCCGCCTTCCGCATCCAGTTTATCCCAGCCACCTTTTTAAGGTCATCAGTCCATGTAGCTGGGAGGCGTCCCAAACTACGCTTGCCGATACACGGTCTCCACTCCAAGACACTTCTACTCCACCGGCTATCAGACGTTCGACACACATGGCCAGCCCACTGCCACTTCAGCTTGCTTACTCTGCAAGCTACTATGCCGGTAACTTTGGTTCTTTTCCGGATATTTTTCATATTGTAAATGAGTAATAACGACCTATAATTGTTCCATTCACTCAAAGACGTCTTCACAGAACGTCAGGGCAACGATACCCATATTAAGCTCGGTTTTTTTTTAAATCAACTTACGTTCATGTAATTCTTTGGGCCCAAAATATAGTGCGTGCTTATTACGAGTTGCCTACAGTTCCTCAAGAGTTTTTTCTTCATGAAAAGCAAAGAAAACATCTTTTTGATAGCGAAGTAGTACAGTCAGGGAAATGAATTGTCAAGCTTTCAAGGAATGGCAGTTGTGATTTGAATATAAACGGACAATTTAAGTTGGTAGTAAATTTACTTAACAATTAATTTCTCTGAATTTACTTACAATGATTTGAAACTTAGGATCCTTGTGCTCAATCACAAGACACTAGTAAAATGTTTTGCAAAATTAAAACTAAATATTTTTGCAAAACATTTCACTGTCATACAAATCCGCAAAGTAACGCCTTATTCCATAACAAAACACTTACTCGACTTTTGAGTCACCACGACAAACCCATTAACAGTGTCAAAACATTCTGACATTCATTCGTTTATCTCCATAGAATCAACCACAATATTGCAAACTTAAATCAGACCCTTCAAAGTCCTCTAACGGTCGGCAGTCGAACCCCAGACCTCAGTTATAAGTTAAGCCGCAAACCACGTCACACAACTACGCAAAACGTTTAGCCAGAACTTTTATCTGATTCAATTTAACGGGTTCCGTGTGAAAACGTTATAAACGAACAAGAAAACTTTGCTCTTTGATAATGTAGATTTATCAGTTCCAAGTCTTAATGCAAGCCACGCTTCAGGCCAAGGATAATTGGAGCAACGTAGAAAGTTATATGGTGATGTCACAAATCCATTGTGGTTTAGAAATTGTTAGAGAGAAACAATGAAATGGATATGAAAATATCCATCGCAAAGAGTGTATGCGTCAATGTGGGTGAAGCCTCCTCTCAAAAATAACAGTATTGTTGATTGTTTGTTTTGAAACGGCGCACTATGGGACCAACCGGTATTTTCCATCTCAAAAATCGATAACTCTGTTGTTTTGTGATTTATCTCCTTGATTTTTTTTTAACGTATTTGTGAATATCTAGGCAATAAAAGAAATCAAACATCATCATTCTAAAAAAAATATTTTTTCCGAAAAAAAAATGACAAAGATAAAGTTATACGAAATTTCATACAAAAAATCATACAGTTATATTAAAATAGCAATAAAAGTTAGACTTATGCTTAAAATAAGTTTAAAACTAAATTATTATTATTAAACAAACAGTTACATGACAAAAAAAAATTATTACTTAAACTTATCCTACTCATCACTTTCTATTTCCAACAATTCTTTAGCTTCGTCAAATAATTCTTTGGATATTAGAAAACTTGGTTTATTTAAGCTAGATTTATAAGGATCAGATGTATATAACAAAATATGCAGAACGTCTTCGTTTGTTGCTGATCTGGAACACTTCCTAGCGTGATGTAACCTATATTTCTTATAATCTTTATTTCGAGCTTCCTGGGCATCTTCGGATAATTGTCCTATAGGCAAAACTGCATAATGCTCTATTATTTTAGCACCATATATAAGTACTTTATGGACCGAAGATGGCATGTAGTACCAGTTATATTTGCTTACATATAATTGCGCGGTTACCAATGTATACTGACCAAATTTTTCTGCGTTTATAGGAAATCCCGATGACATAGTTTGAAGAATTACATATAGTCTCTTGATTAATTCTTCATCAATTCCGGTTATCTCTGCAGAACATTGGTAATTTTGGAAAAACCTCCTTGCCGTATTACCGTCATTGCTATTACCGGAACCTTGACGTGGTTTATCAATATGCAAGCCAAGCACTTCTCGGAAACGTTTTTGGACAATTTTTTTCTTGTCTTCTTTAAGTTGCTTGTTTTCTGGAGTTGTTGCAGACCACTTCTCAAAACCTAAATTGTAAGAAATATGGAGGATCATTTCCATAAATCTTATCCATGCGTGTAGCGTCGACAATCCGTATTTAAACGCATTTTCATTTTCAACTCTCGTTGTAACTTTTAAAAGATCATTCATTTGTCTGGGAGTTGCTCCACAAACAGTGCAGGTAGCACTGGATGATGTGTTTGTCAACACTTGAGCAACTTTCCCATCAATCATTGTCATAAACAGTTGATGTTTAACTTCGATGACTTTGTCTTCTATTGACACAAGAGTTGGAATCAATTGATTAATTTTGGCTTCAATTTCACTGACAACCGCTGTAGTTTTTTCGGGAGTTTCTTTTGCAAATTCTAATGAAATTGGTCTGCAATATCTAACAGATGAGCAAGTAGGGTTTTTCCATATGACCGTAGAAGTTTCTTCGTCTACTAGTCGCAGTGGTACAAGGGACACTATAAACAAATTAGCGTCCGATATTTGTTCGTTTTCTTCCGGTAGAGTTTGTTTATACTCACTTTGCCCGGAGGATCCATCACATCCCCATTTAGTGAAAAGCTTGAGACGATTGTAAGTCGATCCTGACTTTATCCTTATAATACAGCAGACTGTATGGTCTAAGAGATCTTGCAGGTTGATTTTTGCGCTTATATTTGTCACCGTAATGCTGGATGCAGGCGGATAGCAAGCCTTTTTTGCTTCACTTAGTGTTTGATACGAAGGCAATACAGAACTTAAATTCTTATCAACGAGCCTTTTTCTTAGGTACGCATATTGTGCTTTGGTTAAATCAGTTTCAATGCATATACTCAATGCTACCTCTTTTGTAAAGGAAAGTGCGTTATCTGGATTGAGTATGTTTTGTAGAATAACTTTTTTCTCTTCTTTTTCCTTATTTCTGATAATAGTCACAATCGACGCTTCGTCATTTTCCCCCATGGATCTTAAACCTTGCACATAAGCGTTACGGACATGTCCCATTCCATACTCCTGGACCAGCTCCATATTTTTTCGTTTCTTTGTGTTTTCCGAGCACTCGTCATATTGTTTTGTTGGTCTTCCACGTTCACCAGAAGTATTCAAACCAGAATTTACAGTGGTTGAGGTACTGCAAGAATTCAATGATACTTTAAACTCACCATTTAACCAATTTGAGTATAGGCTCTCGAACCGGTCCGGCTTTCTTTGAGCTTTGGTCCATTTCTGGTTGCAACTCGATGTTAGATTTTTTTGAATACTCTCTATTACAGTATTAACGTCAGTTTCTGATAGTTGTAAATTTTCCAATAAATATTTTTTGAGGTCTGAAGTACTTTTCCCTTTTATTATTTGATCACAAAGATCGCGTCGAACACAAACGAATTCACTCATTGTTAGATAATAATGTTTTTTATGCGTTAATTGTTATTGAAAAGAAGTATCTGAACACTTTGATGAATCGTATGCTGAACATACACGGGTATTTAAAGGACTAATATTTTAGTACCTTGTGCAAAAACCATAGGACAATTGATTATAACAGTTCTCATCGAAATAGTGTAATCAGTACTGATTGTAATTATTTACCACAACAGATAAATAGAACTTCCGCAGCAATATAGTTTATCATACTTGTGGTTAAGGTGACCACCCCAAACAAAATTGCCATGGGAAGATTCTTTCAAATATAATAGCAGTTTTTTAATTTGCAAATGTATGTTTTTATCATAGAAATAGAAAAAAACAATATAGACATCAAAGGATAATAACTAAATATAATATTTCATAATAAAAAAGAAGAACCGTAATTTTCGAGGATTTTTCCCCGATTGACATTATTGCTTCAAAATCACCTCTGGCGCAAAAAACGCGCAAGTTTTTTTTAAATCCTCATATTACTGAGTAGATAAGGTCTCTAATAGAGTAATTAACTTGACACCGGCTGCTTTCGGCAACAACGAAAACTCCAATTGAAATTAACAAAAACTAAATTTTCTTTACTTCACTAAAAAAATATTAAAAAATTAAATAAAAATATTTTTTTTACAAAAACTGAACGTGGTTGCAAAGTGTATATTCTAAGCTATCTAATGATGTATAACACTAATATGTTTCCTTGGAAAACTTCCGAATAATTATGTGTTGAACTCCCTTAACGGTAATTTAATTGGCATGAAAATATTTATGCCCAATGTTTGAGGTTCATTTTATAAACGTAAAACTTTATATTTTTTTATATTTTGTAATTTATTCGTAAGTTCCATCTTTTGAGAGTATAAAACCATAAAACAATCTATGGATTTACGACTTTCGACAAAACCATTTTTGAGATGGAAAATACTGTTTGGTCCCATAGTGCGGCGGACCGTACTCTTGATTGTTATCGTTTGTAAATATAAGCGGCTACTGTCCACCCAATCAAATATGCGGCAAATACCTACAGATACACAGCGAAGTTTTTCTCAGTATTGATACATTCGGACTTTTCTAATGCAATCATTCTCGAATTTTCACAGTGAACTGACACTACATACAGGGACACACCGGGCGGGGGGGCCTGTCTGTGGCGCGTGAGTCGCCGATGGTACGAAATGTTACCATTTTAAATATTATATTTTTTATAAAAATTTAGGACTTGTGTATTGTATTTATTCATTTTATCTTATGTTATTTTTCTCTGCTGCACCGGTTGACGTCATAACGTCAACGCCGGCTGTCGCTGAAAACCAGCGCTGGGGCTCTGTCTCGCATAGGGTCGCAGCTTTATGCTGAGCGATGGCCGTTTTGCGTGGATGTGACGCATGTTTTCCCCCAAACTGTTTATTTTCGTGTTTTCTTCTTACCTTGCGTCATGTGTACCGCAAATAAACGTATTTTCTTTCTTTTTCTTTTTTTTACCTGATATTACAGACAGGGAAATTCATTGTTAAGCAATCTGACAACCACTTAGGTTGTCTAATTACTAACAGCTCTAACAAAAATCTAAACACTACCTACTTAAATTTTAATGTCCATTTGATAATTTTTAAATTTTCCGTCACAACTGCCATAAAGGCTTGTGCAGACCAGCGCGACTTGTCGCGCGACGCGACACGAGCAATACAATTTCTAAGAAAACTTCACAGTATAACAATAACCGGTGACGCTTCGCGCGACAAGTCGCGCTGGTCTGCACAAGCCTTTAGCCGTGTTAAAGCCCTTTTATACAACTGTCAAAGAATGACAGCCGCTGTGATTTGAATATACCGACAATTTAAGTTGGTAGTCAATTCGCTTACAAATACTTTCCCTAAATTTACATAATATGTAGTTGTATTCACAATGGTAGTAAAATTATCAAAATAAACAGCAGGCCTTAAACACGGAACAATGTTAAAATGTTATGTTTTTATATCGCCCGCTCCAACTGAATGTAAATCGAGAAAAATGAGCTTCCACGTTGTTGCAGAGCGATAAACTAGCCACCTGCTGTTTCTCGCACTTTCGCAATGTTTAAACTTAACATTATCATTGTTTATTTAGTGTGCTGTTTCAACGAGATTCCTATTTACCTGACGAAGCGGCGAAGTCAAAAAGGAAGGGTTAGGTTTTGACCTATGTATGTATGTATGTGTGTGTGTGTATGTCAGTCTCTATGTTCCTTAACTACTAAACAGCTGAATTAATGATATTTCATTAGATTCGTCTTCATTTTGCGAGTGCCACTGGGTATACTAAAAATAAAAAAATCTAAAAGACAGGTTTTCGGCGTCAAATGTATGTTTAAAAAAAAAACTTCCATTGAAGGGGTTTATACGTACATTGTTACCAAGTATTTCATTGGTGATTACAAAAATATATTAAAATGATGTGTTTAAATACAATTTTGAATGAGAAATGGTAAATAAACTAAAAAGCAGAAAATAAAAACAGTTATAAAAAAAAACTAAAAAACATAACTAAAACGAGGAAAAACACATTATAATCAATAAAATTTTGCAAAAAAAGTTAAACCATATTTCAGGTTATTGGTTTGTCGGCCTGCGATACTAAATTTCTATTGAATATAATGCTTGTTTTTCTCTTTTCAGTTGTGTATTTGCAGTCAGTTTTTTTATTATCAAATGGAATTTATTTTTAAACTCACTTTCACTAAGGAGAAAAAAATTGTTGGTAAGCTGTTAAAAAGACTCTTTAAAGTTTTTCGATTTTTGTTAGAGCTGTCACTGAGTACAGTAGGTATCATACAACATCAAACATTATTGTGTCAATGATTAGCTTCTTAGTGCAACGTTTAAAACGTCCGTACCCTAGGACCTATACTTAGTAGTTTTAAGCTCGGGTTTATTTGGTGGATATTTAGAGCTTCAGGAGTAAGTTGTTCTCAATAATACTAAAACAACCGCCGCAGAATAAACTAATGGAATAAACAAAGAAGTATCAATACCAGGCAGAACGTAGACTTAAGCCTCTGGATTCTGAAAGATTGATTAAGTTTTTGTACAGTAGGTATATCTGTTGTCAAATCTCATTTAGTTGTTGTGATTACGTAATCGAAATAATAACAGCCAATTACTACTTATCTACTTGGGTACTATTAGATTGGACAACAGATTAAATTGAATTGGGCTTTCAGAATTATCCTAACTTCCTAACTATGTAATATTATAAATGAGAAAGTGAGTTTGTTTGCTTGTTAGTTACACTTTCACGCTAAAACGGCTGAACGGATTTGGATGAAATTTGGCACATGGGTAGACGACCTGGAGAAAGGCCTTTTATACCGATATTCCCACGGGATCGAGACTTATACGGGTGAAACCGCGGGGTGCGGGGGGCTATGTCCTTCTAGGTCCTTACGATAATATTAGTTTGGATTCAGAATTTCAGCTTTATAGCCCTCCAAAATTATTAATGTTTATTATCATAGTAACTGCCATCAAACATGGTAAAGAATAATGACCCGTATCAAGTTAAAATTTCTCTTAATTACACTGGTAATAGAATATGAACAGCTTGGCGTTAGTCGCGCTTGCGTGGCGAGTGCGTGTGAAAATAATCACGTTAGGAAAAATGTTAACGAGCTGTTAAACATTTTAATTTGAGCGTCTCATGTGTACACTCATTAATTGTGGATCTGTTAGACTGAATTATAATTACGCAGTGCGGCACACAGTGTATCAAGTTTGTGTAGAGAATATATTGCTTACGTGATTTTATTTGTATGAAGGTCGGTTCATTTTTCAGGCTTGGTTCTCCCGAGGGTTTGAGCAGGAGTCTATAGCAGTATTTTCGTCCTTAAATTATTCCACGTCTGGTCTCAGATTTTTTGTGCAAAAGAACTAGTTGTGCCTACAATTTTGTTCGTTAGACTTGTTTGGTTAGTTTTAGTGCTCATTCTTACTAAAACTTTCCGGATTAATTCCGGATTCAGTTTCAGTGTTCACGAAGCGTGTTAACAGCTGACTACTAAGGTCCACAAATCCAGAAATTACTTCATTATGGATCGTCATTATGGATTTATTTGTAGGTCACTATTTTCTTTTTAAACCATAATAATAATTATCCTATATATACAACAAACAGTAAATGGCCTAATAGCGTAACAGTAAATGGCCTAATAGCGGAGAGCCTCGACCAACACCTCAGGAGGCTCTCATTGCGCGGCTGGGTCAAGGGCTTGATTCAGAAAGCAGTACTCCTAGACACGGCACGCATCGTGAGGAGGTTCCTCTCTCTATAGCCCTGACAACCGGCAGCTTGAACCCTGTTCCTGATGCCGATGGGGCACTACTTATTATATTTTTAAATGTTTTTTTATTTCTTTTTTCATAAAATAAAAATATTTAAAAATGTAATTCATATGTATAAAAATGTAATAAAGGATTATCCTTAAAAATAAAAACAAATAGTCAGGTTATAAACTTACAGTTAGATACAAGACCTAGCTCCTAAAGACCCGTTTCCATTTTATACCGTTGAAGTAAAGATGTCCTTAAGAGCGATTATTTTGAAAGTGCGCAACGTCGCAAATAGCTGTCAAATATTTCGATTTTTTATTAATTTGGCGATATTACTTTATAGAAATAAGAAATATGGCTAACTAATGAGCTAAAATATTGATTATGAAATGAAATAATTAATATCGTTAAACCGAATATTTAGTTTTAGATTGGAAACTTTCCAAATGCCTTTTTTACACCTATAACTGTTACAACATCAAATTCAGTGTTATAATTGCAATTCATTATTAATATTCTAGTTCACTAGTTCGCCGTATTTCTTATTTCCATGCAGTAATATTGCCAAATTAATCGAAACAGGTATACCTATATTTGACAGCTATTTGCGACGTTACCAGCTTTTTGGATGAACGATCTTAAGTGAGAACTGCGAATAACAAAATGCATAGTGCCCTCACTGAAGAAAATAGTTACTGAAACACAAACTGATTCCTTCCAAAAATCTCCCAGACTTAACCTCCTGCACCATCTCGACTGTGCCAAGGCGGCATAATCCCTCGCTCCTGCCTAAGAAACGTTCGTTCTTTGTTCTCTCGGCTGCGAAACTCTTTGTCCCACATAATCACATCGCTCATTGTAACACTGTATCTAATTAAACGGTAGGCAATAATTTACGCTATTTCTTGTATTATTGGGGAAAATTGAACATGATAGGAACAGATTTTTTGGGTAATTCCAAACGTAGCAGTTGATTAAACACGCGATTAAGAGGAAGGTCGATTTCCTTCCTTACACTTCTGGGCTTTCTTGTCTTAAACAAAAAACGATGTATAAAGAGGTGTGTAGTAAAACATCAAGAAAAAATATTTAGAAAAAACAAAACGATATTTTAATATAACGTTTTCTTGTGCATTTCACAGTGTGCTGTGGCCGCTACAATAATATTAAATAAAGTTAAAAATAGGGGGTAGTATACAAGAAACGTTGAAAATACTCGTATTGTACGATGGTACGGAACCATTCGTGTGCGAGTTTGCAAGTCCGACTCGCACTTAGTCAGATGCGGCAAAAATAAATCCATTTTACCTACATTTTTGACAAGTTTTATTTATTTATTTAATACTTCAAGCACACAAATGTACAGAGGCGGACTGAATGCCATAGGCATTTTCTACCAGTCAACCTTTGGGCGATGCAGAAACAAACAGTGGCAGGTGCAATAGTGAGAATTGTGGAATAAATATTTATTTAAAACTATAAATATAATATATACGCCTAATTATATATAAACAATATAATAATTATTTATATATACGTTATTAGTTTTAGTCATTGATTGTCGCTCAGATGAGCGTGCGACTAGGGGGTTTATTTATAAACGTTTATAAATAACCCCTAGATGTTTAACGTTTTTAATTCCGGAATTATCCTTCTGATTTACCGAACGTTGATAGGTGCGGCTACATAAAACCCTTGGTAGCAGATAAACAAAGATATCTGCTTACATAGCACACAGGGTGCAAGAAACTTTGTTGTTACAAAAGCTAGAGGAGTTTCCTTGAAACAAAGTAATACTAATCTACAGCAAGGACACACCACACGGAAGACCAAACATTAAGAATGCATGCAAAACATTGAATTTATTCACATGTCTCTACATAGTCACAGGTTCCCCCAATGTCTCACACATTGGGCATGAAATAAATCCGGATCCCTTAAATCCCAAAGAACAGAACAACAGCTGTAATCGTCCGCATAAATGAATAACGGGCCGTGTCCGGGTCGTATCCGGGCCGTATCCCGGCGCACTTAGATTCTGGACCCAAACAATACCGAAAGGGAAAGGGTTTCTTAATGATGTAAGGAGATGGACTGGCGAGGTCCTTTTTCACGCGTGTTTAGCTTTAGAATACAGTAGAACATCGTGTGAAGATACCAACATTGTGAAAGTTTAATAAGTTCAATGTATGAGCACAGATCAACACAGATGGTTCACTCCGCAATTTAGGTATGAAGCTACAAGTAGGTACGCGGCGGGCTCGACTTGTCGAATTCAGCAGGCGTAACGTAGTCAGAAGATATAAGAGTTACGCGATAGAAAGAGAGGCAACTTCTAGGTGAATATAACTGAAGGTGATTAAAGGCCTGTGCAGACCAGCGTGACTTGTCGCGCGACGCGACGCCGGTTATTGTTATACCGTACAGTTTTCTTAGAAATTGCATTGTTTGAGTCGCGTCGTGCCGTCGCGTCGCGCTGGTCTGCACGAGCCTTAACGCTGTACGACCTGAATTGCACTTTATTGTGTCGTGGCAAGAGTCGCTTTTGATTTAAATGATTTTGCGGAGTGTACCATCTGTGTTCATCTGTGGTATGAGTATAATATTACAACACAAACTACCTAAGTACCTTTAAAACAGACAGTTGATTTTAGTTACCAAAGTTTAAGAGATTTATTTCGTTACAAAAAATTCGTTTCGTTATTTAAAAGAGTGTCCGTGGACTTTCCTGCCGGTTCTTCTCCATTGGTACCTACCTACTACGCTTTGGAATGGGCAACTAGCTTCATATTTCTGACTGACCGATTCCTTGAGAATTCAAAAGTGCCTGTAAATGGTTTAATTGAAACAAATGAAAAAAAAAAAAAAAACTTAAATTTGAAAAATAAATAATCTGATAAAAAAACATGATATTTACAAAATGGGTGTTTTGTCATTTAAAATTCAGATATATGTATAATATAATACTTTGAAGGCTGTATGTTTAATTGAATAATATTATGTTTGATTGAAATGAACATCCCTTATCAGTAAAATATACCCATTCGTTCGACGCTTACTATTTTATTGCTTAGCTTTCAAGTTTAGCTGCTACATAGCTACCTTTGCTAGTTGTAAATTCGTTTATCTGTTCACTATATTATTTAACCAGCTACACAAACCTACAAGGAAATAACAACAAAAAAACACCCAGGTACGTAATAAGTGCTCAAACTTACACCAAACAGCCACCGTAACTAAACAAAGCAATCGTGTCCCGAATTTCTGCCCATCAACCTTCGAATACCGACCCAAGACGTCCAAAATAAGAAATTTGTTCACGTATGAGTCCAAAAAACGTCCGCAGAAGTTAAATTTAATCGCATAACTAGTTAGGAAGAGAGGGCACGTACACGCACGTGCAACGGACGAAATGGGAAATTGTCCTTTTGCGAAATAACCTATTCATAGTGCGAAGCTAATGTGTCGTGAAAACTACTATTATGTACAGATGTATGGGAATTGCGTTCATTTGTTATAATATTTCGGTGTGCACGAAACGGCTGGTAATTTTGGCAGCGAAAGGTTAAAAGTATTTGGGAAAAATTGGCTGAATTTTCAGTTAATCCGTTGAGGCTTGTATAAGATTAGCAATTTTGACTGATTATTAAGCTTTTCAAGGCAGAAAATATTTCCAGCGTATTCTTTCTCAAAACGCAGTGTATTTTATTTTCGCCACCTCAATTCAATTTATTTCTTAATAGCGTTAGTGCGTCCCAAAGGCCCAACATATTTTAACTGGATTATTGCACCAAAAAGTATCACTGTGGTTAAAAAAGCATAGCCTGTATTTTTCAGCGCTAAATTCACGGTTTGCCCAATATTTTTCCTTCCTTATAGCACGATGTTGTCGCGTGCAACGAATGCCACACCACTTGCAGCGAAGCTTTTGCCACCACCAGGCGCACATTGCACCCGACAACCTGTCATTTATACCAAAGCTAAAAGTTTAGAATTTCACCGCAAAGCAAGAGTGAAAAAGTCTTTGGAAAAAACGCTTTTGAAGTGAGGTTGGCAATATTGGCATGTGAACGAATATACTCGACCTTTGAACGAAAAGGATCGCTTCAAATAAGAAGACGAATGAGTTGGCTACATAAAATATACTCAATAAATAAATATAAGTTATACGTACATAAATATTTGTAACATTAAAGGAAAAAATGACGGACGCGACCTCTACCGTTGGTCTTAGAAATGCGAGTTTCTTTTCTGCCGTGAGCAACCACTGTGACGAATTTACTGAATTCCTGTGGGATCGTAAAGAAATGGGATCGTCAATTTTAGACGCGGAATCGAGGGGTGACCTCTGATATAGGGATAATTTATAACATACCTACCTTTTATGAATATGGATTTGTTTGTGACATAACACTTTATTTGTTTACACTACGATTTGTTTTCAGTTGTGGTACACATTATAGACACAAATATCACACGTCCATGGCAAAAACAATTAGGTAGAGTAGAATACTCTTCATTATGTACTTAATTTATAAAGGCAATTTGGATTCATAGAGGGATCAAACGGACAATCCGTATCCAAGAAGGTCAAGGTTTTAGTCAATTACCCAATTAAGCCTTAATTTCCTCTCAGCCGTCATTTACGACAAATAAAAAGAAAAAAACAACTCAATCAATCTGCGTAGCCTTTTCCCAACTATGTGAGGTCGGCTTCCAGTCTAACTGGATGCAGCTGAATACCAGTATTTTACATGGAGCGACTGCCTATCTGACCTCCAAAACCCAGTAACTGGGTAATACGATAAGCTGTTCTGGTTGTTATGACTGGTTGTCAGACTTTCAGGCTTTTGACGACTCGTAACGACTGTCAAAGATCCACGAATGACAGCCGACACCAACGGTTTAACGTGCTTTCCGAGGCACGGAAGACTATCGGTATGAAAAGATGGTCACCCATCCACGGACAAACCACGGCAAGTTTAGCTTAACCTGATCGATCGACCCGTACGGCTGTTATTACTTAGCCACGAGCTCATCCTTAGCCACGACCTCTTCGAAAAAGAGATAAAAGCACCTGATAACATTATATTCTATGTTCTTACTTTACGATCGCCGTGGAACGTACAGTGAAATAATAATATAATTGGCTTCCGAAACTCCGCCGAGTTTCCATAATAAGACGTCATTAGATAATGTCAAGGAAGTTTCTTTTGTTTCTGCCTGACATTCTCGACTCAAACTTTAATCGTTATAACACGCTTTTTATTAGACCGAACTTTTCAAACACACTTCCTCTAAGCGGAAAAGCAAACGTCCCTTTATGGATATTTAGAATTGTTCACGGAATACTACTTCAGAAGTTTTCCATTCTCGAGAGTCCAGAACGCAAACTGAAGATAAATTAAAAATGCAAAAAAGAAAACGGGCGTGATAATTTTTTTTTTTTTAATATTCCATTATTCGCCGGCAGAACGTCGAATGGAGCCGAAACGCTCCGGAACTAATTTCGTTTCGGAATGATTGAAAATGTCTGTAATGGTATTTTCGGCGGACGTTTAGAAATGGTAAAGTTCTTTGATCGCACACGTTTAATGAAACACAAAAGACTCGACGTGTCCCTTTTACGAGAAAAAATATTATATAAAATATTAAGACTGATTCAGTTCCATTTTCCAGAAAGTTACCGGATTTAAGACTCCAAGTTTTGTAATGAATAACTGAATAAGAAAAATTAAGGGCCGTTTTATATTTACTCTATGTAACATTAAATTTTGTTTATATTTTATTCAATGTTCTGGAAATAGAAAATTAGATTGTGTTTGTATTGAAACTCGTGAAATATTGCAATTACTACCAATACAATATTGCTACCAATTGCAATAATATACTACTTACTTTAGATACTTTTTTTATTTAGGTTGCATTATGTTGCATTATTGGTTGTTTTTAAATTTTTCTGCAAATATGCTACGCTAACCTACGTTTATAATTTTATATTTAGTGAAATCCGTTCTTATATAAAATAATGATTTTAAAGGTATGAGGAACAGGGTGTAAAGTTCACTCATCCTCTACAGTCGTGTCTGGCGGGCAACTGCCCACTGATTGATGTCGGGGAAGTTATGTATATGGTGTTCGCGCGGTAAACTCTAATTGCGCTATGCAGGATTTGTGTGACGTCAGGATTTTCGTGTGACGTCAGATTGTTTTTGATGCGTAGTTTGCATACGGCAATTTAGATGCCGCCTCAGATTTGATTTTAGTATTTTTTTTTTTATATTTGATGCAAAATCACGAATTCCAAAAAATATTACTTAGGATTACTATTATTTTTCACATAAACAAGAACCAAAAATAGTCCTTCTACCGAAGTATATTCTCCGATATGCTTCGAACTATAAGTAACAACTAAGTTTCAACTAAATTGTTTTCTTTTCATTGGAAATACTAATTGGACACTAATTGGCACGTTATCTTGTCATACATCATTAAATATCCCTTTTATCACAACAATAATAATAATGGTCAGAGAAATGATATTAATTTGAAGCGATATGTGATATTAAACACGTGTCGCATGTCGGACTAAAAAATAAATTCAACAGTACTAATTGTCGGATTCGATTAATTCAACAGTTTTATCCCAAAGTGGGTTATGATACTGATACCGATAGGCTCACTCTCTGTGTGGTTATTTCCTCAGAAGACCATTTCAGAAACTAATCTTTATTATTATGGTCCTCACATGATCTCACCGGAAGACCGAATATTATGTCTGAACTTTAGAAGAGACTGTGAGCTCTAAGTTTGGTCGGCCTTTCGTCTCAGAGTAGTCAAATAGGAAACGCCGACTATACCTAGTTTCTAAAATATGATTGACGTGTAAAAGTGTTTGTACAAACCAAGTACATAGGTTTATACAAACACATAAAAATAAAATAATTTATAATTTATTTATGATTTTCGAACTTTTCATTATCAAGTAATACGATTTTATAGTTTTTAAAGAAATATTAAATGAATAAAAAGTGAGTGCTTGCCAATATCTGTAGCAGAAATAAAAGTTTATTATGGCAATCCGTTATTTCATGTTGTATTTGTACATTACTTTTTCATGAATAAACAACAAGATTGTTTGACATACTTTAATTTATTCATTCATATTACCCCGTTAACGTGAATGACCTTTTTAAATGTAGCTGCATTAAACAGTAACTGTACACGAAATATTACCATAACTACCACAGTAGACGGATTGGTGGTACATTTTTCAAAGGATAAAAACAAGGGTTTTAATTGTTTGCCAGCAAACACATTTTATGAATGTTGACACATTTATACTAATACTAATATAATAATATTATAAAGAGGTACAATTTGATTGTTAAGCTGTTTGTTTGTAAGTTTGTATGTAGGGGGTAATCTCCCAAAGGACCAGTCGGATTTAAAAAATCTTTTTGCATTGTATAGCCCAATTCTTGAGGAAGGTATATATATATATATAGGCTATGAAACATCACGCAACGACCCTTAGGAGCCGAACCAAAATAAAAAAAGTCTGAAAGTCGAAGTTATAGCGTGGGCGAGCGATGCGATGCGACGTGGTTGGTCGGGGGCCGAAATTTCACGTGAACGAAGTCGTGGGCAGAAGCTAGTACAATATAAACTCACGCCCTTTCTCATGGGGTAGACAGACACTATATAACCCCACCTACTACGATTACATGTCATAGTTACCTATGTATGCAATGCCTTACAATTATTCTTTTAATGATACCTACCCTATTAAAAATCACTTCTAACGTTACTTCTCCACTCAACATCCCGTTCCAGTCATAATCGTAAAACAATTGAAATGAACGCGAGCACGGGTTGTAAACGATCCCCCCACTTATACCCACTGTATTGGAGTCCTTCCAATTTGTAATTGCTGTACGGCTGTAGCAGTGGAAACCACTTCAGACCTGTTACTGATTGCAGCCATTATCGCAGGTAGAAACGTGACCGATACGTACTGGAAGCCTACTTTTTGGTCCTTTGACGTTTGCGATACGGTACTTGTTATGCGGACTGGTCTTTTGCGTCGTTTTTTTATGTTGTATAAAGGGTTTTCTTTATTCCATTCTTTCCGCTTGAATATTGGATTCAGGTGATCGGATATTTAAACATTTACAATATATTTAGATTTTCACGATACCTGACACACAGAATGCAATTAGGTAAGTCAAACATGAAAACTTGGTTCGCTTGTTCCGATGGAAAATCGCTGGGACATAAATTAGGTGCAATACTCTTGCGCTTGGCAATGTCTGGCAATAGGCCAATTGAACGAATAATGCAGTCAGATGTTAGGTTTAGGAGTGAAAAGATTCGATTGATCACTGTCGCTTAGATTCAACACTACAATCTATTATCGTGGAATCCTATTTAACTTCTGGTCCTCTCGTTAGATATTTCTATGGGTAAGTTGCAGCACTGTCAAGGGAAGGATGAATGGAAAAGGAGAATAGAGTGTTGGGCAACTGTAAGAACAGTAAGTAATTTGTGGCTATTTATTTATTTAGTAAAAAAATGCTTACTTCTATTACATTCTATCAAGTAATGTGTCAGGAGGCAAACCATGGCAGTGATGGTAACAAAATCATTGTTTTATCATACAAACTGTGCCAATTCTTTTATTATGAGGCATATCATTAGTTTGAAGCCACACAGCTAGGATCTTTATTTAGTGAGTAGCGTAGGTCCAAATTATTTATGCATTGTAGCACCAAGCGACTGACGATTGATGCCACGATGCATGAATAAGTTGCCATGGCAATAAAATTGTAAACCAAGCGTCGGTTAGCTGGAGCTTTTCACATAACATGCAGCGTAGCACTCTAAGCAATAAGCGAAGCACCAAGCTGTGTACCTACGTAGCTTTGACCTTTAAATACACCATAGATTTAAAGGTCTATTCTAGGTTGAGTTTCGTGAACACTTTCATTGTGCGTTTAACTAAGGAGTGGAGTTCCCTGCCGGAACCTGTTTATGGATAGCTATTTATACCTGCGTGTCTTCAAGTCGAGAGTGAAAAAGTTACATCTGCGCAACTGTGCGCCATCGCCGGCCACTATCATAGTTAACCATCAGGTGAACTAGCGGTCAAACGCCTTACAATGATAAAAAGTCACAAATATTTTTATTTACATAAGTGTTTACTGGTTTTGCTAAGTCACTCCTAATAATCATTTTGTATACGAGTCAACTCGCGACTCTAAAGAAGTCAAGTCTTGTAATTTTCACGCGATAAGAAACAGCTGACGCACGCAGAAAACAGCCAACAGCCTAATCGGATTAAAACAAAATGGGATCGCAATTATATTATATTCTATTTCACAAACGACAATCCCAACATGTTTTATTAATTGCATTAAAATCGCCTCGTCAGCTCTCATTGTTTGCGAGAATAGATCATGATTAGTCGAGGCGTGATGACGCTGACAAACGGACAGCTTACAAATTATATTTATTGTGTTACCAATGTTGACAGCTGGATTAATATTTAGGTTTTATTTTTATTGTCCTTTTTATTTTTTGTGGTTTTAATTATTCACACTATTATAAATGCGAAAGTGGAGCTCACTGTGTTCGGTTATAACTGGTTCATTACGCTTGTCAAATAAATAAAAAGATATTTTTAAGCTTAAATTAAACCCGAAATATTAAAAGTTATATTTAGTTTTCCTCTAAATCTTACGTTGCTTACTTTCAAAGAATTGAAATAATTTCCCAGCCCTGGCTTGCACTAGACAAGTCATAACAAATGATTAGTTTTGCTCGGATTACTAAGTCTCCTGTTTTATCCCCCGCAGCTATCCCTGTAATCTCCCCACACAAGGTATTTTACTTACCCCACACATTCCTCAGTGGCTGCTACAGCCAGGCTTTAAACAACCACTATTTAATTACGCGTGACGTGACATAGGGAACTCATTAAACAATCTGAAATCCGCAGGGAAATTAATTAGGAAAGAATTGGCTGCTTTTCTTGGTGGATCACTTTCTTGGGTAAAATGGGTTTTGGGTTCCTATGGAATGATGGTTTTCTGTTTTTCCAATGTGGTGTACCAGACACTGACCTGCAGCCAGCTGCAGTTTGAAGTCAAATATAGATAACATTCAACTATTTTCAGGAACAATCGTAAGACTTTGATTTTTCTCCCTCAAAATATTTTGAACATGGAAAACATCTCTTCGTGGGTGTCCCAATATCTATCAATACAGTGCGGTGTTGCTACTAACGTGTCCCAACTGTTGATGTCACTATTGCCGTCATAGAAACCATAATTTATTTGAGGCACGCCTTATGAATAGTCCTGAATTTGAATGGTTTTATAAAAAGCGCGGCACGCCTGATGTCCGGTCCTTACTCATCGCATATTCAATTTCTTGTGAAACCCCTCTCATTTATATACATGAATTTTTTTCTTGGCGTCCCAGTCAAATTCTTCATATTTAATTAAAATTCTGAAGAGAAGACTTATATTTCTTGTTATAAAACTAGATTTATCATTTTACATCGTGACACACGAGGCCATGAATAAAACTTTGCAAAATTGTTGATTTTGAAAGTTGTTTAATCAAAAACAATCTGTTTCTATAACATTTTAAAGTAAGTACTTATTATTTATTGTTATTTAAATTTTATTGCGTTTTCTCTTTACTTTGTTACGAAGAAATTAATCAAATTATAGTTGAATGAAATCATCCTAAAAACATTTTGGGACGTAAACTTCTACACATTATTAGATTGAGGTTTTTATATAAGTATCTACGCAGCCCTATTTATAAAAATATAATACGGCACATTTTTTTAAAGCCTCGTGGTAGGTCAAGATATAAATAAGACGGCATTTGTAGCAATTTCTATTTCCCATTTCTGTAGGCCAGATAAATGCCGTCCCTTAAGACCAAATTCTGGAGTTCAGGACCAAAGATCGATGTTAGGCGATACATATTGCGTGGCTACGCTCGTAAAATTCAGATAACCCTTAGTACGTTAAATAAATAAATCCTGTTCGTGTGGTATTCCGGGAATATTGGATGCTGTAATAGATATTATGTGTCTTGATAAATTTTTGGGGTTTTGCACAGATACCTAAAGAAGAAGATTTTTATAAATAATGTTATGTTAAAAGAAAAGATTGATGGAACCGCTTTTGTATTACCCACCAAATAAAGCAGAATAGAAGTAAATCCAGACAATTGTTTCCTATTTATGTATGAAAGTGGATCGGGATATTATCTTAAGCAGATTTTATTAAAATTTTACATTGTTTTAAATTCGTACTTTACATTCAGAGACAGATGTTTTTCTCCTAAATTCTGAACAAAATATCCGTAAACCTCCATAAATTAAAAAAATGTTTTAAAAGCTAGCAGCAAGCGAGAATAATACGAAAAAAATACCAAAATATCGACAAATTAACCTCTAAGCGTAGTTTTTCATGTAGACGTAGGTAATAAGTTATATTCCATTTACTAGTCGACCCTTTTCAGCAGACCGACAGACACGTCCTAGCACGATAAATAAAAATAACTTCAACCTTTAGACGTAAGATCAACGTAAGACCTTTACATAAATATTATTTATAAAGCAAAGAATATTTTTATATTATTAACATAGTTAAATATTACTTTGACTCTCTTTACGAGTAGATAATTAATGTTTTAAAAATGATGTATACTTTCAAAATGTAGAAGCACCTACATCACTTAAAACTAAGAAATCGAGGTAAATCGACAATACTAGATGTTCAATATAATAAAAAACTTTTTTTTTACAAAATCAATAACTATGCTTTGTAACTTGTCTTACCCTCCCCTTTTTGTTTCCAAAGCCTCAATTCGGACATTTAAAACTACAACTCTTCCGGAAACACTTCCGTATCTACAAACACACAAGCTTACAAAACAAGAAAATACTCACTAATAACAGTAAAGTTGACCCTCAGATTCCTGGTGGGCGAGTTCTTGAAGTCGACCCTGCAGCGGTAGACCCCTGCATCCGAAGACACCACACTGTCCACGAACAGCACGGCCGGGTTGGCGGCCGCACGGAAATACGCGCGCGTGCCGAAGCCCAAAGTTGAGGACCAGAGCTTTGGCTGTGACGCTAAGCGGCCTCGGACGTCGTAGCTGAGGGAAGAAATAATAATATTGTGGTTATTTTATGAATATGAAAATAAATGTTAGGTAATTTATCCAGGGGAAAAAAAAACCGCCTTACCAAAACATGCACCGTTTTGGCAAGGCGGTTTTTTTTTGGGTTACAATTATCATCATAATGTTACCATGATTGTAAACTGACAATATAATTAAACAGCAGAAAAAAATAAAGTGCGATGTAAGAAATTAGCAGGGGAGTGTGCCTCGCGGCTGCTCTGAGAAGGCCCAGTTCAGCAAAAATGCCAGAAAACGATAAGTGCCTGACGAGTATAAACACGTTATTTATAAAGTTTGCTTACAAAATGGTTAAGCAGACGTTTATCATTACTTACCTTTTTTTTTTTGAGGGTGTGAAGTTATCAAATAACTTCCCCCGCTCTGGGCGGAGCGGGAGGGTGTGTCAGACTTTAACTGACTAAAACCCACCCGTGTTCCTTCCGTTGCCTGTGTGCCGGGGCCGCGATATCCCTTTCGGACAAACTCGCAACCCCGGCAGGCATTGGCCCTTTTGGACCCCGTCAGTTGGTGCTGACATCACTTTGAGGCGCGCGTGGAACACAACGCACCGTCGACCCGGGCCTGGTCCTTAACGGACGGCGAGATACCCATTGCTCACCGTCCGCAAGCCCGCGCCTATGGTGGCCGGAAGTAGGCTCGCGAGTCCCGACGCCCGGGGCGTCTCCTGCGGCGACTAGGGGCGCGAGGGCGCGAATCTTGCCTCTCCCTCGCGCGCTCCGCCTCCTCCTTTGCGAGCATTACTGCTTCGCAGAAGGAAGTGACGGCCTCCCATGCACTCTCGCTCCGGACCATGGCCTGAACCAGGGCCGGACGCGAGAGAAATTATTACTTTCATAACAAGTAATAATTGAAAACAGCGTTTCAGCAGTTTTGTTTAAGTCCCATGTAGGTAATAGGGGGCGATCCTACTAGCATCATTCGGACACAAATCCAGACGCCAGGCTGCTACTGAGAAATTTCAGATGGAAAAACCCAATAAAACTGCCCGATCCGGGGTTCGAACTGAGTACCTCATGCTCAATTTCGCGTCACTCCTCGCGCCTCCGCTCCTTGCGCTTGCGACGACTACACCAACGAATTAACTCTCTGCGTAACCATTCAACTTTTGATTTTTAATCGTCTTTAAAGTTTAACGGCACATACAGTGCTGGCGCCACCGACCGCCGGACTTGCCGAGCGGCACATGCCACATTCTTTGTTCGGCGGCTCCTTTGAGCGACAAAGCACCGCACAGTGGATTGCCCGGTAGCAAGGTGGCATTGCCACCGACACTGTGTGTAGGACCCTTTAGCAACGTATACAAATAAACTAAGTTATTCTATTCATTGTTTAAAGTTTGTAACATTTCTCTTATTTATGTTGCATAATAAAATCTAAAATTGAAAGGATATTATTATACGGTTATTCTACCGTACCTAACTGAGAGAATACAGCTAATTAAATCTAACTGGTCCTTGAAACGGCGGAAAGTGGTACTTGAAACAGTGTCGTCGTTAAATTCTCGATCCTCATAAGCTGAGCTAGGGTACGGTGTAGCATAATAATCGGAAAAATATCAAACTAAACACTGCCGAAACGAATCAACTAAGTAGTAAGAGACATTTTAAAAGAAAGTAGTTTTGCTAAAGCAACGCCCCAGAAAACTGCAATCCCTCTTTCCAACAAAACAAATACACTTGTAAACCCGATGTTTATCTCTATAAAACAAGTCGATAAACGTCTAAGCCTTTTAGTCTTCAGTGCAGTCTGTAGCGAATGTAGAGCAATCAATCTGCGTGCTTTTAGCATTCAATCGAGGAGAGAGCTGCGACCTGGAACCATAGTGTTGAACATAAGTTTAGCACTGTCTGACATTCCGTACAATCACGAGCATAAATATACACTTACACTTACACTTACGCGGAATTCACAAGGGATTTTCTTGAACCGATTTAATTTCCGATTACAACTTTGAGATAAAACCTATTTCATAATAGTATGATTTCAAAAGTTCGCGTTCGTAGCACTGTAAAATTTCAATCAAAACTTTAAAATAAAATCTCTTTTTTTAATCTTTCGTAAGAGTAAGGCCGCGAAGCTATCTAAAAGTAACGCAGCCACCACAAATTAAACAATAACCTGTTATTACGAGTACGTCTGGACGCCATTCGCCGTACGTCGGTCGCCATTGAAATACTAATGCCAATATTCCGTCTACTCATTGGTGATTTGAGTTTGTAGCAGGGTACTTTCGAGTATCGTCGTGGACGAACGGGATAACGTTTTAATGCTCCAGAACAAGAAAATAGATTTGATTCTAGTTCCCTCTTCCAAAAGGTAGTTTCGTATGAGCAAAATGGGCAAGAAACTCCACCGTTACTCTTTCAAAATGTTTTACAATATTTTGTATCTGTACATTATTAACTTACATAACTTAAGTTTAGCTTTGTCTAACAAACATTCAAGTGTCTGAAATCACTTTCACTTTCCCTCTGATACTTTTGTTGTCTCCATTAAATATGCAGTGCTGGGCTTATTGTGCTTTTTACGTGTTGCGACCTTTTCTTACCCGTTTGACATTCCATGATATTGTGTTTTTCTTTTCATTGCAGTGTTTGTTGAAAAATTCAGTTGTTTGACATTTTCAAGATCGTTGGGTGGGAGACTTACCAAAAAACTTGTATATACGTGCAAATATAAACATGCTTCATGTTTATATAATACAAGTTTTTTGGAAATGTTATTAACATTGTGTTACGAGTTTGTATAAACGACTGTTACGACGAAGTTATGACATTAATTAGAGCCAAGTGTGTTTAATATTGTCTTAGTTTGTTACGTGTTGAGAACTTATCCTTGTCACTTCATATACTTATTTAATTAATTTCTACTTTAATGCTGTTTGAATTAATTTGCTTTTTAAGAGGTGTTAGAAACCTTAAAAGTTCGCTCAATTATTCTATCGGATACAAATAAATACAGATGGTTCGTTTAGCAAAATCATTAAAATAAAAAGCGACTCTTGCAACGACACAATAAAGTGCAATTCAGGTCGCACATTGCTAGCGGCATGGAGAGTGCGTGGCGGCATGGAGAGTGCGATTGTCGTAACCCAGCGCTGAGCACGCCACGATTGTGGCGATAAATCCCCTCTTTGAGGAGTGGCTAAAGAGGCGCCACGGCGTCCTCACCTTCCGCCTGACGCAGGTCCTCACCAGACACGGCTGTTTCGGGAGGTTCCTGTTCCGCATAAGGTGGGAGGACGCCCGGGTGTCACCACTGTGTGGATCGCCCGGAGGACACGGTGGAGCATACGATGGAGGTCTGCCCTGCTTGGGCAGAGTACCGCCGTGTCCTCACGGAGGCGATTGGCGGCGGCGATCTCTCGCGTCCGGCCCTGGTTCAGGCCATGGTCCGGAGCGAGAGTGCATGGGAGGCCGTCATTTCCTTCTGCGAAGCAGTAATGCTCGCGAAGGAGGGGGCGGAGCGCGCGAGGGAGAGGCAAGATTCGCGCCCTCGCGCCCCTAGTCGCTGCAGGAGATGCCCCGGGCGTCGGGAGTCGCGAGCCGACTTCCGGCCACCGTAGGCGCGGGCTTGCGGACGGTGAGCAATTGGTAGCTCGCCGTCCGATTAGGACCAGGGCCGGACGGCGTGCCTCAAAGAGATGTCAGCACCAACTGGCGGGGTCCGTAAGGGCCAATGCCAGCCAGGGTTGCGAGTTTGTCCGAACGGGATATCGCGGCCCCGGCACACAGGCAACGGAAGGAACACGGGTGGGTTTTAGTCAGTAAAAGACTGAGAGCGGGAGAAGTTATTTGATAATTTCCCACCCTCAAAAAAAAAAAGTCGCAGTTTGCTAATTACCTACAGGTATATACCTAGAAGTTGCCTCTCTTTTGATCGCTTAACTCTTAGATCTTCTGACTACGTTACGCTCACTGAATTGGCCCAACAAGTCGAGCACGCCGCGTACTTGTAGCTAGTAAAATGCGGAGTGTACCATCTGTATTAATCTGTGTTATATTTATATATATTTTTAATCACTAAAGCGCAGACTAGAGAGAATAAACTAGAATATTTATCAGAGCTCTCGTTTTGCTGTTCTTTTTAATTAATTCGTGTCACTTCAGATTTCGGCAGCCTCTACCTAGTTACTTTTTTAAACCCGTTATCTGGCATATAAAAATGCAATGTCTATATTTTATGTATCGAAATAAAACAAGAGCAATAGGTGTGACTGGCAAAACCTTCCGCTCTAGCGCCGCCGTTCGGGTATTTTATTTAAATTTAGTTTAGTCCATAAAAATAAACGAGCTTGAAAATATGGTTCACCAAACAGTACGGAAATAACCGGACCGGTTTAATGCGCTAACCAAATAACTAAGTACATTTCAACTTATTCTCTATCTGTTAAAAGCTTGGATAGAGGATTTTCTCTTTTATCGTGGGAGTGTTTTATGCTTGTTTCTCTTACACAATACATACAATCTGCAGGGGTAAGACGTACTTATCCTTCCACATTTTTTGTAGTGTATCTATTAGAATTTCTATGACTTGAAAACCCGCAACCTACGTAGTGGTAATTGTTTCTAAGACGCGAGAGAGACTGTTTCATCTCGCGTCTTAGGACTAATATTTCTATTAAGTTTTCCTTTGAGACAAAAGACCCAATCCAAGAAATGTACATATTAGCATAACATATACCTGTATAAGGGCTCTCCATCAGTTTCCTTGAACCAGAGCACCATGGAGACATGATCCTCGGCAGCAAGCGGCTGGATGTCACATGGTAGTGCAGCCTTCTTGCCCAGCACTCCTTGTGCGTGTGCTGTTGGTACTGAAACAAAGGAGCAAATAATTATTATATATTTATTTAGATACAAGCCGTAAGTAAGCCCGAAGGGAAAAGGGCAAAAATTATGAACTTCCATACAAACGTTCATCCATTATTTAATCACTTTAGGGGTTGAATATTCAAAAATCCTTCCTTAGTTCCAATTTCGTTATATAAGGAATACGTGTGCAGAGTTTCACGTTTCCAGACCCAGCGGTTTTGGATGTGCGCTGTCTCTCCGTAAATGAATAAAAGATTTTTATTAAGTAGATTTGATCACATATTTTTTGTGATAGTCAGAGCAAAAGGCCAAAGTTATATCTACCTTCTCCCATCTCCTCGTACTTAAACTGGGAAAAAGAAACTGAGTATCTCGTTGTTTTTACCTAGCAATAGAAATAGCCCTGTGATTAAAGTAATGCGACCCGGTAATGGATACATAATTCTTATACCCATACTAATATAAGTGTAGGCAGATAATGCAGAGATAGTTGCATGCTTTACGGTTCGAACAAAGGTCAAAGAAATTGTTCGGAAACTGACAACAGAAAAAAGCAAAAAATTAAATAAGATTAAGAAAAATTTGGACAAAAATATTATTCAGGGTAGCAGGAACCTGTTACCTGTGGATTCGATGTCTCTGCCACCCTGTTTAATATAATATGTATAATATAAATGTATTTTATATTTCCTCTTGATTATTTATCATGAACTGAGCAACCCTCAACGACACAACATGTAAACTGATATTTACCCGAGTTTAATCACCTCAACATAATTGGCGAAATAATATCGGATATACAGCGACAAGACTCATTTTTGTGATTATTCTAAAGATATCTTACGTATAATTTAGAACATAAAAATATACCTACATAGTTATTCTACAGGCAAAGATAATTATAAAGGAATAAATTTCCAATTCTAATATCAATTCACCCATGTTAAACTAGGATCGGATTATAAGAGCCTTTAACAAATAAAATTTATTTACTTACTTATTTACTTAAAATAGGCACAACTGGTGATATACAGAGATATTCATCTTAATTAGGCGGTTGCTAAGTCGTCAACCCTTCATAACATGAGAGATCAATCTTTTTATTAATCGTGCTGATACAAAACCAGAAGAATACCTAACTGATGTTAAATGTAACAGCTGTAACGTTACGTTTATCTCCGTGGAGCTAAACGTAGGTCACCAATAAAAATAAGACATGAAGCGTAGTACAAGTTAAAGGTTACAGGAATTATAAAAAGCGAGAGTGGCGGCGTAGTGGGTTGAGGCGCTCAGCGCTGGTAGCAGTGGCAAAGCAGCGACCCGGAGCTAAGGGCGCGGAACAGGAATAGCAGGCTGTAGAGAAGCAGCGGCCTGGAGTCACGAACACGAAGCGATGCAACACGAAGCTTGAGGCTTGATATCCTCTCGCCCAGCAGGTCCGAGAGTAGCGGACAGTAGCGGAGGAGCTCGAGATCCTCACGCTCAGCAGGTCCAGCAGCAGCGAGCAGCAGCGGAGGAGCTTGAGACCCTCATGCTTGAGGGATGCCCTCCTGCGTTGGAGGCCTCCCTGCCCTAGAGCGACCAAAGATTGAGGGGTACAGCATCATACGCCGGAGCATCAGAGGTCAGAAACCTCCCTCAGAAGGAGTGCCTGAGGCACTAGACAAATGGGCTGGTCCCTGGAGCCCGCCAGCTAATAAACTACTGGGAATGGGCAGGCGCCCGCCGGATAATAAAACTACTCCATAGTGTGGACTGGAGACTGTAGATCGTAGACTAAATTTATTTGTAAGGCAACGCCGGGTTATATACTAGTCTTACGGAAGTACATTTTTTAAACATTTTGAATATTTGAAATACATGTCAAATTACAACATTACAAGTCGGCCAGTAACTTATTCAACTTATTTAATAATTGTATAACGGCCAGTAACTTATATGACTAGTGTTAGTGTAGGCCCGCCTAATCTTGGCAGGTTATACAGAAAAACAAATATGTATGACAGGTGACAATAATGAAAATGTCAGAATATAAGATATACTAAGATTTTTACAAAATGATGGAAGTCATAGTTTAAAATACAGATTTGGATATTAATATAGTATAGTAGAGATAGTTAAAGGCATGTTATAATAAGTAAAGGTACGTTTTTGTAGTGTTCAAAAGTAAGTGTCATAAGCAGTGTCGGAGTAGGTAGATTGATTTTTAGTACTTGTATCATAAATGCACACAGAAAGAATAACATGAATAAGCCATTTTTCCGGAAAGTAATTCCGGTATTTCCGGATTCAATTAAATATTGTTAATGTTGGTAGTGATATTATTACTACTGTACCACCCATGATCCTTTGTTCTGATTGGTCGTTGGGTTTTGTCAAATCGTGACAAAAAAAAAAATAGGAAGAATAATAAAGAATAAAATTGATCATTTTATTACAATTTCTACCTTTTTTTTGAGGATGGCAAATCATCAAATGACTCCTTCCACTCTGGCAGAATACAATTCCTACATAAGTTCCGGTTTTTTTTTAATAATCCACCAATTCCGGAGGAATGTCCATAGTAATATATACGTTTCGGATCAATGACCCCAGTTCAATCTACCTACTCCGATCACTGGTCATAAGGTAAATATACTAAAAGTGTGTTTTTTATGGAAAATACCTCGTTAATAAGCTAAAATATTTGGTTCCATATAGTGGAATACCACAAAGTGGCCGCAAGAAAAAGGGCGTCGTCGCCGAGGGAGGCCTAGGAAACGTTGGCGTGCTGACTCAGATGCGATGCATTGCGAGATTGGCCAGAGAAGGCAAAGCACTGTAAACAGTGGAAAGCTACGGAGGAGACCTTTGCCCAGCAGTGGGACAGTATGTTTTGTATAATTTATAATCCTAGAATTACTAGAATCATCCTACACTTGAAAAACTGAACTGCATGGCGCAGTGACGCTGCACTACTCAAAAGCTGAGTATTGCCTATGTTCGCGCACCAGCTCTGCTCCGCGCCTCTAGTGGATCCCGGCTCAATATAACCCTTACTATATTATAATCAAATTAGTTGTAAGCATTATTTAATTGTTATCTACTTTAAACTTACCAAAAGTATCATTATCCATGTACAAAACCAAGGCAGTCTCTTTAAAAAGAGCTTAAACTTTTTACATCAAAACTTAGAATACTGTATTTAATTTAAACTAAGTTGATGAACAAAATCTTGTTATATCAAATGAAAGTAATATTGAAGAACAGACGAATAACATTGCTTGTCCTTTTGATATAATTTTTAATCCTACTCGAGACGGAGTTCATATAATCTGCAACGTATTTAAATCTCGTATAGTATTTTCAACTTATCTGAAGTCTGGAACTGTAATTACGACGACTTCTGAAAAACGCACTATGGCGAGGGGACTAAAATACCCTTCATGGCGAAAGGTTGTCGGTTCTAAAGAGGATATTACACTATCATATCATTACAAATACCTGAAATATGGTGTAACTTTTATAAAACTACGTTCAATGCTTGTTTTTCTCTTTTCAGAGGTAAGTGTATGTTTTTCCAGTCGAGTTATAGTTTTTTTTTTTTTTTATTATAATCGTCCTATCATCAACTTTTAAATATTAATTTTTACATACAATAATTGCAACATAAACAATAGCCAGTAAAATAAAAAGTCATCTGTTTCGGCTCAGCGCAGCCGTGCCTGACGCTCAGTCGCGCGCGACATGTCTCACGGTGTCTCGTATCACGTGTCGTGTCGTGTCGCCATGAGAACGGGCTACATTCACCCGATCCAGTTACACTGGTCACTAGTTTTAATGAAATGTTTTTTAAAGCTTTTGTGGCTGTTTTATTTGAGCCTCTTTAGTTCTGTTTAATGAAAAGCTGGATCCTGGTATATAATGAATTTTGTTTTTCCGGTGTAAACGGTATATAACTATCTACAAAGTTACGTTACGTTATCAGCTATTCTCTTTTAATAATGTTTTAAGCGAACTTATTGTTCAAACTATTTAAATAGAATTGTATTCACTCTCGATTACATTCGAGAAAAGGCCTATAAACTATTAGAATTAAATTAAACCGCCTCTATTATTATTATTTATTATTTCAAGCTAATATCATTCGTTAGTTTCTAGTTTGCCAATTATATAATAATGTTCTTCAAAACACAGACTAAATGAGAATTAAATATTACTAAATGAAGCGGCTGGAAATTGGACTGAATATTGGACTTTTCTTTAAAGTTTATATGCTTGGTAGATGACATGGCCTTAAGCACAGTATAAATAAGTAACAATATTATGTCTACATAGAAAACGGCCGAAACGCGCTTAAAAATCTCAATATATTTATATAAACCGTATGGAGCGCGCGGCATTTACGTAAGGACGCGGTAGATTTATCTACCGAGCGGCCGTAGGTAATTATTTCAAGGTCACTGCCAAGACATTATACTGTGCCAAAAGCAAAGCATATACAGCCTATAACGTCTTAACTGATGGGACACAGGCCTCCTCTCTGTGAGAGGGCCGTAATCCACCAATCGGGCCCAGTGCAGCGTACGTGGCCGTAGTTTGCAGAAAAACTCTTGTCTATTTATTATTATACTCTAGTCGCCTTGTAAAACTCGCACGGGGTGGCCCAGTTTTTCGTCGGTCCCAAACTGTGTAAAATTCTGAAATATCGTTGCACTTTCGTCTATAATTACGTTAACGTTAACTCAACTGAAACAATTTTCATGTAAACTCTGCATTTAGCAATCTACTTAAATGTTACAATGTACTTATTTCATGGAACAATAAGTATATTGCAACATTTATAAATTTTACTTTATAACTGCAAGAAACCAGGGCCCCATTTACTCTAAAATGACGCCCTATTTCTGTGCTATCTGAGTGTTGCCAACCATACATTTAACCACAAACACTAAAGCATTTAATAAGAGCCAAGTGCTGCTAAGCACTTGGAGACATAATTTAACTGCTAAGCATTTCCTATAATTTGGAGGCTGTAGTGTTCCTCTGTAATTGACTAATGACAAACAACATAATATTATAATGTAAATGCGAAAGGCCTTAGAGATAATAAATCAGAGATAGGACAGTTCCACACTATTTATTTATTTATTAAAATTCTTTAAATATTTACAGGTTGCCCTAATGATAGTTCTTCTTCTTCCGTCCTTGGTCCCGTTATTTGGGGTCGGGTCTCCACAATTTTCTGCGCCAAGTTAGTTTGTCTTGGGTTGTCGGTTCTGGCAACTGGGCTTTCTTGATGTCTCCTTTTATATTTGTCCACCAGGTCAATAGCGGGCGGCTTCTGCTTCTTTTTTGTTCCGGAAAATTTAGTTCAATATGTACCACATGATCTTCATTGTGTCTTTTAATGTATCCATACCATCTTAGGCGGTTTTCAGTCATTTTACCAGTGATTGGTGCGACTTTAAGGCTGCCTTGTATGTATTCATTGCGGACTTTGTCAAGTCTGGTCACACCTCCCGCCCATCTAAGCATATTCATTTCATTGGCATCTAGACCTTTTATTCATGCGTCTTATTTTTTGTCCAACATTCGGATCCATACAATAACGCCGGATGAACTGCTTTTTTATAAACTTTAATCTTTGTTTTAATGGGAAGACGTGGATCACATAGCACTCCTGTAAGTGATCTCCATTTCAACCATGCGGCGCTGATCCTATGAGTCAAGTCAGCATCAACATTGGCATCTGTTGTAAGCATGGAGCCTAGATTTTTGAACTTCTCTACTGTAGGAATAGGCGTTTGCCCAATACAGATGATTTCAGATGTTGCATTTCCCCTAAAGGCACATTTCAAATACTCAGTCTCAATAGATATGTGCAAATAAAAACCTACATATTTCTAGATATTAGTATTAAATCTGTGTACAACCTAAAGTCACAATTAAATAAATAAACCTATACTAAAGAATATTACTCCGGTCCCATACATTGTTATTCTAAGAACCAAAAGCCTCATAAAATTACTCTCTGTGCAAAAAATTATGACATACATAGATTCATTACCATTGATTGCCAGACTCTTTACCTTCCACTCCATAATTAAGTAGGTACGAACTTAAGTCTGACTCCAAAATATATTTTGATGATCTCAGAATACGACCCTCAATATCCATAAAATAGCTCATTAATCATTAATCTGATAACGGGAAGGGGTGATAAATCAACTAAATTAACAAGCCTTGCCTTCTCACTTCACTGTTAATAGATTTCTTTGTAAGTGATATTATTTTAATTTTCACAGCCAATCTTAACGGACGAATTGAAACAACCTTTTGTAGATGGATTTCCTTATTTACTGAAGATAACTTGGTAACGAAAGTTTCAGAGAAGAGGTTGACGAAAAGAATAAGGACAATAAAATAATCTTCCATTAATATGGTAAATATACTCTTTATGCCTCCACTCTCTATGTATTCATCTATAACGCCGTCTTTGTAAAATAAAAATATTTATTCACTCTTTAAGACAAATATTTATGCATTTTCTTCGGCGTTCTTGTTTGAATTTTCATCTCGTAAAAAGAGCTAGTTATAACGTTTTTCGGTTCAGAATTAATTATTCATTTTCTTTCACTACCAATTGGAGGGAAATAAAAAAAAGCATATCTATAATTTATACATGAATGGAATTGCGGATGACAGTCCTCATTTGTATTTGTCATTTTAGTGCTCTATAAAAATATGATTTGGCGAAAACATTGTGTGCCAAATAAAAAGATATATTTTAATATCGAAGACGAAGATTATGAAGAAGTTAAAGGACTGTTTGATATAGTTCTGGCAGAGAGCCAACGCCACATAGACGACAAGGCACTTAATATTATTGCCATACATGGCTTAATTGCTTGCTAACCGGCTTTAAACTTGGTCGTGCAGGATATAAACGAATTAAGACGACGCGCTCCTCCGTGACTTGTGAAGTTTAAAAAGTAAAAGAAACGGACAAGTTTTTGCAGCACAGCGACTAAACAGTTCATTTCTGTTCCGGAGACTAAAATTGTTTATTATCAACTAGTTTCTACAGATCTGGAATGTATTAAGTGAAAAAATAAGGATATACTCCGATGCCAAGTGCGGCTTTGGCAAGAAATGCTGCTGAAATTTTTCTGGGTAATTAAACTAGTGATGATGATGACAGAATGCTCAATTGCGGTGTTACTGATACGATTTCTAATGGGGAAGACATAAATGTTCTAAAAGTCACTGCAAATGATATGAGGTAAATGTAACTAAGAGGCAGTTTGAAAGTAGTGCCAGTGATGGAAGAAAGATAGGATATAAGGTAAAACTAACAGCAATTTCTCATTGTTAATACCTACATAATGGTACAGAGAAATAAATAACAAGTTCACAGAATAGATCAATGATACAAAAAGCATAAAAGATAAGGCTTTGACAGAAAAGGAAGACCACAATAAAGATGGATGAACTCTATGAATAATGACGTCTCATAAAAAGACGACCCCAATTAAATTCAGATACGGACAGAAAGAAGATAATACAGACACTATGACACATTGAAAAACAGCCAAAAATCAAATCATAACGTAGGAACATAGATCTCGGGGCAGACAGTCATAACAAATGACTTTCGGGGCTGGCGGCGTCGCTAGATGTATTGGCCTAATTATCGAACTTGGCACGTATAGGGGTAATCTCTGTGTTTTATTAGTGCTTACAGGTGAAGGAAGATAGCTAATACTAATATTAGTAGATAAAATAACTTTCTTAGGAATTGATGAACGATCGTGAAAATGAAGGCCGAGGCGAAGCCGAGGCACATATACGTGATTCCGTCAATGCCTGGTTGCCGCCAAGGCTTGTATAGTAGCAGTAGAGACTTTCTCAAACAATGCGCGGAAATTCAAACCAAGTTAATTATTATTAATTATAAATATACAGAATCAATGATAAACAACGATACTGTTTCACGCGTCATTATGTTCAATTGTTTTTTTTTTACGTTAAACAACTCTCTTTGCAGACTAAATGGAAATTAATATAAAACCTTGCATAAGTTAATTCCTTGGTGGCCATGTGTTGAAGTAAAAAGTTCGTTCCATTTTTAAATAACACGACAGATATGACTTTTCATAGTAATTTATTCGCCTGCTAAACACGACAGATATGGATTTTCATACAAACATAATCGGCCCGGATACCGCAATTTCGATTTATCTCGAAGAAGGTTGTCAAGAAAATGTTCGAATTTCCAAGGATGTTTGAGAAAAAGGTTTTTTTTCCTAAAAATCATTTCAATATTCGAACACTATTGATTGATAATTGAACCCGTCATGTTACTATAAAAACAATTGAGTTCGTCGAAATCTCTGAGTACAATGAGGTTTGAAGTAAACTTTGCTTTTCAACAATATATAACATTTTCTAGCAGCTGATACTGATTTGACTTGTTCAATCAATAGACTCGGTCCTTTATAGTCTACTTTTGAATTTGCATTTTTGTATTACTATTGACCTATTACTCAATTCCCATTATTTTCTTGATAGCCCTCGAACTCCCCTTACAACAACACGAATCCGGAGCAAATCTTGCATCAAAATCTTTTCCATATTTTATAAAGCATAAACCGAGTCGGTTTTATTAGATAGACTTGGCCAGCGGGACACAGATATCTCACTATCTTTCAACTGTGCCAAGAAACTCTCCGATACCTCCGATACAAAGGCGGAGACCAAGATCTCCCAAGAGGGATCCTGAGGGATGCTGAGTTATCCTACTTTGGCCGACGGAGTGCCGTAAGCACTCGACGTCTAGTAACGATGTAGGCAAGATATCTGGACGGAGATGGCTGCATTAACAAAGTAAGCCGTGTTTGATTCAAATATGACTCAAGGTTGAGGTGTAGTTTGTTTTGAAATAAGTTTCAATGTTTCTTTTGACTTAAACCGCGAAAGTGTGGAATGGTAACGAAGGGATTATTTGATAAGAAGATTACTTAGTTGTCCTTTTCTGCCGTGTCGGGGTGCACTAGTTGCCGGCTCGAAGGTGTTAATATGCATGCTAATTAGTCAAATTATTTATTTATTTAGTATTTGTTTATCAATTTTTTATTTATTCATTTATTTAGTGAAATATACGAGGATTTACAACTAAAACGAGCGCCTAAAATTTCATGATCAGACTTTTGGGCGTATTATGGAAAATCTACTGGATGAATGTATTTACTCAAAATAAAATTATGTAAACTGTTGAATAAATGATCTATCCGTAGGAACTGTAGGATATATAGGATCTATAGGAACCGCAGCTACAGACCTACGGTTCCTATTTTGCCATTTTTTGACTACATAAATTATTTATTTACGCCCAAAGACGAGTTAAAATTAGCGTTGGAATATGGAAGTTTCGGACGCTCATAACTTCCAAGCCAATTTTATTTTTCCAATTCTGCTTACAGGGCTAGATAATGACAAGATAAATTGATATAATTTTTAGTTTGGAACTACACCGTCAAACAGACAAGTAATCACCTTATTACGTTTGTATGAAAGAATTAACAACTACGGTACACTTAATTTGTGATTATTAAGTGGTCAAATTTTTTATTTTGTTGTTGTGTTTAGTGACTAACCTGGTGTCTAGAGTTTTAAACCCGCCCATGGGCCTCTGACTTGGCTTCACATGCCGTCGAGAAATATCTCTCAGACAAGCCGGTTTCCTCACGATGTTGCTACTCAAATTACATTCGTCAGTAAAAAAGTAGTTTTAGATTTACATTTTAGATTGTGAACTTGTGATTGATTTTCATTCCCAGAAAATTCTGCCTGTCGAAAGCAAACAATCTCAAAATCAAATTATTCAATAATTTAATTAATATATCTATCTGCGCTAACCACATCGATCGCCTCAACGTCAAAGATTATCAAGTTCATAACTCCTTCGAGCAAAACAAAGGCGATTACAGACCGAAGTAAATCCATGCCTTGGAAACCTCAAGCCTACAGCTAAACCACTGGAACAATGTAGGAGAGGGTTTTAGAACTTTAAACATCCTTCAAACTCAGTTTATTGATTCGTGGGATCGATTTA
This sequence comes from Agrochola lota, assembly GCA_947364205.1. Classification (NCBI taxonomy): domain Eukaryota; kingdom Metazoa; phylum Arthropoda; class Insecta; order Lepidoptera; family Noctuidae; genus Agrochola; species Agrochola lota. The sequence continues at coordinate 1,282,472 of OX376235.1, read as the reverse complement.
CTTGTCTATTAATTAGTCAAAACATCGGCGAACTGAGACTAGTGAGACTTAATACCGTTGAGCTGGCGATTACATGCTTGTGACACACGCACTGACAGGTTGGTTAGCGAGTTTTATTAAGTTGGGAGTGGAGAGGAAAAAGAAATGTCTCGCGGAACTTGTTATAATAAGTTTTGTTGGCTTGGATTTATTGTAACTGGTATATTTTTCTTTCGTTTAATGTTGAAATACTCGTCGTATTTTATCCTTATTCTTAAATGAAAATACAAAACAACAAAATCTGAAAGACTATATATACAACTCACATCTAACATGGTAAATTAAATAAAATAGAATATTTTTGTCAGCTAGCGTTTGTGTTTAAAAAATTTAAAACGGAGTTTCCAAAACCCACATTTTTCTACATCAGTACCAAACGAACCAGCATGACACTTTTAACACAATACGAACGCAAATTTTCCCCCTACATGCACGTCACACACAACCGACATAACTTCCAAAAACGCCACGAATGCGGGGCAATAATATTTCCCCGCTCTGCTAGCCATCGTTCATTCCCGTATGTGCCCCCGTCAGCTACCCACCTGTGTCGTAAATAAACAATACTGCTCGGTTCTGTTCGGAACTCGTCGTGCAATTCCGTCGTTGGTCGGATGGAAACTTGCAACTACCGTCCGTCTTTACGTAATGATGAACGACGGCGAAGTGAATGGTTGGTTGGTTTTAGTAAAGGAGTTAGTTTGAACGTTTCTTATTGGTCGTAAACGGGGTTGTTGAAGGCCGAGTCTTGAGTTGGACGGTGTTATTTTTCTGTTTAAGTGTTTTGGTGAAGTTTTTAATAGGTTGTTTTTTACTGTTATCCAGCCTTATGACGCTGTAAGAGAGATATTATTAATTCATTTATTTCAGACATAATTTTAATCCTAAGTTTTACACTCATATTTAAATTATAAACTATTTTTAAATATGACTCTTTTACATTGATCTAATGAAAATAGCTAAAATTCATTATTTTATAATTACTTTCATAGATTCTTGATAAAACCCAAATGCTTTTTTAAACCTTACCAGTTATAATATCCAGTTAGAACCCTTATAGTTTCGCCATGCCGTCTGTCTGCCTGTCCGCGGCTTTACTCAGAGATGGCTAGTACTAAAAAGCTGTAATTTGGCATGGGTATATATATTAATCACGCCAAAAAGTGGTAAAATAAAATCAAAAAAAATATATAAGGGCACCTCCCCTACACGCAAAGTTGTGTTATGTTTATTTTTTTTCTCGTTTGTCCCATGGTGTGGGGTGTCATTGGAAAGGTCGTTCAAAAATATTGTGAGTGTGTGAAAATCATTTTTAATTCAGCAATCCATTTGCGAAATAGTAGGCTTTAAAGTGCAAATTTTTGATAGTCATATGTACCCCCCCTGCCTGCTAAATGGCTGTACTTAGATTTGTGAAAAAATTCACAGCAGTAGTATATATAATGAAGTTAAAAGGAAAACTATCACAGCTAAGTAAGTCACTAGCTAAGCTTTACAAGTTAACGAGTAATAATCGACCAACGTCAATTTGCAATTTGAAAAACATGATCTCCCATACATTTTGTATTGAAGAAAATGCTTTTCAACCACAATGTTAAGTTTGTTCTTGGGATAAATTCATCCTAACTACGAAACCCTTCATTGTGCGTGGTCCGACATGCACTTGGCCGATTTTTGATCTTGATCTTGATAACTGGCGAAATGTGGGTGTACTGATAGGTACGAGTATATCTCTGCCAAACCCTTCCGGAGCTACAGACGTTATGTTATGTAATTTTGTCAATACAATACTACTTCAGTATTTCCCCAGGGCGGCTATTAAGGGCACTGCGTAAATATTCATCTAACCTTAACGTATTGCTATCTCATTCTAAAATGTTTAACGTAGCAGGAAGCACCCTAAAGACCTATTCCTGTGGCATTACGAAATTCCCGATACTAGCCGAGTTTCTAATTACGACTCGAAGAGGGAAAACGGGCATCTCTATTACCTGTTTCTTGTTAACATCTTCGGAGAAATATTACTTCACAAACAAGTAGCATTTCTCCCTTGCCTTTCGTAGAACTGCGATGGATAAGTAACTTAAAACTTCGAGATTATGTTATTCCATTATTATTTAGGTTACATGATCAAATTAATTATAATTAAAGATAGCTTGAAATAACTACCGATTTGAAAACACATTCACGAATTCCTATTACAGTCGCGATCGACGTTGGATCTCATTGAAAATGAATCGATTTATTGATAAAAACACATTATACATAAATTATAAGGTGATTTTTAACCGTATTACGAGCGAAGGCACAGTAGGAGAGACCGGGGCTACAATTAACAAAAAATTGATTTTTATTTGTAGCTTCGATTTTATTCAACATGTAGACTTGATTTTTATGTCACATGATCTATTAAGGTATCAAGTTATAAACATAAATCAAACAAAGAAATTATGTCCATATAACAGATTTTTTTCTTAAAAAAGTTAGTTGTTAATTCTTACCTCATGTTCGGGGCTAGAATTAACAGCTCTGAGGTAAGTATTTCCCAACTGTTTTAGGTTCGGCTTCCAGTCTAACCGGTTGCAGTTGAATACCAGAATTTCATATGGAGCGACTGCCTATCTGACCTCCACAACCTAGTTACTGTGTAATAATTTCTGTGCTATATCTAAGTTAAATAATGCCTCCGTGTCGGCTCCACATCCCTGTCAATGCGGTGAAGCAGTCGACCGCCTCGCACACAGCAAGGCCTTTCCTGCAGCAAGAGCGGTGGTCGGTTGGCACGGCTCGCAAGCATTAATGACATCATCCGTCGGGCTCTTGTCACCGCCGGGGTGCTAGCTGTTTTAGAACCCAATGGCTTGGCACGCGACGATAGGAAGAGGCCAGATGGAATGATCATTATGCCTTGGAAGTTGAGTAGGCCTTTGGTGTGGGATGCAACCTGTGGCGACACCCTTGCGCCATCCCATCTTCCTAGCATGGCGAGCTGTGCCGGGGTGGCTGCTGCAGGTGCAGAAAACCTCAAACGGCGCAAATATAACAACCTTATTGGTAGCTATATTTTTGAGCCGTTAGGGGTTGAAACACTGGGGCTGTGGGGTCCGAGTGCTCATCGAATATTTCGGGACATTGCCAAGCGGTTGGTCGACTTTTCACGTGACCAGAGGGCTGGCCAATTCTTAGGCCAAAGAATCAGCATTGCCATCCAACGTGACAATGCTGCCAGCCTTTCGGACGAATTTTTGATGCCCAATGAGCTCTTCCCTTTATTTTATTTTCTTATGTTTTCCTTTACATTCTTGTACATATTATATGTAATAGTTACTTGTAAATTAAATTAAAGTTTTAGGTTGAAGAAAGATCTTGTAATAAAACGTTGAATTAATAACAAATAAAAATTTAATAATATATTAATTTATTTTATACATAGGTTTATGTGTATCCGGAGTAAATACTCTATGATACTAATAAGGTTTCCACCTTAAGAACAGAGCAAGAACTCATAGAAATATAAATAACAGAACCGCATCAAAATCTATTGTGTCGATGGTAAAACATGGATTGTGTTAAACGAGTTGGCCCCAGTAGGTGGCTACGCCAGTCGCATCATTAGCATTTTTTGGGTCCTCAGAAGTGCAGGTGTGTGGACACTTTGGACACTCCAGCATATGAGACATGGTCTGGTCAGGAGCACCGCATTCGCACTGGGTATCTATGTGATCTATTATCCTCCATTTCGCTTATTCATGTAATACCATCGTGTAATACTATATATATGTATGGATTAGAAACATAAAGGGGACAAAAGATTTTTTTGGTCTTCAAACTAATAGTAATTGCATAAAAACAGCCTAATATTAATCATAACGATCGAATGATCTATGGCTTCGTAAAATGATACCCTTGATGTCTGCGCACATGTGACTACAGCTCTATAAACACTAAGGCGTGCTACCTCCCACGCGGTCCAAAATAGGGGCTATCGCATCCGAAGGGAGTTACCCGAATTAGATTATGGAAATTAGTTTAGTTCGATGGACTGCATCCACCTGAATCTTGATCACATCATGCTGCAATGTATCAATTTGTACATTGTTGTAACGTAAACGATTGGCGTGTATACAATGAAGCGAGTTTGGCAACGAGATACAGTAAAACATATGATTTATTCTACCTACGTTATTTTAAATCACAAGATGCCTGAATAAAAATTACTTTCAGCTCAAGGGACCAGTTAGTAGATTTTGGCTGATAAAAATGAACAAAAATAAACAAGCTTTATGCAATATTTTTTCACAGGCATCACATGTTCATTGCTTCACATTCTATAAACTTCAGGACTGGTTTGCATGCTTTCCACTGGGGCTTATTAATTTTCCTACCAAGAAATTTTTTTTTTTTTTATAGAAAAACAGCATCTAAATTATGTCCCTCTGCCGACAACTTAGTAAATCTGGCGACGTTCAGAGACAGCGCGACCGTAGAGATTAGGAAATCCTTGAAGCGAGGTTTGTCGTAAAACCCAAGAGTGATCGAGTTGGCGTTACAATGTGGGACACTCTGCCTCACCAGAGTGACATCAGAAGGTAATTCTAATAAGGCTGTGCTCAAACTGAGTCTAGACAGCTTTCTTTGTGGCAGGTTATGAAAACAATGAATCAGCAACAAAACTTTATAACTTTATCATAGTCAAAACGTACTAAGAACCATAGACAAGGTAAAGCTACACTAGAAACAAAGCGTTTCTAGTGTGCGCACTGCCTAAGTCAAGATAAATTCATGTGTGCCTATGGGTTCCATTAATATACTCACATAGGTATTACAATACTACTTTTAGCATCATTAGGCGAATTTAAAAACAAAAATAAAATGTTTTTGCAACCGCAAATGTAAGTTGGTTGATTATTACTCGTTAACTTGTACAGCCTACTTAGCTGTGATAGTTTTCCTTTTAATTTCGTAAAATATACTGCAGCTGGGAATTTTTTCACAAATCCAAAACCAACCATTTAGCTGTCAGGGGAGACACTTGACTCTAAGAAAAAAATCACTTTAAAGCTTAATATTTCGCAAACAGGTCCCTGAATTGAATTTTTTTTCACACTCCCTCAATATTTTTGAAAGACCTTTCCACCGACACCCCACACCATGGGATAGACGAGAAAAAGAAAAACATCCCCACTTTACGTGTAGGGGAGGTACCCTAAAAACATATATTAAAAAATTATTTACTACTTTGTCGGCGTGATTAATATGTATACCCATGCCAAATTACAGCTTTCTAGTCCTAACCGTCTCTGAGGTAAGCCGCGGATGGACATGGCGAAACTATAAAGTTCTTTGTTTACTACGGAACCCTAAAAAGCTTCCACGAGCATACCTAGGGCAATCAGTCCCACTATCATTTTGTTAACGGTTTAATATATTGACAGAATAAAGACTTTGTGCGGATGGAATACAAGACGAAAATTACCTTATTTACCAGAATTTAAAGCTAAGGCTGTATATTTTCTGTAGGCTCTAGGCAGAGGATTGTTTACCTCTTATTATGTTCTATCCGATAAACCTATTGCTATTCCAAATACGAAACTAGTACTTACTGAGAATTCCCTAACAGGAAACCCGAGAGCAATTATCTAACCTGAGAATTGACGAAGAGAAGAAATACAAAATAAATAAATAAAAAAATATATAAATATTGAAGAGATACAGAGATATCCTCCGCATAATAATATACACATAGACGATATATCGCAATAAGAATTGATATGTATGTATTGTGATGGGCTTTGATTTGGGGCAATTCGAATTGACGGTATTCCCAGGTGATTGGAAGGAATACGATATTGGAATAAAAGACTAATGTTGATCAGGGCTATCGTCAATTCTTCCCTCGATAAAAACCAGAATTATAAAGAAATTTAATGTAGAACAAGCAAAAAAAAATTTATGCTACTTAGTATGATATGGATATACGCACCTATAAAAACAAAATTTACATGAGCATGCAAATTAGATTGTTGTAGATGTTTGTAAAAAAGGTTTTTTATCGTTGCGACATTATCACGAGAGCATGATAACATAACATCAGAAATACCAAAAATAAGCATGGTTATTTAAGAGCGTACGTTCTGAAACTGGGCAACGTCGCAAATAGACGTCAAATATTTCGCTGTTTTAATTAATTTGGCTAGATTACTGTATGGAAATATGAAATATGGCTAACTAGTGATCTAAAATATGATAATGAAATGCAATAATTAATATCTTAATACGTGATTATTACGTTTTAAATGGAAAAAAGTATTTGGAATGTAATACCCTTTTTTATATCTAAAACGGTTACAACATCAAATTCAGTGTTTTAATTACAGTTCATTATTAATATTCTAGTTCGCTAGTTAGCGATATTTCATATTTCCATACAGTAATATTGCCAAATTGATAAAAACAGGTAAATATTTGACAGCTAATTGCGACGTTGCCAACTTTTAGAATGAACGCCCTTAATTGACAGAAATTTTGCCGTTACTGTAGATTCAAACTCAAACTCAAAGCTTTTATTTCAATTAAACCAATTACAGGCACTTTTGAATTGCCAAGGAGAGGACACTCAAATCAAAATATTGGTGATTAATTTGCTTACAAAGGCACGAAACTCAGAACGAATTTTTATAACGTCAGTTTCTTTTTCTTGAAATCTAACTGCGGCCCTTAACACACGAGCCAATCACTCAACTATGACGTCAATCATCCCATCTCTAGATTAAGTGACAGATCCAGAAGAAAAAATAAACTAGCCAGTATATGAAACGTTACCCCGAAGTCTTTTGACTTAGGCTCATCGTCCTCGACGCTTTGATTGGTTGCGTCGTGTACGGAAGCAATCAATCACACATAGTTAATAACGCGTTAGTAAGTCGCGTCGTCGAGTCCTGGAGTGGAGACCGCATATCGCCAAGTTTAGTGTGGGACCCCAGCTAGATGGACCGATAACCTTAGAAAGGTGGGTGGGACAGACTGGATGCAGAAGGTAGAGGACAGAGCGTTGTGGCGCAGCCTAGGAGAGGCCTGTGTTCAGCAGTGGGTTGATGCGATAGGCTGAGTTGATTGATTAATTGAAGTCGCGTCGTGTACGGACCACCATTGAAATACTAGTGCTATAACATTCTAGCTACTCATTGGTAATTTGAATTTGTAACGTGTAAGTTACTTTTGAGTGACGTCGTGGACGATGGGTCTTACTCTGGCATTTGAACGAAATGGACAAATTACCCCAATTTGAACTTACTTTTGTTCGTAAATTCGCTCAAGTTATCAGCCAGACAAGTGGTTTCTATGTCATTTGTTAGAAACAAGAATTCAAACACATTTTCTAATTTATGGCTGAACAGGGACACATTCAAAACGAAGAGCTCCCTTGAGTCTATGTATGGAGCAAAAATATCTACAATTTAAGAAGAAAATAAATTGGATCGTGTTATGTGCTTTATGTTACATGACACTGTATGAACAAAATTGCGATTTTACGAACTCATAACCTCGTTTTATAAATGAACCATTACGGGACTATTACCCACTTGAGGATGACAGCCTTGATACCTATAATTCTAGTCGGGATACTGGCCACTTTGTAGGTATTTGTGTCAGTTTATTTTTGTAACGAATTGAATTCTATATTGTTAACACTAGAATGATTTACAAACTTGATTTATTTAGACTTGGTAAGGACTTGGTGACGGCTGCCACGAATCAACAAAAATGGACAATCTTAGATATGTATACGTTATAAAGGACACCATTCATATTAGGCCCAAAACCCAAAATGCCGGGGCCAGCGAAAAAAAAATGTCTTGCCCTGGTCAGGGACGTCCTCCTAATATTTTTTTACAATGGCTCCGAATCTCTACGAACATTCCTTCAGCTGTTTTCTAAAGCCGAAGAATCTAGTTACCTTTAAGGTATGTATCACGTCTGGGAGGAACATTTTAGGCCAACGAAGAAAAGTATGTCACCTAAACGCTTGTGCAGACCAGCGCCATTTGTCGCGCGACGCGACATGAACAATACAATTTCTAAGAAAACTTCACAGTATAACAATAACCGGTGTTGCGTCGCGTGACAACTCGCGCTGGTCTGCACAAGCCTTAAGTCGGGAAAGTCCATCCAAGCATTTATTTCGAATGCCCCATTTCAGAATATACTCGATATATTTTTCATTACTTGCGGCTATGTAGTTTATAATCGGCTAGTTTTATAATTGAATAAAATGTAGGTACGTAAAATAGACTTAAGAAAACAGCTGAAGGAACGGTCGTAGAAATTCGGCGCCATAGTAAAAAATTATTAGGAGGACTTCCTCGACCAGGGTAATACATTTTTTTTCCAGCCGGCACTTTGGGTTTTGGGCCCAACTTTGTATGAAACGTGAATGGTCTCCTTTATAATCATCGGTAGGTCTGAATTACGGAAACCTATGTATACAATTCGATATCCAATTACTTTTGTCTCTTATTGACCTCCACGATTACCAATTCACAGTGAACATATATTGCAACTAGCTATTGCCCGCGTGTTTCTTCGCCTGCGTGTATCTTTGTTCTCCAATTATCCAGGATTAAAAGGAGTCGTACGTCCTTCTCCCAGTCACCGTCAAATTTCTCTCGTCTTTTTTTATTCACGTGGATTCAAAACCAAAGATAAACATTATATATTCAATATTTTCATTAGAGCTTCTATACCTACAAAATTAACATAGTGTTTTTCTTTCTAACTAAAGTTCAGCATAGGCAAGATTCCTTTGTTACAAAAACTCTGTTAGTAATGCCCTAATGAATATGCTGATTTAGTAATGGAAGAGTATTATACTGTTCTGTTTATCTAGGAGCAATACTAAAATTAGAATTCTTAGAAATCTCTTGAAGGTATTAGTTACATCTAACATGCTTGAGAAATACTGTGGATCCTTGTGGTAGGGACAGCTGGTAACACTAGCTTAGCTTGTTGTGTGTCTAGTGCTAAACATCTCCTTGCATCTTGCATCTCTTTTTAATGTACGGTCATGGAAATTAATTGTTTAGCAAATTGACTACCAATTTAAAATATTGCCCGTACCTACCTAGAGTGCGAGTGATATTGACGGCGCGGCGTCGCCGTCGTTGGTAAATATTTGTGTTTTTTTTAATACTATTTTTATAATTTTATTAATAAATTGCGAAAAGAACCCTGTACCATTGTATATTCAATTGCAACTGTCATTCTTTGACAGTTGAATGTCAATTTGATAAAAAAAAAAAAATCCTTGACTTAAACTAGTATGATTTTCTGCAAAGAAAATCTCTTTACCTATTCCTAGAGGTAAAAGTAACCGAGTAAATGGTAGGTTAAGAAGATAGTAGTTAGGGTGCGTTTCCACTGAAGCGGAGACGAGCGGAGCTGAGCAGAGCTGAGCATCCAATCACAGACGAGACGAGAGAAACGCGGTGAGAATTTCAAACATTGTAACTGGTCGATTCCTGCACGTCTCCGCTCAGCTCCGCTCGTCACCGCTTCAGTGGAAATACACCCTAATGCTCGACTTCAAAACAAATGACAATAAACTGCAAATAACAATCTAGCATTTTCTAAGAGCGATTTATTTGGACATCGAACTTGCCCTGCCTTTCAATACTGACAGAAAAGGTTATAGATCAAGTCCAACAAAAAATAGTAACATGTTCCAAATTCACCAAGCTTTCATTTCAAAGGCTAGAATTGAAAAGAAAACAGTCTGACCACAATTTGATTTCTATTTTTTGTGGTTGTCAACGCTTATTTCAAATATCACTCCAACAGTAATATTTTTCTACACTAATATTATAAAGAGAAATGATTTTTATTTTTCTTTGTAATGAATAAACTCAAAAACTACTGGACCGATTTAAAAAATTCTTTCAACAATTGAATATTATATTAACACTGAGTAAAATAGGCTATAATTTATAAAGATATCACGCACGCGAAGTCGCTGACGGAAGCTAGTATAATAATAATAATAAATAAATAGATTCCCTTCCCTCAAATATGGCGAGGGGGGTAATGGCTGATCTTTGCGTTTTGCTCGCGAACGGGTGCTGCTTGTGGTGACTGGTCGTCTTGCTGATCATGATTTTGTTACTTCTATTAGTAAATAACTGTTTATTTATTTTACTTTTATTTAGTTTATCATTTATAACTTCCAGTTACAGCTATATATAGCTATATGTAAGCGGGCACGCCCTTCATGCCTGGAGGCTTTTATTTAGAAATTCTGTTTACGCTTAGATTTTATTTTTGTGTGAGTATTTCTGATGTTTTTGTTGGTATATTTTTATTTTGCATATTAATTGTATAGCATATTTTTTTTTCTAACTGAACAGACAGCAGTGCGATACTGGGGAGTTTGTTACACAACTTCTTCTTCACAGATAATGCACTAGGAAGTGGTAAAGGGCGGGCAATTTGGGGGACTGCTCTATGTAATTTGACGTTCGAAAAGTGCTGATTCTCAGCCTAGTTTGAATAAATGACTTTTAAATTTTTGAATTTTGGTGAAGAAGGACATAGGCTACTTTTCATTTTGAATATTTATAAAGAAATACAAGAAACCTATAACACACTTACGAGACAGGGCAATAGTTATACATATTTCAATAAACCTAACATTTTATAAACTTCACTTTCAAGAGAATTGTAACCAATAACAATACAGGTATCAACTGTCGGACTTAAGCCGGCTACGGTCTTGGCAAACACCGGATACCGGCTGGCAAGTGCCGGCAATACGAACCGATCCAGATTGTTTACGATCGGCCGTGTCGCAGGAATAATCTCGCGGTTCGCCACGTCGGACCAAATTGTCAGCTCTACGGCCGACTGTGTGATCAATTGTGAAGGAAAGGTTTTGGGATTGACTTTGCTAAACACCCTGTAGACGACCCTAAATGTAAAGCCTTTTGACCAAGAGATTCTAATTTCACGTTAAGAAGCTTAACAATCTAACTGGTTTGTGGGCAAAGCTACAAGATTGTATCTACAGTAGTTTGCTAGCTAATCTAGCTAGTGAAATGAATGTTCGTATATATCCAAGTAGGGTTACGATTTTATTTATTTTAAGCGTGGGATATTATCAAATAACTTCTTCCGCTCTGGCGGAGCGGGAGGGAGTGTCAGACTCTTAATGAAAACCCATCCGTGTTTCTTCAGTTGCCTGTATGTTGCCAGGGGCACGGTATCTTTTTCGGACATTCCCGCAACCCCGGCAGGCATCGGTCCTTGCGGACCCCGTCAGTTGTGCTGACATCTCTTTGAGGCGCGCGTGCAAATTCGTTCAGCCATTTTAGCGTGAAAGCGTAACAAACAAACCAACTCACTTTCACATTTACAATATTAAGTTAGGATTCTTGAGAAAGGCTATTTAACCTCACCCTACGACCCTTAGGAACCGAGCAAAAAGAAGTCAGAAAGAACGCTAAGCGAAAACGAAGTTATAGCGTGGGAGGGCGATGCGATGCGACGCGGTGGGTCGGGGGTTAAATATCAAGCGGGGAAGTCACTGGCAGAAGCTACTACGTAATAAAACCAAAGACGACATAACGTTTCAAACTTATCGTAGCATAAAAAGTGTCCTACCTTCTTTCAATAACTTTCATCTAGGTCAGTCCAACGTTAAAACCATTTTAAAGAAATAATTGCTAAGTCAGTAACTTTTAAAAGTTTTGTCTCGTCGAAATTGATTTATTTTGCCCGTCTGCCCGCTGAAAGTCCGTTTGTGAAAGGAATTTCTATAATTCAACCCTCAAAGCCTTACAAACTTGTTTGATTGCTCATGTCTTTGCCAACATTCGGAGGGTTAAGAGCTGTAGTGTGTATGGCTCGAAACTAATTGAATAGCTCTTGTTTCTCGAAATGCTTTTTAATGTTGGATTTAGATTAGTGGACTGTGGTAAATTGCATGTGGTTATTTTCTTTGAAAACGAACATGAAATTCTTTATATTCATTTACACTGGGATTTCGTTTATTTTTGTCTATAGCACTAATTAATTATAGTTTAAAGAAGGCATCTATGCACCTACAAATTAATACGGCTAAAATCTATTATAATATTTGCTTTTTGCTTGCAGAATTTCTATCATTGGCGATATTGGCTTTCTTCAGTAATAACTTCATCAATACTGGTTGAAAAATCTTGCCAGTAATATTGAGTAACAAAAACTTCGAACAAAACTCGTTACAACCGTCAAATATGCCATGTTTACAAGCAACCACTCACAGGCTATCAAGAGAATTCAGATAATACTCAATCAGACAGCTCAAACACCTTTGATTGTTCCATCAAAACATCGTGATGGCTACCGTTGCTAGCCAGTTATAAAAATAAACACAACAGAAGCCGTTCAGTCCTCACCTGTCATTACTTTGGTCCTCACCTGCCATTTGTTTGGTCCTCAGCTGTCATGTGACAATGTTCACGATGTCAAAGGGTCTGACGGAGACGGCAATCTTTTGTGAGCCATGTTTCGTTTTGATGACACGGAATAGGAATAACGAGAAAAATGTTATTCATAGTATTGGGGCGGCCTTTTTTGTGAATAAAGAACATGTTTTAATAGGAATAATTTCTGTAATTGTTCTGAAGTGAACCACTCACTTCAGAACTATTACGGAAATGATTATATTATCGGGAAATTGTAGTGATGTAAGTTTTCGTTTAATACATATTGCTTTTGGTAAGAACATTGTCTGATTATTGTAATATTTTATGTAGATAGACAACGCACAAAAGAAAATTCAAATGAAGTTTTATCAACGTGAAAATTACTTGTTATTGTAATACCCTGTAAGATCCAACCGAGACTCCTCCGTGCCTCGGAAAGCACGTTAAGCCGTTGGTCCCGGCTGTCATTCGTGAATCTTTGACAGTCTTTACGGGTCGTCAGAAGCCCGAAAGTCGGACAACCAGTCTTGCCAAGGGGTATCGTATTGCCCAATTACCAGATTGTGGTGGTCAGATAGGCAGTCACTCCATTGTAAAATACGGTATTCAGCTGCATCCGGTTAGACTGGAAGCCGACCCTAGAATAGTTGGGAAAAAGCTAGGCAGATTGTTTTTTTTTGTAAGATTCTCAAACCGTATGATTGGACTTTATGTTAAAAAGCAATCATATCAAAGTAAGGAAGTGAAAAAGTGCAAGTGAGCCAAGGTTAAAACTGACCTTACCAAACCTAAATACAATTTAGGTACTTGACAGACAACTATTTTCTTTTTCAAAATTCAAAAGTCATTTATTCAAACTAGGCTGAGAATCAGCACTTTTCCAACGTCAATTACATACAGACACACAGTCAGACAGTCCCCCAAAACGCCCACCCTTCACCACTTCCTAGTGCATTAGCTGGGAAGAAGAAGTGGCGCAACAAACTCCCCAGCAGCACAGCTGTCTGTTCAGTGAGAAGAACAAATAAAAAAAACTATTTAATAGTATTCAAAATAATTTACGTTACGCAACACAAAACATAATTTAAATTATTAGCCATATGTTGGCTAGCACACGCCAATATACCAGACAAAATCATCGAGAACAGCTATGCTCAGGCAGAAATAAAAAATTAAACGTAAACAGAACTTAATATCTAAATAAAACCCCCCAGGCATAAAGGGCGTGCCCGCTTACATATAGTTGTAACTGCAACCTATAAATGATAAGATAAAGATAAAGATATATTTATTTGTAAGCATGTGTAACATTTATTTATTTATTTATTTATATATACTTTATTGTACACCACAAAAATACATAACAAAAAAATACTTAATCAAACACTACAAAATATACAATGGGCGGCCTTATCGCTTTCCGCGATCTCTTCCAGGCAACCTTAGAATGACATGAATAACATTATACATATAAATGCAAATGTGGATTTAAAGTGAAAATCTGTGAGTTGCAACATGTTTTGCCATCATTGGCGTACAAAATAAATTATTGCCACTTGCAATACAACACAATCATGAAAGAGAGGAAAAATAAAAAAAACAAAAAAACAAAATATGCATAAGAAAATTTAAATATAACACAAACAGATTAGAAACTATCATTTAAAAAATCTTTGACATAATAGTAACATTTTTCAGTAAGTAACTTCTTAAATTCTCTCTTGAATAAGTTTGGCTGGTTCAAATTTTTAATAACCTCTGGAATTAATGGAATATTAATGGTGCGATACAAAACACGCTTTTATGAAGGAGTGCTGTTTTCGCAGAATGAGGCTGTAAGAAGTTCTTATATTTAGTACGTCTATTTCTAGTGATATTGTCCGACAAAAGAGGAAAAAACTAGGAAAAATAAACTAGGAACATCGAGGTAAAGTTGTAAACAAACAGTTAATTACTAATAACAATAAATAATATGATCAATTGTCGAGGTCACTAGCTAACCACATATTGCAATACAACTCATAAAAAAAACATTGTGATGAGTAGATTATGTCAACAATAAATTAAATTTAAATAACTTGACTTATAAAGTCAAATAAAATAAACAATTATATAAACTCATATAACTTGTCAGTAAGTAAGCTGGAGAAAGAACATAAACATTGTCTTGAGTTAATCACAGCGACCAACTATTCTTATCATTTAAGTAGTCGTTTATAGAATAGTATGCCTTTGAACAAAGCTTGGATTTTACTTTCGTTTTAAACGCATCAAAAGGCAAATCTAGCAAAGAAGAGGGTAGCTTGTTATAAAAGGTTATACCAAGCCCAACAAATGAGTTATGAACCTTATGAAGCCGGTGAAAGGGAGCTCGTAGTTTGTCCTTATTTCTAGTGTTAACATTGTGAAAATCACTATTTTTAGTGTATCAGTGTATATTTTGCCTAATATATAAGATGTTGGCGAAGATGAATTGGGACGCCACCGTGAGGATACCAATATCTTTGAAAAAATCTCTCAGATAAACTCTGGCACCTAGCTGGTAAATAGCTTTTCGACTGACACAAAAATAAGACTCTAATAGTCCAGTTCAAAGCCAGACAGAGTTTATTTTTCTTCGAATTCATCTCGATACAAAATAACATAAATCGCCCTTGAGGTTTTCAAAGAAACACGATTTATTTGATTGACGGCTAATAATTATTTACTCGTAAAACGTCAGATTTTTGAGTCTTTGATACTTGAAGACTCCATTTTATTTTTTTACTTTATTACATCGTCAAAATTACTTATTAGCTGGTCCCTGAATACTTATTTTATAAATTAAACGAGGTCTTTTGGCGACCGCTAAGGCGGATGCTACATCGTGGCGGAGCGGAAAGAATGAAGCTTAAAAAAACATTTTCATATTTAAACAAATCTCTGCTCGCCGTAGTAACAAGTTAAGGCTAGCACAAATTAGGTCGACGGGCAACGCATCGCATTGCAAATATATGTATTCCGTAATCGCATACTACAGTCGGGCTGCAATGCGCTTGGCTTTACAATAAAATCCTAAAGATACAATTTATGAATTTACACATATCTGCTCCGCCATGCTTGGCCTCGCTCCTCTCCGCTTCGCTCCACACTATAACAGCACCTAAACGCTTGACATTTTCGCATCGATCTCGGGGCGAGCAAATATTTGATTAGGTTTTTCTTCTCCTCCATGCGGCTTATACAAACTAATATGACGGATATAAATCGCGTCGTTCCCTATATCCGGACGCGAATAACTTTGCTTACGAATAGTAAGTAGTATGGTAATGCAACAGTTTCAATTCTACTTACTTCAGGATATCAGCTGGTGGCAGATGCACGAGTCGTAGTTTAAACGGTTTGTAATTTATAGAACTGAGGAAAATGTTTGTGTAATAATGTCTTTATTGCTTGTTGAGTTATTTGGTTTCTGAGATCTAATACTTCAATTCTCAATTCTTTATTGCGGACCATAATTTTTAAAGTTGGTAGGGAAATAATTATATTAGTAACAATTATGGACCCTGTCGGGCACAGCATAGGTCAAGTAGGAGGGTGGAGGAAGAGCACTGGGTGTTTAATCTGATAAATTTTATTATTTGTTAAATAGTAAGTCTCTTTTATTAATACAGAATTGAATTTAAGAATTATAATTATTGTTTTATAAATTATATACATTTATTTATTTAGTAACTTTGTCAAAACCATTTATTTTTTAAATAATTATTATTATTTATTACGTCTTAATATTTATTATCTCTTAAGGTAAATTATTTAATGGACGCTCCACATTTATTAAAAAAAAATCTTATTATGGGTAGGTAGGCGTATCTTCAATAGTGAGTATTTGTAGATACAAATAGATAGTTATGAAGTTACTTATAATTTATCATTTAATTATTCGCACAAAATATAGTAGCATTTGCTTACAAGGAAAAGCTTCAATTGATTGGTAAAGATGTTATATTTATTTAAATTCTTTGTTATTTCGGGTAAGTTATTATAATTTTTTATGGACATGACAAATGTACTATTGGAGTGCATTTTTCAATTCTGGGTCGCATGAACTTACAAACTTCAAATGTATAGAGACAGGGTAGGGATAAAATATTTAGTTACTAAAAGGGTTTACAGTTATCAGTGACTCCACTATTTACTTAGATTCTAGTTAGTTTTTTGTAGGGTTAATAGCGTGGGCGCGTCAGTGCTGTTGCCCCATAAGATGACACCGTATTTAAACCATGCGTAGGCGTACGCGTAGTACGTTACTAGTGCAGTTTTAAAGTCTGTGGTTTTAAACCTTAGGTACTATACGTGTTACAACCTTGTGCATTATACGACGCGCGACGTAGCAAATTAAACTTAGTTTAGGATTTTAGCGTTTCCATGTTTACAAATGGTGTGTTAGGTTTTAATTTTGCAAAATCAGTCTTGCCGTCTGCGCATTTGTTATGATAGATAGCTCAATTGCATGACTTCAGTTTTGACCTATTTAGCTGCATAGCTGTTCTGTTCTAGAATAAGTTATCAGCTGTTGAAAACAATAATGTGCTCTATCTAATACTCATTTAGAAATGATAAGCGAACAGTTTGAATACAATTTGTCCATGAAATTACAAAACAATTTATACAAGACACTAAACAAGGACGCTTTTAAGCAAACATCTAAGCCCAGGCAAATACCACTCTCAAGCTAGCCTAATATCACTTACATAGCAAAATACCTACACTGGTACATATCCTTAACTCGCACAACCCCTATACAGGGTTAGCTAGCGCAACCGCAACTAGCCGCCATAAAGTACGATTGATTTGCAAAGCAGCTGCAACGAGCCCATAACAGGTATATAGATACCTGTAATGCAGATTTACAGGTGCGTACGATACCATCCGCTCCCTCAAACCACGTAGTGTATTACTGAATTAATTTGTGCTACGGAATTGGCTTGAGGTGTAGAGACGTAGGTTTGATACTAGTTACTCTAGTGCCTTGAATTTGGAGTGCTGTATGTCGTAATTCTCTCTGTTCTGTTGAATACGGACGACTTAGGTTTGGTATTGTCGACAAGATAAATAGGTATGTAACTGCTAAATATTTCGATGCTAACTTTTAGTCTATAGTTGTATACCCAGCACAAGGATATTTGCATTAAAGTTTCCCATACAACGTTTTCAACGTTTTAAGAAGACATACGAACATTTCAGCACAAAAGGGTATGTACAAGCTTAGTTAAGTTTTACGAAAAATATGTTTTGCGTTTTAGTTTCGTTAAATTCCCGTCGTGAAATATTACATGCATCAAGGCTCATATTTAGTCCATACGATCCAGTGACCAGATAGTTTTAAATTTTGCTTTGTTCGTTTTAACTTTTCAAAAACTCATAAGATTTGAAGATTATTCTGACAGTTATACCTGCTACATCTCTCATCTATTTCTATTTAACTACAGGTATAAACTAACGCCAAATGTTTTATAAAATATTTAGATATTACTAGCAAGACTTTTACTATATACTAATCTATTTATAGAGACACAAAGGCGATAATTCGATACTCTATTCGATGCGAACTTGTATATGACACTTACGTATGTACCTGACACGGGTCGCCGTCACGATAAATAGGTAGCCCAGGTATTCATTTATCAGATAAAAGATCTTTCCGTTACGTAAACAACGCACCCGGCGAATATTATTCATATTAGTTTTAGGAAAAAAAATATCCAGGTATCTTTTCTTTAGTCAACGAAAAGAAAGTTTTTTTTTTTGCACAAACAAAACGCACAGACAAAGAGACATAAGATACACACACACAAAAGTAGCCAAAGGCCTAGTATTCAACCAATAAATAAAATAAAAACAATGTTGTTCATTAGTTGATGTCAAAGCCACGGACCAATGACAATATTGCGTAATTTACTCTTGCGACATAAGCAAATGACAACAAAAACAAAATGCTGATTGCAGATTAACTACTTTTTAGTGAAAATATTACTAAACTATAGGTATCTTATTTTAGTCATGAGTCACTGAGCTACTGCTGAGTATGAGATCCTGGATTCAATTCCTAGGTCAGACAATCTGTTATTGGGTTTTCCATCAGGAATTTCAAATATACAGGACAGGTCATAGGTACACCTCTGTTTAACCCTTCGGGGAATAATAGCGTGATGTTATGTTATGCATTTCATCGTCAGCTTCGCTCTTTAGGGTTCTGTACCCGATAGGTGCCAAACGAAACCCTATTACTAAGCCTCCGCTGTCCATCTGTCCGTACGTAGAGCTGCCAGCGGGCTGTATCTCATAAACCGTAATAGGTAGACAGATTATTTCTATTGCCGCTATAATAACAAATAATAAAAATACAACAAAAAAAGGCGAACAAAATATGTTTCTTGTGCAACAAGAAATGTGTTTTTTTCGGCGTTTGAAAAGTTTTTTTGATAAATATTGTACGGTTGTACGGAACTCTTCGTATGCGAGTCGAACTTGCACTTGGCCGGTTTTTAATTCTATTAAAATCTTACCTACCTATCATACAAAAAAATCAAATAAATAACAGATGGTGGACTGAAATCTAACCATATGAATCAAGGTTAGACATACAAGATACATTTATAATAGGAAAACCATCTAAAAATTTAGGCGTCCTGTCTAGGAGAGCTGCTGCAGCTATCTACATCAAGCCATTGAACTAATTTAACTGCCTACAGATACACTTTTTGTAATCCCAATATTAATTATCCTATTTTTGAACAAGAAATACCCCAGTAAAGAATGATGATAAAATCCCGTATCCACTTATCACGAAAACCCCGATAAAAGAGTAGTGTTGGATCATTCTCTGCGCTATAATTTGGTCATAAAAACTAAAAAATTCTTTCCCAAAATAAATAACACACGAATTCATCCATCAAACTTTTTTTGGGTCCACAGAGCGTTCTGCCAAACGGCCTAAAATGGGTTTGAATCGATTCCCAATACCGTTCACTATAATGAAATAGAGAGTGTGTGTTGGTTCGTTAACCCTCATTCTTCGTGGACGGCTGCTTAACGTCACCCGCGCCGCGGCCAAAGAGTCGCCCGAAAAACAAATAGTCGATCGCAACCAACTGTAGTTATAAGAAACTCGGTACAAAGTTGTTTAAACAAATGCTCGGGGATGTGTGGTGTGAGTTTAAAGAATGGAGCGGTGCATCGGAAATGAAACTATCAAAATAGTTTCCAAATAATAGTATGCGTTGCCGTCAAAATTGTAGACATTTAAATGACTGTATATTATATATAATATATGTATTTATAGTTTAATGGTACTTTACAATCTGGAATGAAACAATGCTACTTAGCGGTAGAAATTGATATAAAGTTCGTACCTATTCCCTTTGACAAATTCAACAAGAAACTCTAATAGGTACCTACTACAAAGCTACTATAACTTAGTTCGAAGTTGCTCTCTTAAATATCACTTGGTTCAAGCCCTCTAAGTCTTATGCTAGTTTCAGGACCAAGAATGTTGTACAAAATTAATTAAATTGCGAAATTCTGTGCACGCCAAGTATTACAAAGTGCTTATTATTCTATTCTTTTGAGGTACGAACGAATTAATTAACTAATTTGAATTAATATTTAAACGAGTACAAACTACAATCTCTGTAATTAGATAGGTACATTTAATTTAATTACAATTTCGAACAAGAAATGACTGTTCTAGCAAAACATAAATATTTAACTTATCTCTTACTTGTTGCTCAATCCAAATTGAAAAGTTAATTTTAAATAAAATTTCATTGTTTTCGCTCAGTAATTCCCCAAGATAAGTATATTGTCATCTGTTAACTCGCTTCCGCGTCGTCAGCCGCTGTCTCTCATGCCACGCGGCGTCATAAACCTTTGTTTACATAAGTGACCCCCAGCGCCGCGGGAATACATTACCGGACTTGTGAATGGACAATTTCAATGTTGATATTGACATTAAAATAATTATGTTTACATTCACCAACGATTTCTTCCAATTTTCGGTAAGCAGTCATGTTTGTATGGCGTAATATTAGATGTATCGCTGTCGGAGCGTCGATGTATTATGTGCAAATCATTTGTATTGGATTATGTATTCCTTTTACTTTTTTTGTTTATATTTGTTCCGTGTATTTGTATTTTACATAAGGTGTTCTGTTACATTTGTTCGTAATTGGTATCAGGATAAACATTAATTAAAAAACCTCAATGTTTATTTCGTTTTTATAAATTTTTCTGTTTCCATTTTGTTAATTATAATTTTCCTTTCTTCTGTAATTGCGGCGGTATAATGAATAATAACAAAAAAGAAATACTGGTAACTGGAACAACTGAATAACTGAAAGTTTGGCTCGTGCTAAACAAAACAAAATTTAAACCAACACAAATTTTATTAGGAACTTAAAGAAATCCGTGCCGAGGAAAATCAGCGGTCCACGATCGATGTTGGGAACTTAAAGGTGCGCCTTTAAGTTCCCAACATCGATCTTTACAAAATGTTACGCAAAAACAATTTATTCTGGAGTGGATCCCTTTGGAGCAGCTTATCGGGAGGTACTTCATTTGTTGGCGAAATTTTGAAGTCCGCTATCTAGATGGGGTTGTTAAAGTCCCAGCCGGCTGTGTAAAGTGGGCGTCAAAGTAGTGCGACACAGACATCAAATGATATCTTATAAATTATACTTTTACACAGATTAGTTCGTATATTATATTCTGAGCTTTTGAGCGAAGCCGGTATGTGTCCCAGCACACATTTAGTTTTTTTTTTCGCAGGTTTACTGCAAATTATGATTTGGTTAGGTTGCGTACATTTTAATAAATGCATTTTTTATTTAAACATTTTATTTTATCAAACAAAAAAACTGAATTCAATCCGGAACCAAAAAAAACATAGTCTACTCTAAACTTATACACACACAAGGGAACATTAACAAATGCATATAATCAACTAGCTGCCCGCCCCGGCTTCGCACGGGTAGCACTCAGTACTTATCTACAGCGCACCTAACTATCTACCTATCCTATCCTACCGTACCTACCCACCCTACCTACGCTACCTACGCTGCCTACGCTGCCTACGGCACTTCATTTCTTGACATTGAATCCCCTCCCGTACGGCCCGTAGTACCCGAATGACGCACATTGCACAAGGTGCCGCCTAGCTAGCCGAGCACGGTGAGCGGCTACCACGCAACTTTTTTCTAATACTTGAATTTTTAAACTCGTGATATCTTTCGAATGGAATGTCCGAATTGAATAATTCAAAAAGTTATATAAAGGTATTGAAGCAGTCTTAAATATGAAGTAATTTACTTTGATAAGGATTATTCCCAAGATACAAATACGTAAAGAGCCTTTTCTAGCGGCAGCTTTTCAATTAAATTTTTAAAATAAAAAAAATACTTATTGTGGCGTAACTATAATAGTCAGACATATGCTATCGCGACACTTTTTGTAAATAATGATGTGTTCTGCAAAGTCGTTATACATCATTTTATTCTATCATCAATAGTTTTCGCAGCGCACGCGATGTAAAGAATATTTTAGGTAATTTTTTTACACCTTGGGTTACATTATTGGAGTTTTAGTAAGGATCCCAATTTTTTTTTTAAATATAATATAGACTATGTCACCCGGGGATAGTGTAGCTTCCCAACAGTGAAAGAATTTTTTAAATCGGTTCAATATTAACTTGAGATTCCAATCTATTCTCTCCCTCCGCCGCTGCCGTAACGCTTTTTCGTGACAGAAAAATCCTAATACGGGGGTATTAGGATTTTTCTGTCACGAAAAAGCGTTCACTTCAATAATAATAAATATATTTATTTCCACTTTTACATGGTATATCATAATAAATTTGTCATATAAATTATAGGTTAATGCAGAGTTATACACCTCTGACTCCCAAGCTAAGTTTAAATTTGTGTCAGGGCTCTCAAGTTAACATCAGTTAGACAATAAATACATGGTAGATATCAAATGTGAAATTAGTTTATCTCAAAATAATCATCAGCATGCACAAATTGGAAAAATTGCAAGCGTCATGTAACGAGTATCCTGTGGTAAAAAAGAGATAGGTAGTGCACCATGCGGCTATGTTGCACATATTCCACCATGCAAACTACGTAATGAAAGTCAGTTAAGGACTAAGAGTGCTTATAACACTTATTTCAACAAAACAGCGACGAATGCAATGGGTTTTAGAATCGCAACAGCCCTCATTAATTCATATCAACCAACCTAGCCAGACAAGGTGCCTGTTCTTGGCACCTAGGGAAGTTGTAATCAGCATTTTGTATTATCTCGCCTACGCTAGGCATGAAGACACTATGCAATAACCAGCGATAATTAATTTGTAACAGCAATGTATTTTTTGTAATAAATATATTACTTACGCTTTTTAATGAGTCTTTTTATATAATATATACTGCTAACCAAATTTATTTACATGAAGAAAGCAAAAAAGTCATTTGCGTATTATTAAAATAAAACAATAAAAGTAAGAAAGTGATTTTATGTTATCTACAATTAATGCCCTTTTATCCCACATAAGTTTTTTTCCCATTCATTATGGGCATTCTCCTTTAGTTCATTAATGTCTGAAGTTATTACAACGTCTGAATGTCACCCTGATTCATATTTAATTGACTTTTTGTTCCTAACTGTCTACCTACTAGAACCTTCACTTTATAATTAACGTTAGTTACTTTTAAGACAAAGAATGAGAATATTATTCCCTGACGACTTCTCAAACAATATCCTCTAATCACTAAACAGAGGACTTTATATCCAGAACTTTTATAGGCCTACGGGTATAAAACATAGTTTCTTGTGTTGATACCATAATTACATTGCTAGCTACAGTTTCGTTTTTATTTCCGACATTACAACTCATCCAAGCAACATTGTAGTCACCACCGATAAAATTTAAGCACGTTGTTAAGTTAACTATCATGTGACTTGCCAAACTATGATCAAATGTAACTTAGACACTACTAAATTCACTATTAGTGTTATAAACAGGGGAATTGTCGGTAGTTTTGGACCTCTACCCGCTAGCCAGAGAAGCTATTGAAGAGCTAATTGTTCAATTAAGCCAATCGACTATTTCACTATTTGGTACGTCTTAATTATGAACCAATTTGAAAGTAATTAGGCATCAAACGGGTATCGAATTAGTAAATTAACTTCGGCTTGAACCTTCGAATTATAGTGTAATTAAGTTTAATGTGAGAATTGAACTGTGAACACTTGTGAACCGGTTCGAGGATGAGGTCTCGATATTAGGTATATTTCATGTTTGAAGACAAGAAGTTACACAGAACATGCAAGATTTCAGACAGAAAAAAAGAAGCAACAAGGTTCTCACATAAAAAGTAATTTTATTTTAAGTCGGAATCATCCTGTCTGACCGAGCAATAGTTTAAAAATAAATCTTTCATAGAGAAAAACAAACAAGATTATCAAAAAAAAGCTTGTATGTTTATCCCTTGAAATATAAATTGTAAGCTATCTCTTACAACGAGTATTCCTTCCACAGATGTGTGTAGATTTAAAAACTAGAGTGAATGTAACCCACTCGTGTCAGCCGGCGAGCTCATCGCACAAACGGAATTAAGTAAGCCATTCCGCTCAGCTGCAGATAAATTACGTACAACACAGCATCTGACAGCCACACGTATTTTATTTTTAGTTAAGTATAAGTTAAATTGGAGACAGAAAAAATAGTTTTTAACAATGTTTTTTGTTTAAGCTAAGCCTAACAAAAGGCAACAAAATAAAAATAAACTTTGGAATTGATGGATTATTTAAAGAAAATAATAGTTTTTATCAATTAGGTTATTTCGGAATAAATCCAAATTAATATAATTCCTTTAAAAATAATCTATACATAATTATTATACCTAAATTAAAGTAGTTGTTCGTGTCTATCTTTGTGACCGCGTTGTCCTTCCAAACAACGCAACGAATTTTCGAGGTTTTCACCATCATTTATAAAAAAAATATTCCGAAAGGTTTATAGGTAGGTATATACATTAATATTAAATTTAAATATAAATAAGAAATCTTGATATTTTGTCGTAAAACAGTGCGAAGCAGGGGTTGGTCGTTACTATAAAATAAATGATAACAGTCATAAACTGAAGAATATTTTACTTTGAGACTGCGGCCTGCGACAACCTGCAAAATGGCGGGCGAGAGCTATGCGGAATAGTTGCAGAGCAGCTTGAAAGGGTTCACCGCTCGCTGAAACGCCTCGGTGCAGCTGAATCCAAAACTGTCAGAGTGTGTAACGAATATTAAAATTTGTTATAACCAAACCACCCGCCCCGTTCCTAAGTCGCCCCGGCTGCCACATCTCTTATGACACATAGCATCCTATTTCATCATGAGCTGTACTTACAAAATTTAACGAGCCTACATAATGGCGACATTGAGTGTATTAAGGAAGAGACGTGAAACTCAATGATCTACTAACACACACTTAGTACAGCTAACAAAAAGTTAGACGAGATTAGACGCGGCAAAGCTAACGAAAAGACTTTGATAGTATGAAAAGCGATCTTCTAACACAGGCGTATTTGTTTAAATTGAGGCTCCAATAACTAGTTGTTATTGGAGCCTCCATTTTCTCCCCCATTATTTTTTTAATTCATGATTTGTGGGGATAAGGACTGTGCGAGAAGAGGGATGGGTTATAATTTAATGAATTTTCATATTATACGCGAAATATTGAACGTACATAACTGCACTGGGGAAGTATTTATACCACACAGCATTGCTGTGTAGCCTAAGCTTATGCCTGAGATACGGATGCAATGCTATCACATACACAAGGCAGATTTAAATTACTATGGCTAAGGCTATTCGAACATTTAAGATTAAAAGTGGTATAAAAATTGAAACACAGTCAGTTAACATCAAAGTGGTACCAACTTTCTATTCACCGAACACAAAAGCAAAATTACAATTCCCTTAGATGTTATAAAACCCGATTTTCATTTACTGAATCGCTTACAATAAACTTTTGGGCTGGATGCAAATTCTCTAGATGGTTCCGGATTTTGTACTAAGACCCCACGCTGAGTTAAGTAGTTTAAATCCATTGGATTTGGTCCAACCTTTAATTTTTATGCTTATGATTGTCAAAGTATCTTAGCACCAGAATTTTAAGACGCAGGTATAACCTAGAGCGGTAAGCTTGCGGGTTCTGTACTGAGCTCACGCAACGCGTCATATGTCCAGCCAGTGATAGGATTCGCCCATCAAGGAGCGCTGTCCCAAATTAGACGCATTATTAATTTATTATACATAAAATAAAAGGTATTTTAATAAAACACGTACACTAAAAGATCAATAATTAAATTATATTTAAAATGGGTGAAGGTTTCAGAATAATACGCTTGATAGATTTTGCGTGATTCTCAGTTTTTCGTTAGACATAACTTTACAAATTAATTTCACTATGTAATATAAACATAATCTAGAATATTCATATATTAAGTTATTAAGAAAATGCTTTAATTTAACATAAGTATTTATTTTCCAAATCATTAACAGAACTCGTTTAGGCATGATCTTTAGTATAAAATCATTAAGATTCGGTTATCGTCGCTTTTAAGTAAAATTTTATTTACCGCGAAATGGTTATTTGTGGAAATGGCAGGAAATAGGTCCACCTGAAATCTTCTGCTGCCTGCCTTGGTCCCATGTAACTTTCGAATGGCGCCATTTGTTTTTCTCTACCATTCTCCCCAATCAGCCGTCTCGATACTATTTCCCTCATAGTTATTATCCCCTATACAATTAACCCATTTTTTTTTAGTCTCCCTGTCCCACAGTTTTGCAATATGTTATTATAATAATGGCTTTTCAGTTAGTTTTTGGAGGCATTAAGAAGAAAATCATTGCATTTGCTACTACCCTAGAATATTGCCTGCAAAAGTTTTGAACTTTTGAACTATCTCTGGAACAATTTTGTTATAAATACGCAAGTTCTCTGTAACTAGATTTCCGTCTCCACATAAGTCAAAGTTACGGTGTAATTTCACAGCTGAAGTAAAAGCATCCACAAGCCATAAAGGACCAGTAAAAATAAGCCACTTGTGTCCTTCGGTCCACGAGACCAACGAAGCATACATCGTTGTTTATTAGTGACACTTGCTCATAAATCTTGGGGAAACTCGCTTTCTGTCTTCTCGAGTCAAAAATTAAATGAATCGGACACATATACAACTGTTTCAATACTGACGGACCAAGCAGCAGTTCAGTTCTGAACGTAATTATCTGCAATTGTCCATCACTGTGCTTGACCCTCAGCCACTATCAATCATCCATTTTTAGCCAACTTGGTGTAGCCAGTTCACGAAAATGTCTTCCGTAACGTCTATTTCTAAGACAGTAAGGTGCCTTAGAGGCAACAGACAACGTTGGCCATTCATTATAAGCTGAAACTCCGTACTACGCTAGGCCAGCTGAAGATCAATTTGTTACCACTGACTTCCGGCATACTGTACATACTATGTCGTCCACATCACAACATCTACAAATTCTATATTACTCTTTAAGCAATTCGCTTTCACTGCACCCATTCCTACTAAGTAATAGTAACGCCATTCTTGCTGACACCTCAGGGAGGTGGCTCCCCTGCCCCCTCCACCAGCTGTTCTCGAGCGGCCAAAGTTTTAGCTGAACTGCACCTTGCGTAAACATTGTACCATGACATGTTTGTTCTGACTACCGCTCACAATTGTTAGCGCTAGTTCGAAGTGAATGGAAAATTTAATGATGTTGGAGCAGTTTCAAATGTTTAGTGTTTTGATAGTCAGATTTGGTAGTGTTAGCAAAATTCCTTGATTAGTAGAACATTTTAAAATCATCACCGAGGCTATGTACTTTATTGCTAAGTAGTAATTTTATCCTACAACAAACGGCGATGACTACAGAATGAGCCACAAAAATGCGCACCATATTAATTAAGGAAACAAAATTAAAAGTAAGTACCACTTAGGTTACTTTACCAAATTAATAAAGTAAAAGGAAAAGTCATCACGCGTATAACCGTATTATATTCCCAAAGAAATCCCTCAAGACTCGGCGTTTCAAAATGGCGGAAAATACCAATGAATTTTCTTACACTTCGAGATTCAAAATTTTAATTACAACTTGTTAACAGTCTCCATCAGTTCAATAGAACTCGGCAGAAGTTCCGACAAGCAAGCGATCCTGTGAGGGCCGCTTCCTATTTTTGGGTACAAAGTCCTAATTAGAGAGCTCAGCAGTTAATTAAGAAGGGTACCGCGGCGCCGGCGATCAAATTTTAATAAAACTCTAATTGTTTGCTCGGCTAATAAGGCTGCGATGAGCACTTTAGAGTAGGCACGCGCACATAAACGACCTTTATTTCTATATTAACTGTAATCATGGAAGTGGAACACAAAGAGATTCGCGAGTAAAGAACACAATGTCATGTTATCACGGAAGGCGAATTGTTTTTACTTTCAGCTTTTGTTCAGTTTTTGGTAATTGACTTCATTGTTACATTTAAATTAAAAAGCTACAGATTAGTCCTCGGTTCATAAACTCTCGAGAAGAAACACGTAAAACAAACTAGAGTCGTGCTACATCCCGCATCGTTAGGATCACAGAGATGGAGCGGTGCGATGTGATGAACTAGCAAACTTGAGCGTGCACTCAAGTTTTAGTCCTTGTGAGAAGTTCTTCCGTCCGGTCAGAAGGCGTCGTCGCAAATAAATGTAACATCTTATGAATGAAAGCAGCGTTGATACGCTCGGAGCGCCGCGCCGGCGTAACCAGTTCAATGGCTCCTCAAAAAAGCAGCGCAAAGTGACTTGAATGGTTCAAGTCGTTTCACGACAGGAAATAATCTAGAAAAACGGCGTGTGCTGAGGAAAGATTGCTATCAAAGAACATTTTAAATAGCGCAATAAAACTATTCAAGAGAACAGCGAAATGAAGCTTCATTCACGTCAAAGTCGTGCCGAGATCAGAGTTATTGCAGCGCTATTAACAATTCAACATCAAAGAATGCGAGTGGCGCAGCGTTTCGAAAAATTGTACAGAATTGATGCCTCTGCCGCCATATTTGATACAGCGAATTTTATTATTCGAGATAGAATGCAATAAAAAGTGCCATTCATCCTGTGTGCCGGCAATATTTTGTAAACATAATATAACACGGATACTATCTGTATTCCCGGCAGCCGTGCCCTAAAACCGGCCAGGTCCAAACTGTGACGAGGGTGTCCTAACTACAATATTGTTGAACTCTAATTTATTATCTACAAAGTGTATCACATTCAATCTTTGGGAGAGCGAGTGTGGAAGCTGAAATATTTGGTTAGATCATGTTAAACGGCAAACAGTTTTGGGATGCCAGTAAAACGATTATCTCGTTTTATATGCGACAAATTGTCAGAAAAATTTACGCTCGGAGCAACATTTTATATTCTTTGTCTACAGACGTTATCTAAAATATGTCTCGTCGGCTTGCTGTGGTGAGAATACTATAAGATGTATTTATTATACGGGGACGCTTGTCGAACCTGAAAACATAAATTCCTTGAAAAAAATCTGAAGTAGGTATGCCTGACTGGCTGGTGTATTTTTTTGATAAATTAGGGCGGTAACAAGTGGTGTCGAGATAAGTGCGCGTACAGAAATACGTGGGACTAAAAGGTTGGAACGTTTTGATGAAAAGTAGACGAGTCGCTTGAATTAATGATTAACTAGACTACTCCCGAGAGCCTCTTGAAGTCTATGTTATTTTAGTACGGCGGAACTTGGATGTATTGGGATGGATTAGAAGTGCAGACTGACGCGGCTTATTCTTTATGACGGGTATTACAATAGCGTGCCGGGAATTATTTTTGCAACAGTACATATACAGCCAGGTCCAGCAGTCATCACATTATAAATGAATGGTTTTTTTGCTTACTGCTTTGTTCACCGACGAGAACCATTCTTCAGGAAAATCCAAAGGAAAATTAAAACAAACTCTTCATTCATATTTTCTTTGCAGATACACTAGATTTTTTATTATTATTTCATTCATAGGTGAGACTACAGGCAGCCAACTTAATTATTTTCTAGCCAGTGCTCGACACAAACAAAGTGCATTACCATTGTTCAATACGCTTCTGTTTATTATTCCGACAGAAAACAAAATATCAATTCTATTTTAAAGCGAATATATTCTCTCGTTGAAAGTATTTTTTAGACTGCAGATTCTTGGTAATAAGCGGCATGCAATATGCTGGGTTTTTTAGAGCACAATTTAAAATAAAATGTGTATCCTCGTGAGGGTCGTAATTCGCTTGTGGTGACTGATACTGAGAACAGCTGCAAAGTGCAGCTGAAAAATATATCGAGTTTTTGGTTCAAGAGAAAGTAATTTGTATGGTAATCAAACTCACTTGTCTTTGTGATTTGTGTGAAAGTTGTGGGCAGTACTCCAAGTTCTAGATTTAGATTCTAAAATACTGATTTGAGCTTATTTTGCTAGTAGTAGTAAAAATATAAAATTTCGAAATGAACTAAGTTTCTAAGTTACTGCCACAAACTTACTCTCGACTAAATCCACTGTAGTGTTGACACAAGTTAAAGTATAATAATTCTTACCGTGATAAAAAGAGTCAGTCAGCAGCAGTAACATTAACAGGGCTGCTTCCCTAGCCTGTAGTTTCCGACTTATTTTAGAATCACTACTCGTGTAGACATTGTAGAATGAAATGTTTTAAAATATTAGCAGTAAGCAGCTAGTTTATTTTATTGCAGCTCGACATTGCTAACGAAGCGATTCAAAATTAAATATTACAGTCAGAGTACTGAGATCAGCATCCATCTTACCAAACAAACTGCTATCTTTTCTCTGTCAACTGACAGTACTAGAACATACATATATTAAATCTGATGAATTTCTTGCCCAATTCGTCATGAATAATTACAAACAGGAAATAGTATAGTCAATATACTATTTTATAACCACATACTACAATGGCCACCAAAAATCGAAAAACAACGGAAATCACAGAACTAATCAATTGTTAGTTATTACCACAGGTTACTGCGTACCACTCGAAATTTGAATAAACCATTAACAATAATTAAACCAGTGTTTCATACCTATACCTACAATATTTATGTTTACAGGTTACCTAACCGACACCCATTTCCCATAAAAGGTGGCTACAATTTACAAACCAGTAATTTGACCGAGGTCACAATGGGGACAAGTTATATTGTGTGATTAACATAGTAATAAATGTATAATAGTACGTACATTTTAAATGAGCGGAGGAAATAATAATTAGGTAATAAGATTGTAAATGGCCGCTTTATGACTGTTTCCGGATATTATATTTTATGGGTTTTTGTATGAAGCGAAAGTATTTTGGTGCGATGTCGTCTTGTTGACATATTTCAAACCAACTCGATAACGACGCTCGCTGAGCCGAATCACGTGAACAATCTGAAAAGTTTTTTAGGAAGCGTTTTATGGACCACATAACATAACATCAAGCCTTGTTTCCGGAAAGGGTCAGGCAGAGATGTACCTATTTTAAACCCACAATTCACCCGTCATGTTTAAGTATACCCAGTAACTATTGCCGTTAACCAAGACAAATCCAGACTCCGGGCTGCTACTGCGAAATTCCAGATAAAAAAACCCAATAACACTTTCCCCGACCTAGGAATTGAACCTGGACCGCAGTAGCGTTTGCGACCACTAGACCAAAGACGCAGTTCAGTATACTTAGCCTATTTACCATGAGATGGTAGCAAGAAAGATCCTATGTTTACTTCAAAACCTATAACTTGTGTTGTAGTGAGGTGTGACAAATTCGAAGAAAATAAAGCGCCGGCAGAGAAAAGCCTTCTCACCTAAAAAATCCGGCCAAATGCGTGTCGGACCACGCACAATGAAAGGTTCCGTAGTTGGGATGAATTTATCCCAAGAACAAACTTAACGTTGTAATTCAAAAACATGTTCTGCCATACATTCCAACTGCAAATGTAAGTTCGTACGCACAATATTGAGAGATTTACCATGTTATTTCGAGATCAAAGACTTCTTAAAGATTTTTCTGTAATCTATGCGTAAAGAACCTTCTCATTTTTCAAAATTTTTGCCTCAGCAGTTTCGGAGATAAGGGGTCATGATCAATTTTCATAATTTTTTCTTAAATATCTTTAAAAGTATTAATTTTAAAATTATGAAAAAAAAAATGAGATTCTCGTAATCAGCCCTTTCATTTTATATGTCACACGGTGCAGTAAGCAATTTTTTTTTTTTCGTATTTGCCCGCAAAAGTGACCCCCATAATCGAAATTCATTTATGTACATTACACGTCTGTATTTTTGTCACAGAAATACTTATGTGTACCAAATTTTTACTAAATCGGTGCATTACATTAGTAGCAAATTGGCTGTGACAGACGGATAGACAAACAGACAGACAGACAGCCAGCCAGCCAGACACACGAGTGATCCTATAAGGGTTCCGTTTTTTTCCATTTGAGGTACGGAACCCTAAAAATAATAAAATAGAGACTATACTAACACATTGCTTTATTAAAAAAGTATATTAGTGGAGAAAGAGCGAGAGAGAGTGTGTTATACAACGTGTAACGTTAAATGCGCAAAATCTGAAAATAGTTTTATCAGAATAACGAGCAGAATCAATTGAACCACTTTTTAATATAGGTCACTTTTTCAAAAAATCTTCATCAAAAGCGTTGCTGTGTCTATTTATTAATAGGTCAAGCCATCACATGCGCAAACCCGCTTAAACGGCCCGGTGACGACCCCCCCTCTAGTAGAGCATCGTCGCAGACGCAAGAAACGATCAGAATTGCCAGTAAAACTAAAACAGCACATAAAACCTTTACAATTTTTTTAATGATTTAAAATGTGAAAATTTAGAAATAGGTCAATTGAATTAAAAATCAGTTGGGGTGTCTGAGGTTTTGCGCATTTAACGTTCAGGACCGACGTATCAGGACTTTCTCTGTTCATTGTGTGGCAGCCCGGAGTCTGGACTTATGCCCAGTTGATGGCAATAGGCTCGCCTCCTATTACATGGGACTTAAACATAACTGACGAAATGTGGGTGTACTGTAGGCACACCTTTGCCTGACCCTCGGGGGAGTTATCCCCCAAAATAAACATAACGAATTATTTATATAATCTTATTTTATAATTATTAGGTATCTAATATTATGATCTTATTTTATATTTATTAGGTATCTAAAACAGTTTATCCGTCAAACTCTAGAGAGTTTGATGGAATTTCGTTTTTGCTCACGGTTTTCGGCAATTTTAGGGATTAATATCAATTTTCGGCCTTTATTATTCGGCGGAAAATGAAATTTTTTAGGCAGTAGCCAAAAAAATTAAGTTGCGGCAAACCAATATCCAATTCATTTTTTCAACGAAATTCCATCGTTATAACAAAGGAAAACACAATTACTGAGAAAAAATAGAAAAATTGCTTTTTCTCTATTATAATATCAGGTCGTTTGTTAATAATTTGTGCCTTTGAGAAAAGTATAAAGTTTATATGAAACTTTTACGTCATTTAAGTTTAAACGGTTTAATTTAATGATTAAAAGGGCCTGTCTTTTAACCGTTTACCATTCAACCGCATTGATTTTACTTTAAACAACTTTTTCCGCTGATTGCCGAAAATGTAAATGTGCCCAAGCAATATGCAATGTGCAGGGTATTCAGCCGGAAAAAAAATCCGGTTTCGGTCAGACTCTACAGTACACAGAGGATAGTTTCGTACCACTCTTCATAACACCTAACTGTATCTATTCCTCGTTTGTATAATCTAAATATTACTCTTTACGAACGAATTAATTCATAATAAGATTCTATTTTTATACATGAATCGCAATCCTGTGAGAACCAATTCGCTTAGGTCTATGCTATAATAAAATATATTTTACAATGCATTTGCTCGAAAAGAGCGTTTTCCAAGCAGTCAATTCGTGCGGGAAGTGTCACTTTTTTTCACTAGTGCTTTTTACTTTTCTGTTTTTTTTTAATTTTTGAGGCCGTCGTCAGCCCGTCTCATCTCAGAGATTTTATTATTTCAGAATGATGATGATGGCGATGGCGATGATTATGACAATGACAATGGTCAAAATCAAAAAGTCGAAGTCGAAGTCGAAGTCGAAGTCGAAGTCGAAATCGAAGTCGAAGTCGAAGTCGAAGTCGAAATCGAAGTTGAAGTCGGAGTCGAAGTCAAAGTCAAAAGTCCAAGTCATGAATTATGTTTTTATCATTTATATACGTCGTGGTATGCTAGATGCTACACATCGCAGGCGACTGCCGTAAGCCTCGCTCGTTTTTTTATTTTTATTTCCTCGCACAATGCATAGTAAAACGTTGTATGATACACGTGCGTAAGATGATTTCCGAAATCACCTACCTTCCGCACTTATAGCATAAATAACTATTGCCAAACACACAAGCTGAAATATTTTTGAGGGAGGCAAAACATTATGTTCAAATTGTATGTCGGGGTTGAATATTTTGTTATTGATAATTTTGTCAAAATCAAACCAGCACAACAGATATTTATTTTTGAACGCTTTGCCCGCAACTTTGATCGCGTAGATTTCCGATTTCCCCACACCAACTTTTATACTCTTATGTTGCTGTTTTCGCTAAGTCCCTTATTATATAACTAGCTTCTGCTCGCGACTGCGTCGAGTGGAATCTCTTGTTCCCTCGACGTTCCCCGCGTCGCATCGCATCGCCTGCCCGCACTATTACGTCGTTTTCGCTTAGCGTTATTTTTGTTTTCGCTCGGTTCCTAAGGGTCCTAGTGTGATGCTAAATAGCCAATTCATTATCAATTCTTCAAGAATTGAGCTATGAAAAGCAAAAAGTTTTTTTTTAATCCAACTAGAAACTATTCAGATATTCAAAAATATCTTTATTATTAGTATAAATACAATATCGCTTTATTACAGCAAACGACAAGGATAAGTAAAACAAACAATATTTTTGTAAAATTAATCATGTATAACATTTAATTAAACCTCTGTCTGCACCCCTCTAAAAACAACAGCGTGATCATTCTTTTGTTAGTGCAAAATGACGATCGCTGGTGGGCGTGCCTCCGCTGCAGTGGATACAGACGGGACGTGACCCAGATCATAAAAATCGGCATTTGCATTTAAGCCTTTTGTTTATTTCTTCAGCTCAAACTTAAGCGAACTATAGATTTTTGTTCTGACCTATTTTTGACAGCACGTGAACAATTGATTGGTATTATACACTGAACGGTTCAATGTGCAGCCGGTTCATGGAACTGAAATTGTCCTTTTGTTTATACTAGATGCATTATTAATGTTTACCGTCGATTTGTGCCCGGTCCCAAGGAAATAATAGAATTTCAAACGGATGTTTCTTCTAAGTGAACATTTATGAAAAAGCATAAATAAAAATAAAAATCCTAAGAGTAAAATGGGTAGAAATTGACTCGTTATTTGTCGACAGGGACATAACTAAAGGGTAGCCCAACAAAACTAGTTAATAAAACAACATTTTTTACGACGTAACATGAAGTTTTACAGCGGCGGCGAACAGTTATCGTCCCGAAGAGAGTAGCCTCATCAAATAATAACTAAGACATAAGTTTTTATCTCAAAAATCATCTCTATGAGAGCACGACTCAACCAACAGTCGTTATACTACCAATTAAACGTTACTCAGAATTAGTAATCAATAGAGTTTCAAGTTTGGGACTCCAGCACGATTGTAAAGATGATAGAGCACTGTTAAAAAGTAAGAGACATTATTAATGCGTCGGCTGGCTCTCGGTAGAGCCGCTTTGTGACGAAAAATATTCAAAGCTTAAATCCCAGTTTTAGTTTGGTGGGACAATTTTCTCTGCGGAATAATTTTTCACTTTATCTATGTGTGTGTGCCATGTATTATAATGCTAGCTTTTGTTGGCGGGTAGGCTTGAGTGCTCAGCATAAGTAGAAGTAAAAAGGCAATCTCTTTCTTCATGATTTAGTGTTCTCTCAAGTCAAAATTATTTACAATCCATTAACTTTGAAGGGTGATGCGGTAAACGATGTAAACTTTTACGTCTATTTGTCGTTTGTTCGTTCGCCCGTGTGGTCTACCTCATCATTTTCGAAGCCTTTTCCTAACGAAGTTGTCGACAACTTCCAGTCTTTGACATGGAACGACTGACTTCTGACCTCCACAACCCAATTACTGGGAAATATTCAGAGGTTACACCGGTGGTCGTCTTTTGGAATTATGGCTATCCGTTATTACTCTCATGCGTAGCCATGTTGGTTGTTTTTGGGTGGTTTCTAAGGTAGGTTGTTTTCATATGCCCTCTACCAACCTGCTGACTGGCTGTCTGGCTGACTTTACCGCTTCATAAACTATTATTGGGTTACCAAGCCAACTCGGTAGAAGAAAAAAAAAAGTAGCATCCACCCGCGGACTAAACCACAGCAAGCGGATGTCGATCGACCATCCCCATACATCACCCAAGCATGTTTCTAACTACCGACAACCAAAAATTGCAGCAACAAATCATCCAAACTTGACATCCAACCCTCAAAATCAAACTACAGCTGAACAATTCACAATTCAAAATGGCGGACATGAACCGGAATCACAGGTCACTAAATTTATTTCACTATTAATGTTTGGAAACATTGGAGGCCAGTTATTTATATCAGTAATTATCACTTGTTTGTGCCCAGTTAAGTTTTACCCATCCCTCTATTTGGGCAGACAGTCGTAATATTTTATGGGCAAACTTAGATGATCTATGAACCTATAGCCAGTGGGCAAGGATACAACAATGCGGCCTTGATAAGGTCAAACGATAGCGGGTAAAATGGAAATTGTTTATAGTCGACTTCCAATAAACGACATTCTCAATTCAACATTCGTTGCCTCAGTAAACTATCCAAACTAATATTATAAATCAAACTCAAACTCAAAGCATTTATTTCATTTAGACCATTTACAGGCACTTTTGAATTGTCAAGGAATCGGTCAGTCAGAAATATGAAGCTAGTTGCCCATTCCAAAGCGTAGTAGGTACCTATGGAGAAGAACGGGCAAGAAACTCCACAAATATGAAAGTGAGTTTGTTTGTTACGCTTTCACGCTAAAACGACTGAACAGATTTGGATGAAATTGGCACATGAGTAGACCATGACCTAGATTAGGACATAACGATACTTTTTATCCCAATATTGCCACGGGGATGAGACTTACGCGGGGCGCAGGTAGTAACTGTATAACTATTTGAATCCCTTTTAAATACTCGTAGGTTACTTATGACATTTTTTTCTTATTATTTCTAACATTTGGTATTTACTCTTACTTACATTGATACCCATCACGTCTGCGGAGTGGCGCAAAATAATTTTATTTGACCCTGTATATTATATACCCTTTCAAATATTACAAAGTTTACCGTCTCTTTTATACTCAAACTCCTTTAACCCCTATATGAATTTTCAATTAATCATAACAAAGACCAAAGTTAAATTATGTTACATTACATTATTTAGAAAAATGTTTTTTCTTTTCAATACATTTAAACATTTAAAAAACTCTGTATACACAATTATGGGAGTTCACTGAGTACCACAACCTTGATCTTAACAAACATTTTTATGGTGTTTATTCTGCGATGCGAAAATATTCTCTCGCCAGGAAAAATGTATCATATTTTTTTTTGTGTTTTTGTACTCGTCTCTTAAAGAACCTGCAATAAAGTGTTATTTCAGCGATCAGGACGTTAGCGTTTACAATATTCTGCAGCATCTGGCCAGGTCCTTTCCGTGAGCTCAAAGCATACATTTCTAGATATTATAAGTTTTCCGAGTTGACGCGAAACATGGATAAACCTACTTAGACGAGCTGCCTTCCAAGATTTCCAATAAATGGGGATTCAAACGGTATAAATATTTAACTTCCATACCGGGGAGTTTTATTGCTCTAGAATTTATAGTTCGTAGTGACAGTTTTATTATTATTATTATTTTAGCCCGAGAACGTTTACTAGTGATAATGGACGTCACTTTCAGTATGTATTGCTGTTATCTTCATTGCTTTCGATCATTTAGTTGTGCATTTTAACAGGCTTTACGATTGGTGATAGTTAAACGACAGTCATACAGTGAGCTCCACTATCAACAGCTGAAGTGCTGAACTGCATTTTTTTTAAATTTATTTAACTTTGAGCACACAAATGTACAGAGGTGGCATTGTCTACCAGTCAACCTTTGGGTGATGCAGAGATAAACAGTGGTAGGTGCAATATCGAAAATTGTGGAATAAATATTTATTTAAATTTAAGGATACACATATACCTATTAACCTATATATATGTATTATATGATATAAATAAATACAAGAACAGATAAATACACATAAATATACTAAAACACATATGACAAACAATGGGAAAATATTACCGTTGTGACGGCTTTATCTATCTTCAATCCTCATAATTTATACATAGTTCGTGCCAATACGAGACAAGAAGTGGAAATAACACAAGTAAAAAAAAAAATATATTCTCCACTAATAAAACGGCCTTGTGGACAAATGATTATACGATAAGTCATTATCTTTCAGCCATTACAGAGAAATTGCCAAAATCACCACGCTTGGCATTGGGACTGGTGATTGAAGTTTGTTGGTATAGCAAACAAGAAAAAACCATCAACAATTTGCTTCTTAATAATATACAATGATAACGCTGTTTTGAAATTACTTATGTCTCAATCCAATTTAGTTAAAAAATACTATTTTTTCTTTGATAACTAGAAAAATATTCCGAAAGCCTTGTAATATAAGAAGTTTAGCCCATTTCCTAAAGAGCCTACGTTTTTCTTTTAACTATTAGTCCTTACAAAGAAACCTCCTTTTATTATAATTTCCTTAAAATCTGAATCTCTTCAATAAACTTTTATAATAATATTAAAACGGCCTTTTTTATGTCTAGCTCTTTTTTACTTATTAGAAACTATAGAACTCCTAAGATTTTGAGATAAAAATAGTAGCTAATGGCCAATATGTTGAAAATTGTTTCTGAAAATATAGGTATTTGCTGAAAGAATATCAGCCTTAGGCAATCCATTATAATTATTTTGTAACCTATAAAAAAACCTTACATGTGCTCGTTTAGGCACAGCCTTAAAACTTTTTGCCCTTCTACGGTATCGACCGTAGGAACACACCATAACTGCAAAACTTACAACCACTTCACCACACAGACGGTAATCCCAAATTAGCATAAACAATACATACTCAGACAGGCGTCGTCCCCACCTGCGACATACTCACACAATACTCATGTATTCATGATAAATACATAATAATATTTGCATGTATATGTGTCGAACCTGGTTCTGTCACCGGTACCGGTATTTATCACAGAATAGATTGGTACAGAAGGTCGGCTCCCTAAAAAGCGAAAATGCACGCACACATAGGCACGCTTCACGTACAGCAAGTGCAGCCGCACTCGCGACTGGCATTTGTTTGAGATCGCCTTACGTACGCGTCTAGTGTGCGTGCTCCGTTTTCATGCGTTATATAGAGCATACCTTCTGTTGTTATTCTGTGGCTATACGTGGCACCTCAGTACTACTCGGCACGTCGAAATAATCCAAGCTTGCAGAAAAGGAAACCTGGTTTTGGAAATGCCTCATAATGTGTAAACATAGGGAGGAGAGTATGGGGCTGACACGCTGTTTATACAATGGAGTTACAATAAATATAGCACTTATTTATCATTACTAGATTTATCCATCATAACATGGCCATTTGATTTGTGAAATAATATGGAGGGTTAACAAAAAACAGTTATAACAACGAAACATATAGAAAAAAATACGCGACCATTGAAAAAATACATTTAGTCTCGACAAAAATGTAAGCTAATAATTTGTTTTGGTAATAAAAATAAACATGTTAGGTAATACCCGATAAATACTTGGCAATGCAGGCTAATATTTTTTAACAAAACATTTCAGTTAAAAACACAATCTAAAATTCAATCAATGAAATAATCGTTCAATCGCAATGAAAACGCAAGCTCATGTAAATGTTATTTTGATAATACATACCCCGTTAAAGTAAAACATGACTTTGATTCTTTCTGCAATGTACATAATATCTTGCATGCTTTATATGTGCACACTTATGTTTCGGACAAATAAATGATCATTCATTCATTCAAAATTTTGATAATAATGAGGTTATCAATACGTGTTAGATTGATGTCATATGAAAATAGCCTAATTAGAGACATCAGGTGAATAATGAGCCTAGATGCTCATTATTCACCTATAATATCTTCATTAGCGTGTAAAAATACTTCTTTGTTTATTATTCTGTAAATGAGCTATTAACAATTCAGTTTGTTGCTGATTATACCACGAATATACATACTAACGATGTGTAAACTATATTTTATTGACATCTCTTTTTGTGTGTTGACTGCCTTGTTCGCCCAGTGGGTGCATGTGCTGAGCATGAGGTCCTGGGTTCGACTCCTAGTTCGGGCAAAGTGTTATTGAGTTTTTCTATTTAGAATTTTTCAGTAGCAGTCCCGGAGTCTAGATTTGTGCCCGGTTGATGGCATTAGGCTAGCCCCCTATTACATGGGACTTAAAAATAACTGGCGAAATGTGAGTGTACTATAGGTAGGTACCCCTCTGCCCATCCCTTCGGGGAAACAAAGCGTTATGTTATGTTATCTCTTTTTGTGTTATCGAGCATTAGAGAAAAAATAGGCTTTATACAGCGTTGTCCCTATCACTCGCATCAGTCTGACAGGCTCTTTTAAAAGTTCAATGT
This sequence comes from Agrochola lota, assembly GCA_947364205.1. Classification (NCBI taxonomy): domain Eukaryota; kingdom Metazoa; phylum Arthropoda; class Insecta; order Lepidoptera; family Noctuidae; genus Agrochola; species Agrochola lota. Next base: position 1,242,050 of record OX376235.1, on the reverse strand, counting down.
ACCATATACTGTACGTCTAAGTACTTCTTGAAGCACTGACACTGAAAGTAGACTTCAACCAGCTTATCTCTTAAGCTTAACATAAAGTAATACAGTAGTTAACTCAGCAGAAATAATAGGTATGGAATCCCAAACGTGAACAATTTCAATATAATTGGGATCGTTGGAATATTCTACATCGACAGAGCGTAGATAGATAGGTATTATAGGTCATGTTAGAACCATAATAGAGGGACTGCTTGAATGCCAGTCGTTTTAAAGTCGTTTTATTTATAGTATTCACAGAATGACTAAAATACACATTGAAGAAAATATGTTATATACTCAATTATTATTTTAATGTGAAGATTAATAACAATGTTACGGCTGTAGCGACATCAACATCGCTACATGTAAACTACGCATCAAAGAACTGACGTCACACAACATCCTGACGTCACACAAATCCTGCATCGCGTAATTAGAGTTTACCGCGCGATAAACATATATACAAGCTTCCCGAGTTCAACCTCTGGGCAGTTGCCCGCCAGACATCACACCCGTCTGGTCGGAGAATCCTCCCTTTTCTATGGGGGATGAGTGAACTTTACACCTTGTTCCTTATACCCTTAAACGGCGGTTCGATTCTCAAGACAAGCAAGGTAAATTAACATTTTTAAAGGGTCGCAAGTTTTCATGATTTGATAACGAGACCCGTTTTTCTGTGAAGTTACTTACTAGTCAATTTATTTGATCCTGTATAATGATAATAATTGATACACCACCACAACTGCTCATAATAGAACCAACAAAAAGCATAAACTTGCCAAAATAGCGGAGTATTTCAATTTTCTTCGGTCATAACTCATCCGACGAGCCTCATTGTCGCAGGAGACAAATTGAGGATACGTCATCATTTGCAGCGCACTGGGTATATACCGAAGATTTGTGCGAAAGTGTTCAGTCACTATCCAGTGACTGCGTATATGAGAAATTATTTTCTGTTCTGTTCTGTTATGCCCCAGATATACGAGTACTAGTTTCTCAAGCCAGGGTGTAAGCTAGTGTTAGTAAGCTAGCAAGCTAGTAATTTTTCCTTCATGTATACAGGACTAGCTTCATTTTCCGCCTAAGTGTGAGTGTCCACTACAAAATTTATGGCAAAACAACGTCCGCTGCCGCACCGACTGACAGTCCTTTGTTTTTCATACATTTTCACAGTCGACGTTCGAATATGTATGTATATATGATTATAGTTATGAATCATTTTTTCATATTTATCGTGCCATTTTGAAGTCTTACAAATCATCCATTGTTCTTTTTTCAAGATGGCGCCGGCGTCGTCGTAATACCTATTCCTCTGCTTTATTTCTCGGCTCTTCTTATTATTCTTCATCTTCTGTCTCTGTTCGATGATATGAAGAGGCAAGCCAAGGTACCAGAGAAAGGTGTGTCGAATTTATGGAGGTTATTTAAACTAATTCTACTTAATTAGGTATCTAATGAGTCGTATTCTAGGTCACTAATGTACCGATTTGTTAAGACAAGCAAGCTCCTACTTTCGCAGAGACGACCTAATTACCAAAAAACAACTATATAAATTAGGTCTTCACGGCAATGGTAGAGTACTTACACAACTTCTGTTTTGTAGATCTAGCATTGTCCTATTTGCAAACCGGTGCAAACATGACACGTACTCTGTGAATCATGAACACACCTAAACAGCAAGACTAGCAGGATAAGGCAAGACAAGGGTCAAAAATCGAGAGAAAAATTCCATTTCAACAAAATTTACCTTACCTTTTTTTCCCCGTACAAAAAAAACACGTGTGTGTTTCCACAACAATACCTGAACATATCACGTTTTCACAATAAAATGCTTCGAAACTTTTGTGAATCCAAAGCGCTTACCGTTATATTTGGCGTTAGGAACACCTCGACACCTCAGTTTGCACCCTTCAAGGGATTACAATAGATACGACTACCTTTTTACTCAACACTCTTTTCTCCCCACTCTATATAACACCCTCATTTACATATTATTCGCGCGAATAATCATTTACAAAGTTTAGGGTATAAATGGGCATGACAGTTGAATTATGAAGAGAGAGCTATGTCAGTTCAAAGTTTGTTTTTATCTAGAATAGAATATTGTAGAACGTATCGGTAGATAATTAAGAGAGATTTTCATTGTTTGAGGACTTGTTAGTATAGTTTGTGTAAACTTAGATGATGTAATAAACAGAGTGGGAGTACAGAACTAACAGTGACATTATTAAAATGTAAATTAGATGTTTTACCTTCAAGACTATAAAAAAATTAAGCAATCAGAACAATGTTTAGTAAGGGACCAACACCGGAACAAAAATCTGCTGTCCGATCGATGATATCGATATATGTGAACGCAAATGTACTCAACAGCTGATTTCTTTTCGCGATTTCATGGTCGTTCCTATAGTAAAATTCATTCATAATGATGAGGATAATGACTTTTTAAGAGGTTAAGGGCAAACAAAACTACTAACGTTGTTTTCCCAGGCTAATAATAGAAGCAAATAGAATATATCTATCTATATATCTTTCACAATTCAGCTGAGGTCCGCGGTCGCGATTTGCCCAAGAGCTATGGAACGGATTATTCTGAGTATCAGACTTGACTGGGTTAAGAATACAAGAATCTGTTCCATCACTAAAATAACTGATGTCTCCTAAAAGCTGCCACGCTTAAAAGAACCTGGGCTGGACACATCTACCGCATTTCAGATGATCAACGGGCCAAACTTACAACCTAGTGGGTCTCACTCTCGAGATGAGCTGGACTCCTTTTACAAAGATTGGCCTTTGGCAGTTGTGGACAGAGAGGCCTTTGCCCACCAGTGGGACAGTAACGGCTAATAAAACAATCTATCTATCTCTCGAAGCTTAGAATAGTTTGCAAGAAAACTAAGTAGATAACCAAAGACCACGTTCACAAATTACTCTTGCACAATCCATAATACCTTCAACCTGATTCTATTACCCACTTATAGAATCTGTAACACACATGCATACACAATCGGTACGGCTTCACCTGGGGACCTTGCCTTGTTAGTGATGTTCGCAAGTTTTATTTGCAAAGAAAAAGTCACAGTTGCTACTGGAGGTAAGTAGATCTTTTTTCAAACTATTTGTCCCTGAAGGATCCGGAGTTCCGTTTAGCAATTGAATTTTGTTGCAGGAAGGTTTAAATGCGAAGTTTATGGTGTATGACTAGAATTTAAGTGAACGAAGCAAAACGAGTATGTATGGTGAATCTAGTAATTTGTTAATATTCAGTATGGACCTAGGAATTAGGAGACATAACGTATTAATTATGGAGGCATGAATATAAAGTCCTAGAACCGAAAATTCGAAGACATGTGACATTTACCAACCCGCACTGGGCCCGCGTGGTGGATTAAGGCCCACACTCACCGAGAGGAGGTCTGTGTCCCAGGAGTGGGAACAATACAGGCTGATTATGTTTTTTTTTTTTTAGGGTGAGAAATTATCAAATAACTTCTCGGAGGGCGTGTCAGACTTTTACTGACTAAAACCCACCCGTGTTCCTTCCGTTGCCTGTGTGCCGGGGCCGCGATATCCCTTTCGGACAAACTCGCAACCCTGGCAGGCATTGGCCCTTACGGACCCCGTCAGTTGGTGCTGACATCTCTTTGAAGCGCGCGTGTGATTATGGATATGGAATGTAAAATCGTAAAAATAATGTATTGCTTTGAGGGAAAGTAAGTCACGTACGTTTGAATCAAAGTAAGTAAGTATATAAGCCAGAGTAAATGAATCTCGTAACAGGTGGTGTGTGAGCAAGATGTTCTTTGATAATTATTTCTTTAAGAATTTGCTACCGTCAGTGCTGTATGGAACAAAGAAAAGAGCAAAATATTATTTATATATACATTTAATCGCAATACCCCGCCTGGTGCTCAATTGATCGTATTATCTAAAGCCCCTAAAAAGCCAATGTATCGAAAAAACTGTTACAAACCTACACTAAACTATCACATGCCATTAAATACGCGCATAATACATCCATAAGTAAGTTAGAAAATGAAACAAAAAGCTGGAGATTACGCGGAATCCCCCAGCGACGCTAAAAGTAAATACGACACAACTCGCAGGAAGGTTGACAAAAAATCCTGAAGGGTCGGCCTCTATAAGTTAAGCAGGTGTTTGGTTAGTCGCAGCAAAAATTGGCGAAGTTACCGGACCGACATATTTTTGCGGATAATCTGATAAACGTGCATAGACGTATGTAAAGGGAAGAGGGAATTTGTTAGATTTTTTGGGAGTTGAGTTTTCCATTCAGGGTTTTAGGTAACATTTATTGTGGAAGCGGTTTCGGAGAATCGGTTAGCGTTCTCTGGCTTTCGGTTATCCGGTTCGATTTGTGCATAGGACCAATATTTGTATGACGAACTGGTCAATCTTTTGGATTGAACGTTTTGTGTATTTTTTTCGTGTTTGTATAGATAGATAGATAGATCGTTTATTTGATGCACACAAAAGACATAGCACAAAATTCAAAAGCACGTTTAAATAATAACTAAATACATGAATATAAAATATAAGGTGCCAATATACAAAAAAAAAAATATTGAAGAAAATAAAGACATTGATTGACATTGACACTTTACAATAGTGAAACATACTTACAAAGTGCGGTGCGTAATAAAAAAATAAATAATAAGAATTTATTGCATAAAACAAAATCACATTGCACTGCATACATTCGGTTGACGCTATTCAATACAACTTTAGCGTAGGAGTACAGTAAATTTCAACTTTATCCTTTAAACTAGGTCAGGCCTGTATCTTAAGAGATAGGGTTCAGCCATTATGTGGACTAAGTTATTATATTTATTAAAAGACAACAACAAGTTAAACCAGTAACGATGTGGTACCTAAAAACGTGCATTAATGAAAAGAATAAAAATAAAAACAATAATAAACCAAAAAAAATAAAATAATAAGGTATGAAGGTATGAATCGGTTGCGTATATTTGGGTAGATGATTGTGTGGTGTTGAGTGTAGTGTATGTGTATAGTATGTTGTGATGGTAGGGGAGATGTTAGGTATGTTTGAGGTTAAGAGATGTATGTCAGTAGATTTTCAGTTGTGATGTAGTCCTGTTGAAGTAGCCACTGTGTGATCTTGTGTTTTAGCGCGTATCTGTTAGAATCCAGTAAGTTAAGTTTACGGTGTAGTTGTTTGTTTAAATATGTACCTATAACGTAGTGTTGGTGCCTTGCAAAGGATGTTTTATGTCCTACCCCGGAGGGGATGTTTTTGCGCTTTTCTGGGTTGGACTTGGGCATGGTTCTATGGGTTCTGAGGACCGCTTGCAGGATAAAGAGCTGCCTAACCGTTAAGACCTTGCATTCCTCATATAAATGCACTGTGGGAAATCTATATGGTTTACGAGTCATTGTTTTGAGGACTGCTCTTTGAGCTCTCTCTACCTTCAAGAAATGTCATGATTGTTATGTGCGTGTCTCAAGGTTGCACTAAATGGGAGTCCAACTCAGCATGTGTCAGGCAAATATACTTGACGCTGATATTCTGCTGGATCCCTGCAGTGACATACGGACGTCGAGCAGATGAGATAATAAATATGCGAATTATTGGTGTTGTGAAAAGTGAAATGTGCAGAATGAAATTACGTAAGTATACCCGCAATTTAAATAATGACATAACTTTTGAATGATAACAGGAAAGTTTAGCATTTGGAAACGTTCTTGTTCGATGGTGATTGTGTATTTGAGAGTTACTTTGTTATTTACATAGATACATGTATAATGTATAAATGAGTAATGATAAAAAATATAGTGCCGTGTGAATAAAATGCTCGATTTGCCTGGATTAAAAATTGGTTTCAATAAATAAATATAGGTAACCACTATACAGAAGAAATCACTGTATCCGACGAAATAGTTCTGCACGTCAATTGTTATTTTACAGGACAAACATTCATTTAAAACTGAAACTACGCTGGAACATGGTTCAAAACATGCAGTTTTTGACAAGTCTGTTCGCGAACGGAAAGTTAAATTTCAACATTTTTCGTTCAGATAATGTTATTGAGTTCGATTCCATCAGAAAATTCATTCACTAAACTGCTTTCTGCTAACCTAATAAAAACAAAGTAAAGTTCGTATTTGTCAACCTTTCGACTGTGAATCTACTTATTTGATTTATTCATCGTTTAGGTGGGCAAATTCAAGGGTCAGAAGGTCGCGCTGGACCAATATTTTTGCTACTCCGTTTAGATTACACCGGTCCTACCTTACTCCAGGGTACAACTTTAATAGCCACCAATATTTCACGACATTTTTTGTGAAGATGCGTTTTTTCATGGAAGAATTTTGTTTATGTATTTTAATAACATACTGTGCTCGCAAAATACGTAAATTACGTCACGATGTGAAAACATATTTTGCAACTTGAAAAGGGTTTGAAAAAAAAACACTTTATTTTTTGCCTGTTCTTATATAATCCTATTTTGTTGAACATTTTTGGGTGTATCATAGATTATTTGCGTCTGGCATTTTAAAAGAATTTCATAATTATGTGAAGTCAATCTGGGCAGAGCAAGCTTATCAAAAATGTCGCGTATTTTTGTGAACATCGTCTGTATTACCACTTCTCATGCAATCAAAAATATTGTTTTTTTAAAGCTGGACATCAAAAGCGCGTTTTCGAAATATGTAGGTCGAGATGTTTATTTAGTTTTCACGCAAAAATCTGACGCAAAAATTGTTTTCATATATTGTGTATATTGTGTTGTGTTGAAACTGCCCCGTTTCTGTAGCGCATCGGAGATGTTTGCTCAGAACCGAACTGACGGCTTGCATGCTAAATTCGCAAAAAACTCACATCACTGATGCGTAGAACACGGGTCAGTGACAATGGCATCCTGAAAACAGGGGTAGAGAGCCCTTACTCCCCTTTTCTGAGGCACTATGTGGGGAGAATGCTCAGGTAGCATATTCCTTGCTTTATCGTTCTCTGCACATCCTGCCGCAGTCACCAGCTATTGTTATACTTTTTATGTACTACTAACACTAGTGATAGGTATTTTTCTAACAAATTGGACCATATTGTTGTCCGAAATAAATAAATATCTTGTTTCCTGTTATTTTGATTACGTAACGTAATATTTCTGCAATATTTTTATAAAATCTGAATTATCAATATTAAATCGTATTTATTAAATAAATTGGATTTAATAATGTGTCCCAGATTCTTACGCTTGTTAAAAAAATAACACTACAAAATATATGTGTAACAAAAATATCACCTGCTCAATGATAATATTGATCACACTTCAGCGTTCATCAATTACCTACTTAAGACCTCTTTCACACGAACTTGAAGTATGGCCCATTGTGTACAGGCACCAACCATTATATATTTTTTCTCCCCATTACGCCATATCACACATTGGGATCTAATATATAGCCGCGCAGGTCCCAACGAGGGTAGTTTACGACTCAAGTCGATACAGATAGCACAATTTCCGATACCCTGTACTTGGAACTTGCGAGGTTGATACCATCGGTCACCTACCACCTGATTTATAAGACTTAACCGCTCTCTATGACCTGATGGTCATTTAGTGGGCAAAATGTTCGTGTAGGAAGGTGATGTTTTTGTAAAGGGCTTGATTATGCTAATTATTTTAGGCAATGAGGAATTTGTGCACTAGATCAACTAGAAACAACCTTGTAATAGCAGGGTGCTCAATTCAATAATAATAAAATAACAGGTAATTTTTAATCAGATTCAAAATACGAAAAATCTTTCTGATTAATTAAATTTGTAAATAAGTTGCAGAAGCTCTTGCGCTGCCATTTATAATCAAGTCTTCAAAATAGTTACGAAGTACATATATAAACCCTCCCTATAATGATGTTTATCCGAATTAGATTCAGACACCATTCGAGATAAAAAAGACTCGATTAAGGTCACTTTTTTAAGGTGTAGATGTAAACAAAAATTTATTCGTTGTAGATTACTTCGGGTCAAATCCTTGTCGCGTTGGCAGCCTCTTGGTATCAACCTAGTTTTCTTTATTGTTTCTGATATTGACAAATAAAATACTTAGGTAAAGTTTATAAATTCCCTCGGGCTTTTCAAATTCATAAAAAGGAAGTCTTTAAAGCATCGCCAATCTTAATCAATTGGCTAACCAATAACATGGCAAGACTCGCAGCGTATAAACAGGACCTCAGGCCACTCCCTAGAATTCGATGGCACAACTGGCAGGCGTCCAGTATCGCTATGTAGACCACTCGAGGAATGCTTATCTGTCCCGACACGTGAAATATATCACGGCCATTGTCCAAACTAATGTTTTAAGCTAAGCGAGGCAAACAGCCTTATGTAAGCAAATCCTAATTTGGACTGAAAAGAGTCCTAAAATTTTATTAGGGTAAAGTTTTGTAAGCTCGAAAATTCAGTGTACATGTCAAAGAGAAAAGTAGTGACTCATCCTGAAATAAGATTAAGGAAACTCATATAAGACTTTGAGATACTTAAAGAAAAAGTTAATATCAGCTTCGATGGACTAAAGACCTTTTCAAACACCTAAGTAAGTTAAAAATAGTTGAACACTTTTAGGCCTTTTACCAATCAGTCATTTTAAAGGTCCGCCCGAAAAGCGTATCCCAATAAAGATTAAAGATAGCGCTGATGAAATGTTTAAATCTCCATTCATCAAGCTAACATTCAAAGAAACTTTATTTCTAAGAAAATGTTATTTTAACTAGTACCTATCATTCATGATTACCTAGTAATTTGTCTGGCTGTAAGTACTAGTGTATTTTATGTTACGACCCTTATTTAGCTTATTCTAGAATAAATAACGATTAGGTTGGATGGCTAAATCTTTATCTTTTAGTAAATCGGCACGAAAAGTACCTAATAACAATAGATAAAGCCGTTGTAAAATTTAACATCTGGTTAGACTGGAAGCTGACCCCAATATAGTTGGGAAAGGCTAGGCTGATGATGACGATGAAAGCTATGTAAAATTATTGGCCAGCCAGGAAGATAGTGGGCTGACTGTCCAGGCTGTGACGGTCGTGTCTTGTGGATATGGAGCATAATTAAACTAGCACTACAAACAAAAATAAAAAACGAGCGAGCCAGTACAGTAGTCGTATATGATGTGTGACATGTGACATCTCACCTTGGTAATAAGCAACATTAAAGGGGCGGGACCTCATCAAGGTCGTTTCTGACAGCCAACTCTAGCACCGCGCGAAGTAATTGGTCAAATCAAAACGTGCGCGCTTCCCCGGCTTCGTAACACACTTCCGTCCCTTTTCATGAATACAGGAAAGCAGATAAGAAAGATTTGCAGGAAAGCGAGAGGGAAGATGTTACACATCAAACAATAATGTAGTAATAGTGCAATAAGTGCCTATGCCTATTGTATATAGCTGAACTCCTAAAATAAGAAGACCAAGAAGATAGAAAATAATGCTTTTTATCTACCCAATATAACAAAAAAATACGCACGTACATTCAAGGGCAAATAGAAATAAATATCGCAACGCATTCCAAATTGTTTACCTAAGTCCTTTTGACGGAAGTATCATTTGAATTCCTTGTCGTCGCATCCATCTCAGGATGTTCACGCACGTGCAGCCAAACGATCTCCTCCCGAAATCTCTCTGGAGCTGCGACGACTCGATGAGCAACGATTTAAACAGGCTCGGAGCCGTTCCCAAAGAATTGTTTCCGTAGCAAGCTGGGAATTAAACGACGTATCTTTAAGTCACCGTAAAACTCTGCGATAAGATTCCGAGCAGTTTGGAGCAATGAGTCGCCAGCTAGCTTTGCGACAGTATTTTTAGTACATTTTAGGCTAAACCGTAGATATATAACCGTCATTAGCTTTGCACAAGTATTCCTGGACTCGGGCGTATTTTTATCGCTTAAGCCTCTGTTTTGAACACAAAAGCAAGCCGGGTTCCCACGGCTTGTATGTCTCTTTTCATACTTTTTTATAAGGTTTTCGGGGTTCCGAGGTTCCTAGTCGGATCCGTAGTAAAGCGATTATTGCTGATTTATGATACTGCCCGCCTCGTTTTATTGTGGTTCATAGCTGACTCGTGAGTCTACGGGCTTATAGCTTTCGCGTGGTAGTTATCTTATCCGGTTATATGACATTAGGGTATGTTTGGAGAACCTTAAGTAACATGATACACAGGTTATAGTGTGTAACTTCGCCAAACGAAATTGACACATGATAAGACTGCGAAGGTGAATGGAGAACGCACTATTTAGAAAGTTTGCATGAATAAAAAAAAAATGCGTTGACCGTGCCTCATCCACAGGGTGAAATTCAATTCTCTTAAGGGGTCATTGTACTCATAATTATGAGCAACTTTTACAATGGCACCAACCAAGAAATGACGAAAAAAAAACTGGTGTTCCCTACATTCAGAGCCTTGAACATGTAGTATCATATTTTGCAGCATCATAAGGCAGATTCAAGTTCCTTCAATCACCCAAATAAGTTTATTTTTATATACATGTTAAAGGGTACCTATCCCTGTATCCTAACACGTTGGTAAGATATTGCATAGGACCATTTAGGACCATTTTTTGGTGGCAACAACGGTAGATGATAATAGGTTTAAGACAATATTTATGATATCGACAAACGAGATCATAATATCTTATTGTACATAACAGTTTTCTCGTAGCAAATGGCGTATTGCAGTGGATGGAAGAAGATGTCTTTGAACAAAATCACCATGCTTGGTATATAGATTGGTCTTCACACTACTTGCCTGGTCTTTTAATAGGTCTTCTAAGTGGCCGAAGAGAATATTCTTTTATATCCCTAAACGTTAACATTCCTAATAAGTATCTTACAAAACGAGGAAAGTAATTGGAGTACAAAAACGCTTGAATGTATCGCTAACTGAAATAATCTCCTACAGTACAGAGTATTATTAACATTAGTATTCGTCGCACATCGCACGATATATGCCCACTTTAAATGCTTATTCCATTTGTTATTAATTCTACGATACTTTCCGTATTTTATTTAAACAAACAAACAAACTACCATGACAGGGTTTAATCTGATTAACCCCGTTTTATATATAATCACGTGATACGATGTCAGTCTTCGCTAGGTTACTCACAGAATTGTAGAACTTACTTCAAAAGTCATAAGGGCGAGAATCGCGTAAGGTCAATAAATAAATCACTTAAATAGTTAAGGTGACCATTCATCAATGTGGATCGAAAGTAGGCTCTATTTTCACAGATTATTCACTCCCAATTAGACCTTACTGATGATCGTAGTGGATTACAAAATGGACTCTATGACTATATCTTTAGATACATAATCGCATGATGGAGCATTATAGTTCTGTTTTACATAGGCTATACATAATGTAGTAGGTTTGTAATGGCCAATAATTGGTTGAAATCTACGTGTAACTAGAATAATGGATGTGGTTCGACACGATAGACTATAATAAGGCAATTCGGTGACCCTGGTGTAAGAGGCGGCAGAAAATGTAGAAGGTTTTTGTAAATTGAAACTTTAGAAAGGTTACGTTGCTAAAACGCTGATTGGCCAATGATTATTGATGAATTTGACTAAAAGTCAAATGTATAAGAAGAAAGTTGCAATAGTAAAAAACGAATGCAGTGTCAAAGTACTTCTGCAGTTTAAAGAGCAGAAAGGTGGAAATCGTTAATGTAAATTCGAGTTGAAACGTGAAATCGATTTTGACTAGGACCTTTTTTTACTTCAAAAGCAATTTAGATTTCCTCCAAAACTCACTTGGCCACCTTCCTATCATGAATTGTATTGAACATTGGTATGCCATAAAAATGGAACATTGAGTTTAGAAAAACTTCAGCTTTGTAGAGCGCCGTCTTTGTCACTCAGACCTGTGTAACTGTCTCTTTCTAACGCTAACGCGCTAATTCATACTTAATATTTTAAGGAGATAAAATTTATGAGTTTGTTTGTAGGATCTTCAGAACTACTGATTCGATTCTGAAAATTCTTTCACTGATATTGCCAAGAGTCATGGTATTTTATGTTAAAACAAGAAATTTCACGCGGAAAAAGTCGCGGGAATAAGCTAGTTCATAATAAAACCAGTGAAGAGACATCGAACAAGCTCGGTGTTGCCATAAGCAAGTTAGCTTACAATATAGCGCTTGGAATACAGATTGGTGATAACAGAACAATGCAGACAACTAATTCACAGCAGGAACCTTCTTTTAATTAAAAAAGACCAGCTTTTGATGATACTTTGTTCTCAGCTTATAATAAAGCCCGAGAAATTAGTTTGAATAAAAACACACAGTTTTATCCTATATTATTATTATGAGCAATATTTTGTAATCACGTTCTCGAAAACGGCTCTAACGACATCGATGAAAGTTGCAATATAGAGGTTAACGGGGGCAAAAAATCGATCTAGCTAGGTCTCATATCTGGGAAAGTTCATTTCCTCCATATTTTCACCCGAGCAGAGTTCCGTCGCCCAGAGTTTAAAACAAAATGGCTACCTTAGAATAATGACATGGCAGCATGGGATTAGTAAGTACCTTCTGTCATGGCAGCATGCAATTAGTAAGTAACGACTATCATGGCAGCATGGGATTAGTAAGTACCTACTATCATGGCAGCATGGAATTAGTAAGTACCTGCTATCATGGCAGCATGGAATTAGTACGTACTATCATGGCAGCATGGAATTAGTATATTCTTTGCTATACTTACTATTAAATGACCATTCTTTATTTTCACCAGAGCAGAGCTCGGTCGCCCAAGGAATTTAAATATTTCGATATAAAGTGAGCAATCCAATGATTTCGAACCATATTTTCAAATCACAACTATCAGTCTTTCACAGTGACATGAAATGGCTGGCAAATAGAAAATTATATTGCACTGACCCCACGTAACATGGTCCTGTGTTACGTGGGGTCAGCGCAATAAGATTTTCAGGCAGAAAAAAGAAAAAATAAATACAAAATATAAGTACTTAGGAGATGAAAGCAGAATACGAATAACTTCTAGTATGAGCAACTCAAGTTCTGAGAAAAGGGTATCGGCTTTTTATTAGAAACATTGCGTACTTCAATGTTCGCTCTTTCAAAATGTATGGAACAGCTGTTTTATTTTCACGAAGCCACCTCGCCTAAAACGTTGATCATATTCATGGGTTATTTACTTACCACCCTCAGACCATATAAAAACGCAGACTGAGCGCTGTCAACAGTAAAGTGAAGCCTGTTTCGTAAGCATGTGTGCACTTTGTGTGGTGTAGTTTGATTATAGTGTCATTGTAAAACGTTGTAAATGTGTGCGTGTGAACATGTATGCACAGAGCGGCATGCTTCACTGTATTGTTCTCGTCTTGGTTTGGTCTGAGTTACCACCTAAAGTAATATGACATCTTTTTCTCCCACCTTGCATGTTCCTATCTCTGTCTTAAATAACAATTTCAAACGCAGTTATTTAAATTCAGTACTATAATTTCGTCTGCAATTAAAGTCTAGATAGCTTAACTCGAGCTAGAACAGAATCGATTAAGGTTCTCGTTACCGAAATAATGCGGTTAATAAAAGTCGGCTAATCGCCGAATAAAATCGATTTGCGAGTGGTGCTTGCGATACGAGAAAACTTGGCACGGTTGTGTAACCAGCTCTTATGCATAGTTCATTGGGTAAATATCTAGTATTGAAAATAGTCTAGGTATTAGTACTGAGTATTTGCCTATTAAATAGTATTCTTGCGAAAAATAAAGAAAATATGAACCGTTACTAGGTGCCAAAGGGCTCGTAGGCAACTAACTGCCACACGGATTGATCAATCAAGGTAATATACGCTTTACATGGACGCTCCGTGGATGGGTGACCAATGTGACCATCCATTTAGTATCGAGTCCCGTCCGAGCCTCTAAAAGCGCATTAAGCCGTTGGTCTTGGCTGGTCATTTGTGAATCTTTAACAGTCTTAACGGGTAGTCAGAAGCCCGAAAGTTTGAGAACCTTGGAGGTCAGATAGGCAGTAGCGCCATCTAAAACACGGGTATTTAACTGCATCCGGTTAGTCTAAAAGACGACCCTAAAGAAGGGTTAAGCAGATGATAGGGTTAAGGCGCGGAATGACAAAGAGGTCGTGTGCGTACTATCCTCCTTCTTTGCAGTATAAAGAACATGATCTATCAGCAAGCGTTACCACTATCTTATTGGCTCACCTGTTAAACAAGCTGGTGTTTCATCGCCAGACCACCGTATTGTGACGCGACAAGCCAGGTTTGTGGCTCAGCAGCGCTGTTAGAAAGTAAGGGCCACACAAACTACAAAGAACAACTGTTTAGTTCGCTCGTGTAACACGAAAGACGAGCAATGAGTAAAACCACGGTAGTTTTCACCGTGGTTTTAGGTATGCTTGTCGATCTGGGGCTTTGAATGAATTAGGGATAGTACGTAATGTGTAAAAATAAACATTTGATTTTTTGCATGTTTGTAAGTTTGTTTGTTACGCTTTCACGCTAAAACAGCTAAACGGATTTAGATGAAATTTGGTACATGGGTAGACCATAACCTGGTTTAGGCGATAGGATACTTTTTAGCCCGATATTCTCATGGGATTGAGACTACCTAGAAATCGCGGGACGCTAGTATATAGATAAAGGTATGCTCTATCAAAAAGTTCGTAAAAAATGAATGGTATAATAACCACGCTTGGAAAACAGAGCGTTGATTGCACGTTTTCTTAAGCGCGCAACCCCGCTCTGTTTTGAGAAACAAGCTTCCAAGACTTCATTAAAAAAATCTAAGCCTTTTATAAATCTCTTGTAATTAATCAAGTGGTTAGTTATTTGCTAACCTACTTAATATCCTGTTTCTTATTACCTAAGTAGTTATATTTAGTCATTTTGTGAATATAATCTCGCTAAGTGATATTAAGTTGTCTAAATTCACCTCTGAACAAGTCTAACCGTACTCAGTCTAAACATTTCGTACAAAATTAGAATATACGTAGATAGTCTCAAAACATACGAGTAGGTACTTGATGATCAAACGAAGTTTTTGTATATCGACGAGTATCGATCGCAATTATATACTGGTGGCTTTTTCCGAGGTTGATTAAACTAATGTGGAAGCACGTTATATACATGTACGTAGATACATAATATGTACATTGATAGATGTTAGATTGTTAAGGATATTATTTATCCGATACCCCCCAATAACTGGAAGGAACAACACATGTGTTCTAAGAATTGTTCGTTTCAATGACTTAACCTCAGGGTGCAATTAATGTCTAGTTGGATAATCTGAAAATTACAATTCATAATAAAAAATATGCTAGTTCAATCTGTACATCCTATACTATTAAACGAGCAATATTTGTGTATATATATATATATTTGAAACCACGTTCTGGAAAACGGCTGTAACAATTTAGATGAAAGTTGCACTACAGGAGTTTACGGGGCGAAAAATTGATCTAGCTTTAGAACAAGATGTCTCAAATAGGTCATTACATGGCAGCATGGAAATTAGTAAGTACATTCTATCATGGCAGCATGGAATTAGTAAGTACCTACTATAATGGCAGTATGGAATTAGTATGAACTATCCTGTACTATTAAATGAGCATTCTCTATTTTCACCAGAGCAGAACTCGGTCGCCAAGGTACTAATATTATAAATTAATGTAGCTTTTCGTGTCTGTCTGCGTGAACGCGTTGTTCTTCTACGTAACTGATTTTGACGCGGTTTTCACCATCACTTAGAGAATTTATTCCGGAAGGTTTATGTGTATAATAAATAAATATTATATTTAACTTAGATATAGCACAGAAATCGTCATACTATTACATGTTGCCACATAAGTAGGTACGTGTAACTCTTGTAAAATAATACATAAAGTAAATAATTAAAATTATTTACTTTAAAGTTTACCTAACCAATAAATAATATTCATTGGTTAGGTAAACTTTTGATAGCTCAGAGTGTCTTATTAATTTTTTCGACAGCATGTTGCTAACATGACGAATGAACATGATAGCTGGGAAACTTGACATGTGCCGACCGGCTACCCAAGTGTTATGGCACAAATAGTTTTAGGATTATTTATCTAAATATACTTTATTGTACACCACAAAAATACAACCAAAAAATAAATCAAACACTACAAAAGATACAATGGGCGGCCTTATCGCTTTCTGCGATCTCTTCCAGGCAACCTTGGAATGGACAGTGAATTGCCTGGACATAAAATGGGGTTGTCGTTGGTGCAAATAATAAGTACCTTCTAAAAAGATACACATAATTATATAAATATCCTTAATAATAAATACATACATACTAAATAATATAAGCAACGAAAATAAATGAAGACTATAGAATTGATAATTACAGTTACGAGAACAGATACGTAGGTTTATCTAAGTGACAGTGAATACTTTAAAAAGCTGAATATTTTCTACAACTCAATAATTATGTACCTTTTTATCGCCCGTATAAGTAGTGTGAAATTCAAATTCAAATCAATTATTTCAATTAAACCATTTACAGACACTTTTCAACTGTCAAGGAGTCAGTCAGTCAAAGAGGTGGTGAAGCTAGTAGCCAAACCCAAAGCGTAGTAGGTTCCTATGGAGAAGAACAGGCAAGAAACTCAAATGACATTCTTTTATATCAAAATATTGATAACATGTAGAAATTATAGGTAGGTACTATTGTGAGAATGATGTAGACGTACACGTTCAAAACATCCAAACAAAATGAAAACAAAAAAATTGAAAGTGTTATTAAAATAAGCTGTGGCAGCTAAGCGATGACCAATCTTTCTGACGACGCCCGTTCACGATCATAACGCGTGCATCAGCTCCATTCAGCTCCACAATTTTGGAGGGAACCGAATGATCCAACATATGCGCCACCATCAGCGAGACATTTGTCTGAGTTAATATTTGAAAAACCTTATACAATATCCCTAAACACTCATGTACTCACATTATACAGAGTGGCAGCGACATCGACGCGAAAAGTGTTACCATGGATTCAGTCTATGAATCTAAAAGCCCTGCGTTGAAAATGTTCGAAGCTTATTAACCGACAAAAAAATATTACCCATGTTTAGAATCATGTACAGTTTTCGCGTCTATGTCTCTGCCACCCTGTAAATGTTTGTATTTACAGCTCAGTGCAGCAATCCATTCTATTTCGAACAAGGGTACATTTGCAGATACATTACCACCACGTGTAACTTCGACTGGTATGTATGTAGGTGCGAATGCTTTTACACTTTGGAGATTTTTCGCCTCGGAATGTGAATGTAGGAATGAAGATGTGAATGTGTTTTAGATTCTGTTATTTATTTACTTACAGTATACACCAAAACGTGCAGCAAGCTGATAACATAACATTTAATTTTAAAACTTCATAAAAACATTGAGCAGCACTGGCTCAGTGGTAACGCCAGTGACTTACGAGTTGTAGGTAAAGTAGTTTCGAACCCTGACAGGCGCTTTACTTTGGGTAAATTATTTCATCACCACTGCTTTCAAAATGGCGAAGGAAAACATCGTGAGGAAACCGGCATGTCTTAGAACTTCGAAGACATGTGACATCTACCAACCCGACTGGGTCCGCGTGGTGGATTAAGGCCCATTCCCTCTCACATAGAGGAGGAGTGGGAAATTTATAGGCTGATTATGCTGTATATAAACATAAAACCACACACAGACACACATAAACACTAGAATCTAGTCAGAGATGATCTAAGATCCTCTATTTAAAAACAACTCGCGCTTCGGTGATATACCTAAGTACAAAGCTTTTAAGATTATTAGTAGTTAGTTGGCTTATACTAACTGAAAAACAAACACATGGTATCTATGTGGAAATATATGAGAATAGCCTAAATGCTACAGCATTTGATTGGCGATCAAAAGGTTGCAAGTTCAAAGTTCATCCATTGCACTATTATCGTGAACGACTATAATGTATGCTCCAGCACCTATTACGCTTTCGTCTTATTCTTCTTCTTATTTTCCAGGTTAGTACCTGGTGTCAGATTTAAAGCCGCCCAAGGGCCTCTGACTTGGCTTCACATGCCGTCGAGAAATATCTCTCAGGCATGTCGGTTTCCTCACGATGTTTTCATTCGACGTTTTTCGAGCAAGTGATAATTATACAATACGCACATGAATCCGAAAAGTCAGAGCCAGATATTTTCCGGTATCTAGTTTGACTAATAACTGATCCCAACATAGCTGCAATGGCTAGAAAGGTATGGAGTTATTTACATTCGAACTCTATCCGCATACCAAACGCAATCCTAGAAAAAACTTTTACAAAAAAAAAACAACTGACTCCTATAAAACACTGCAAGGTGAAAAATAATTTTAATTTTGGAAGTCGGTGGCATTCAACGAAAACTCAAAACCAAAGACACTGACTTCCGAAATGAAAAATTAATTAAAAATAATAAAAATTAATTATTAAAAATTTTAAAAATATTTTTCACTTTGTTGTGTTTTTTGGGAGTCGATTGTTTTTTTTTTTTTTGTAATTGTTTTTTTATTTTTCACTTTTTAGTTGTGGTACCTACCCCACACAAATTCGAATACCACTACCTGCTATGTCAATAACAGTGACAGGAAGTTATCATCATATCATCCACATATACTTAGCGGGCAAATACGTATTATCGAAGCTTACTCAAAAACTATCCTATTTAATATTATTAAATTGGGAGGTTACCCTTTCATATAAACATGATAATTTTCAAAACATACATACGCGACGAACATTATAACCTCCTCCTTTTTGGAAGTCGATTAAAAAGAGATTGTAAATCTTGACCTATATACCTTCTTTTAAGGCAGATGTATTTGTCAAAGTATTTAGAAATGCAATTTAATTCGAATTAGTCATAAATCAAACAAACTTCACTTTGTATTAAATCTACTTTTCCATTGCAAAGGAAAACGCGTAGCAATTTGCTACGAAACTCGTAGCATCGTAGCCTCGTAGCAAGTAGGTACTTTAACCGCACTTTCGTAACTACCGTATCTTTCATGTTGTATTTCAAAATGATGTCCACATATACGGACCGATAGGCGCAGCGGCTCTAAGATAAGCTTTTGTGCTACGGGTTCAGGGTTGTAATCCCGTATGGGATTTTATCTACGAAAATTGTTTTATCTACGACATTGTGATGTATATCTATAAATAGAGCTACTGCGACGCTGACTGTTTGTGAATTATTATATTTGCCAACGTTGAAACGTTTGCAAAAGACAACTTAAAAGAGACAGTCACAGATTTATCCCGATACTAAATATCAGTTCAAATCTAAGCTACAGGAATATCTTCTAAAACTAACTTATCGCAATACGGAGGATCTTCTGTTGGGAAATTTTGGAAATATTTATAAATAGTTAAGGTTTTTTTTATAAAAGAAAATTATGATTGATATACTCTTATATGCTCGCACACTCACGCAGATCAAAATAATGTAAATGCATTTATGGAGAAATAAAGATTTAAAAACACTATCTTCAAAAAAAAAAAAATGATTTAAACAGCAATACGAATAGGTATGTAATTATCACAGCTGTCAACGTTGTAAAAAGTTTCGACTCCCACAATAAAGGTGTGAACTTATACGTATGCTTAAAATAAAACAAAAAGCCCTACACATTTACATTAACATATACTTACATTATTATTGTTAATTGTTTACTAAGTTGTTACTACTTTTTATAAAGTAACAAAAATAATGTAAGAAGAACTCGCGAAATGAACGAGGTTAACGTTACCATTACTCCTGGGAGCAGGTAATACCCGCTCACTCCAATATATCATACCTGAGTAGCTAACAACGAATTAATGTATCATTGCTAAGAGCCTCTCATGTTAAATTTGCTTGAGCTGCTTAATTAAGTACATACGTAACATATTGCGTGAGATATTTCGTGCATTTTTAATTATGTTATGTTCATGTTCTATTATTTTTGAAAGGATAGATTGAATTTAAATTAATGGATTTTTGTATAAAGCTTTAAATTAATTTTGGAATGAAAGCATGATACTAATAATAATGTTATTTTTTAAGTACATAGGTGAAATTGTTTTGTCTTAACATGTGCTATATGATAAATAGTTAAAAATAGTTCATTTGATGATAAAAAGATAAGTAAATAGCAATTATGGTAGCCGACTACCCGGAGCGCGAATAAATAACAAAACTAGCGACATATGAAGGCGGTTTCTCAAGGTGAGCGATATTGCGGACGGACGCACACCAGCCCGCACGACGCACCGTGGAAAGAGTATCATCCGAAGTAGCGCAGACTAGTCCGTCACGGCACGTCCGTGCGTCCGATCCGCGGCGAGTCGGTGACTTCAAAGATGCGGTGCGAGCTTCTTTTTCACGTTGCATTTCGGAAAACGGATTTGGAAATGCAAAGTGAATTCGGAATAGGACAAAACGGATCCAATCTCAACGGGCTGGTCTCCGTCCGTCCGCACTACCACACTACGGACCGTGCGACCAGCTTTGGTCTACGGTGCGTGGCTGTTTGTGGTCGTCGGCCGTGCGTGCTGGTCCGCGTCGGTCCGCGATATCGCGTACCGTGGGAAGCCTTTTGGAACCCTTTAATAGAACTATATTTTTAGCATGAATGAAGTGAACTCGTTTCATTGAAAAGCCTTAAAGACAATAACATAATTCTGTCTATTTTCAGCCTGACTACCATTCATTCTATATCAAATTCACACAGCAATTCCAGTTTCCCAAACAAAATATTCAATTTCTCACAAAATTTAGTTTTTGCTAGTAACCAAAATCTGGGAATATTTATTCCGTGGAACACGGGCCAGAAACCATAAATCCGGTGAGCAGCTTTCATGAAATAAAAATAAAAAGTATTTGTGTTCGCTCCAACTTGTTAGGATTTCATTTAATCAAATAATTTGCTTTATTTTAAGCTTTATAGTTTTATTAATATGTCTATATTTATTTGGAATTGGAGGAGATCGTGGTTAAGTAATAACAGTCGCACGGGTCGATCCACAAGGTTAAGCCACGCTTGCCGAGATGGGTTCATGGATGGGTGACCATCTTTACTTACCGAGACTCCTCCGTGCCTCGGAAAGCACGTTAAGCCGTTCCCGGCTGTCATTAGTGGATCTTTGACAGTCGTTACGGGTCGACAGAAGCCCGAAAGTCTGACAACCAGTATTACCCAGTTACTGGGAAAAGACTCAATACTAGCTTTTATTTGATACCAATATTGTTGTTTTTTTTTTATTTTATTTTTTATTTAACAGTTTATGTACACATTATAAATAGACAAGAAGAAAGGAACAGAAAAATACGTACAAAGGAGATGGTTTGCACGTATTTTTTTGTACTTGCAGATGCAATATATAAATTCTCCATAAGACCTCTTCCTCAATTAAGGCAAATCTAACGATATCTCATATGTCCTCATATCCACCAAGGCATGTGGCCACAGAGCGTGCCAAAGAAATAGACATAGGTACATACCTACATACTCTCGAAACATTACCCCTCCTTCTGGAGCATTCGGGTAAAAAGAAGACTTTTGTATGAAAACAAAATATTTAGTGATAAGAGAAGGCTATAAATGAATTCGAGAACTCTCTGTTATTACTGAAAATGTATCTGAAATAAACAGGTATGATTCTCAATAAAATGCGATGGTTCCAATTGGCTTATATTTTTCTCCTGTCAAAAATGCTGCGAAGAACTCAAACTCAAAGCATTTATTTCAAATAAACAAATTACAGGCACTTTTGAAATTTCAAGGGGTCGGTCAGTCAGAAAGATGAAGCCAGTTGCCCATTCCAAAGCGTAGTAGGTACCTATGGAGAACAACGGGCAAGAAACTCCATGGAGACTCTTTTAAATCAAAATATAATACATTTATGTTGAAGTTTTACATGTGATAACGATGCAAATCGTTAAAAACGTCCGTAATAGATATTTAAAAAAAACTATTAAAAAATTAAATTAAATTTAAAGGAGGTTGTAACTTTTTGTTGACAGGGATGGACAGAAAAGCCTTTAATGTAGAATTAAATTTCACTATAATTTGTCAAACCCTCGTGACCCACCGCTGGGCATACTGGCACAGGTCTCACTTTGCGATAACGATAACGACAGTAATTTTGTTAGATAGTAACCCTAACCCAACACCATAAAATCAAGGGACAATTGTTATGCGACAAGCAAAGGAACCGTAGCTATAAAAGACAATAGCTATCTAAAATCATCATATTTAAATTATAATTACAAAATTAATGTAACGTGTTAATAACAATTAAAAATTCAAGTATCGGCGAATGTACAAAACTGCACCTTTATTCAGTGAGCGTGATACATGATGAACCTGAAAGTACAGCAAACTATCTGAACAGAACAATATTATTTATGGTTGATATTGTTTGCTGAATTATTTACAATACTATTTGAATTTAGTAAATTAGTTCCTGAACCGTATGGATTATGTAGACAGAAACAGAAATGTAATATTTTTGTATAGTGACAGTAGAATCTCCCATCAAAATCATAATTTTAACAGAATTTTAGGGAGTCTTCAGTCGTCAGACTTACTTGGCTTGTCCAGGTCGCTGATGAACTCCTCAGTCTCCACATACCCTTGGATCCTGTCAGCAAGCACTATAAGTACCAGCCACAACACTCGGCCCACACACACTGCCATACTAACACAAGTTGTTCCCATCGTCAAGATAACAACACTAAACAAAAACTAATTTAATTTTCAACAACATTTTCTTCTCAAGTCTGTTTTAATTTAAATTCAAATAAAGTACAACGTTTTATCCATGGAAAACTTGTTGATCTTCTTTTTAATTAAAACTCACTTTTCTTTGTAAATAAAATGAATGAATTACGTTCTTTTATTTGGTTAGAATAACTATTGGAGATAAGTAAAACACAACGGCTCGACACGTGTTGTACGACTGTAAACAAATCGCGCTTTGACAGGCGAGCTCGCGACGCGTGGAGTAACGTGCGTGCGTCTCGACGCCGCGGGCAACACTGATCGAAAACCGATAGGGCAGCGGTAACAATCGCAGAAAATAATATTTTTCATTCGAATTTTGAAAATGTTTACAGTTAAAAATTATTCGGTTTTCAAGGTTTTCAATAATTATGATGGGTTGGCTCTCCACCGCCAATGATCTGCGAATATTCTTAACATTTCATACGGCACGGAACAATCTGTCGCCTACGTTGATTGTAAAAATAACCGAGATGTTATTCTACGTAATATTTTCTTAACAACTCCCTGGGCCCAGATAATGGTATATTACCCATCCTATAATTTAACAAGTCCGCAACGACATATAAGTTATAAGGTAATAGTATTCAAGAGTAATGTAACGGACAATAAAGTGTTGAAAGTTTTGGGAATATAATAAAACACTTGGAAGGAAGTTTCGTTAAAATTGGGTCACAAATATCAGAGGTTTAGCTGTCACCAGCAAAACGTCTTTATAAGTTTGTGAGTTGGCGAACGTTTTAGTTTACTACCTGGGTACAGTCGGCAAGAAAAGTAGGACGGTTAGATAAATAACACATACGTAATTAACATACTTGCATATTTAGTGAGTGTTGTGTTTTTTTTCTACGCCTACTATGGTATTGTATTATTGATACATTTGGTTTTCTTTTTAACCCCCGACGCTAAAAGAGGGGTGTTATAAGTTTGACCGCTATGTGTGTGTCTGTCTATGGAACCGTAGCCCTTAAACGGGTGAATCGATTTGAAAGCGGTTTTTTTTTAATTTGAAAGCAGGTTTTCTAAATTTGAAAGCAGATTTTCTAAATTTGAAAGCAGGTTTTCTAGCGATGGTTCTTAGACATGTTTTATCGAAATCGGTTCAACCGTTTGAAGATTATCAGCTTTTTTTTGTTGATGAATGGATGTGCGCGTTTTCCACAGGTCTGATCGATTTGAAATTTGGTATTCTGTTACTTCAATGATATTAGAAGAACATAGTAACCTTGAACTGATGCTGCAGCGTCACCTGGAATTTTCAGGATTCCTAACTCCCTTACCGACTTACAGCACAGGTATCGTGTTTGGGCTCATTGGAATGGTCTCAATGAATAGGTTATAGATAGATGATGAACAGGGCCGGGTGATGGACTAAGAAATGTTTGTACCGGGGTTTTTTAATTTTAATATAATTTCACTTGTTTAGATTTATGTGCATGGGTACATTCCAAGAATAAAGAAATCGTATAAAAACATAGTCTTATTAATACATTCGTCTCTATCTCAACTGTGTGGGAACTATTAACGTATTTATTGTTTTCTTAGTGTATGTGACATTCTTTTTACTAATATTAAACGAAATTTTGAGTATCATGTGTCCGGCTGTATTGAAAGTTTAATGTTTGAAACTCTAAACTGTAGGTAACTACACTTAAAAGCTTAATTTGCGGTATGTTATATTCATGACCTATCTAGTGGTTTATTGATTAACGAAACTCAACACGGGTATACAATATTTTAATCAGTCTGAAAATGGACCTTATTTCAGTGTCCAAATAGGCTCTATCTACCAGATCGGTTAGACATTGAACATAATTTGGATAACATTATCTCCCAGATAATTTTGCTACCAAGGGCTAGACTTATCTGGTGTTCGAGAAGCGGATAGGTAATAATAAATCTGTAATAAAGTCTATTAAATTCAATCCTGTTGTAAACTGTTAATGCCTAAATAAATACCTAAATTCGTAGTAATATTCGTCTTTATCTTTTTAAATATGACTTAGGGAGGACTTACAAGGGTATCCGTTATTTTATTACGGAGTTCGCGCGCAAATCGTCGGGCCGCCTCCGGGCAAGGGATTGGTTATTTTATTTTGGAATTTGAAAAAACATACAGTTTTTGTCTATGAAAATGGCTATGGTTTTACACACTGTATGTAAAGGAAAATGATCATTTACGTTGAGTCCGAAAATTCAAAGTAGACAACAATAAGTAGTATGAATTATTTCTTTTGGAACTTGAAATACAAAGGAAGGTATTTAGTCATTACGAAGGTACTTATTAATTAAAAGGGAATTAATTAATTCTGTATCATTGTCTCTGGATGTTACCTACTTATTTATTTATGTAGGTACGTGTTTTTAGTGAAGAAAATAAAATGATACGGAAATAGGTACATTGTAATCTTGCATTGTAACCCTGACTTCCGAGCTGTTACCATGCAGAGTCTTCTATTGAATGTGTTGTTAATATACAATAAAAACAGAATACAACAATCAATAACTGCATGCATATCTAACATATTTCTACATTTAAGGACAAAATAGTGAGTCTGTTTGTGTGTGTTCTCAAGCATGTAGTAGGCATAATGAATCATCAAAATCTACCTAAAGCAACAGTTAAAAAAGGCAAAGGCCCTCCAATTAAAAAATTATCAGCACCAGAATGTATTTCCATTAATTTGGTTAATAAACAAAATAATCTACTCACTGCGCCGTAAAAATTCGTATTAATAAAAATAAATTAAATTTGCCAATTTATTTTACATGTTTTATTGAAACAAAAGAAAATTTCGCCAACTCCGAAGTTCGGAAACATTTTTACTGATCCTCAAATTATTCTCTTTTGCCAACCCAATTTTGGTTATTATTACACGAACAAATACTTTATATTATTGTTATAAAGTATCTTTTTCTGCTTCATTGGTCTGCGTGACTGCTCAGCATAAAGTCCTGGGTTTGATCTCCCGTTAGAACAAAGTGTGAAGTGCTTTTTCTTTGGGAAATTTTTAGTGTATCAGCTCAGAGTCTAGATATTTATTTATTGAATACTTCAACCACACAAATGTCCAGAGACGGACTTAATGCCATAGGTATTTTCTACCAGTCCACCTTTGGGTGATGCAGAGACAAACAGTGGTAGGTGCAATAGAGAGAATTGAGGAATAAATATTTATTTAAATATAAAGATAGATATATATATACACTTAATTATATATAAATATAAGTACAAATAAATACACACAAATATACTAAAACAACTAAGACAATCAATGGGAAAACATTACCGTTGTGATGATACTGCCAGCTTCTTGCGAATGTACTAGCGAACTTTAACTTTAAAAGATAATCGGTTGGTCGCATCCTAATTTTCTGGGGGAGCGCATTCCACAGAGAGATAGACTGAATGAAGAACGAAGAGTGAATGCAGTCTGTGCGGTGAGTGAAGAAGATATGTGCCCGGTAAATTCACATTAATTAAGCTTCTTGCTTTTCTTTGTACCTTTTCAGGAAGACAGTCGTGATATTTCTTCTTCTTCTTCTGAGTTTCTTCTTTAGGATAAGATTAATATGTAGGTAATTTTTCTTTTATCTTTTAATGGTTTTCGTAAAAAAATAACTGATTTCTCAATTAATTCCAGAAGGACGAGCAGCCCGCGTTTTGTATGTTTATTTTGGCGGCCATTGGAAGGCACATATTCAGTTTTCAAATTAACAGGCTTAAAATAGTGGTAATACTGCCGCTGTCGACAGCACGGTACAGCGCTGCGGTATCGCAATCATTTGTTTCTCACTTCTTGCTCTCTCGCCGCGCTGTGAATTTATGCGCGGTAAAGTTTTTTTCAAAAAGTCAATGTCATCGGCAGGACCTGCACCTAGCCATTAAAAAAGCTTTGATAAACAACAAAATAAAAGGTCGTAGTGCAAATTTAGGCTAAAATACTGTTATCCTAAAATTTGGACTGGTAAAGTCATGAATACGAGATAATTAATCTGCTCTGCAGTAACACCCTAGCATGAACATAATAAAATTATGAAGCTTTGCATATCAACGTGTTTCTCGCTAGCCATTCTCTTGCACCTATCATGCTTATTCCGGTAACATTAGTAAAACGTGTCAAAAAGGGCTATGGTTAAATAATAAAAGCTGCACTGCACGGGTTAATCGATCGTTAAGCTACGCTTGCCGCGGTGGGTTCATGGATGGGTGACCACTATATTGGTGCCGGATGTCATTCGTAGATCTCTAACATTCATAAAGGATAGTCAGAAGCCCAGAAGTCGGACAACTAGTAACACGATACCCCT
Organism: Agrochola lota; assembly: GCA_947364205.1. Lineage (NCBI taxonomy): Eukaryota > Metazoa > Arthropoda > Insecta > Lepidoptera > Noctuidae > Agrochola > Agrochola lota. Next base: position 1,214,874 of record OX376235.1, on the reverse strand, counting down.
TGGTAAGAACCACGGGGTATCGTGTTTCCAGTAACTGGGCTGTGGAGGTCAGATAGGCAGTCGCTCTATGTAAAATACTGTTATTCAGCTGCATCCAGTTAGACTGGAAGCTGATCCCAATATAGTTGGGAATAGGCAAGGCAGATTGATTGTTTTTTTTGTAGCACGTGCATACTGTCGTAAACGTTAAGCAGTCTGAAGTTTTATACAAATCCGTTTGTCTACATTTCTGTCGGTATACTCGGGAAAAGACTAGGTAGATTGATTGTATATAACTGGCTGTAACTTTGGTTATTAATGCTGTAAAATTAAAAAATCTGCACAATAAGCCCCTTAAAAATATAAATTCTAATCCCCTAATAATAATATATAACTCACAAAAATGTCAAGAACAAATAATATTGTTTTAAATATCATGGGAGTAAAGTGCCTACCTTTGCAGCGAATGATATCACACTCGCATCATTTTGCGACTAATCAACATTTTAAAACTCATGTGACAGCTGTCAACTGTGCACAACATAACATAATTTACGGAGCAAACTAAAGCACGTATTTTTTCATACAAAATTAACAAAGATTGCTAGCATCAAGGGATACCGGATACATGGTTTAAAACAGTTTGAAGCCACTATAAAACATTTGTGAATTATGGGGCTAAAACATAAAAAATAAATGGTAGCTTTGTTCTAGAACTTCTGGAGCTAAAATACAGATAGTAAATTGATAAAAAATCATTAGAATTCGCGTTTGAGCTATTAGTGCTTGACTAGTGGGCGCCGGTAGGCTGTCGCTGGCTTAGTTAGCACGCCTCGTGGCCTAGTTTGCAACGACCAACCATCACTGATATAAAAAGCACTAACATTGTTACTTTTAGTGTTACGTGCGCCCGAATATGCTTGTCTGTCTGTCCGTCTGTCCGTTTGTCTGTCACAGCCGATTTGCTCCGAATTTAATGGACCGATTAAATTGAAATAAGGTACACATTTTATGAATTTCTGTGACACAAACACGAGTTTGCGAGTTTCAAAATTAATTTATTTACGTCCGTAAATAAATTAATTTTGAAACTCGCAAACTGTACCGTGTGACATATCAAATGAACGGGCTTACTGCGATGGTCTCAATTTTTTTATAAATTATACCTATATTAATACTTTTAAAGTTACTTATGAAAATAGATGAAAATTGCCCATTCCCCCCTTATCTCCGAAACTACTGAGCTTATAAAAATTACGGAAGAAAAAACTGAAAATAGTTCTATACTTATAGATTACAGGAAAACTTGTAAGACATTTATGGGCTTAAATTATTATGGTAAATCTCTCAAAATTGAGCATACATACATACATTCGCAGTTGGAATTTATGGGCGAACAAGTTTTTCAACTACAATGTTAAGTTTGTTTATACATGGTCAGTTTTACCTAAGGAACCGCCTGATCTGAACAAAATGCGTACCGTGAGTGGCTATTGCTCCGGTCAGATCGATTGATTTGGTTACGTCGGCTGGATGTTTAAACGAAACAGACAGACAATTTCGTATTAACATCCGGTCAGACCGTTCAGACAAAATTCGTCTGTTCAATTTTATCTCTCCGTGTAATGGTAACACAAACCAATAACCTATGACAAATATATTTCCACCCCTGATTACTTCTTCAAGCCCATCACACAACCATCAGTAAATAATTACATTTTATTTAAGTACGTCTGAACATGCCTCATTTCCTTGCCGAGGCGGCCGAGAGGATCAATTGAATTCAGCACAAAGGAAAAACACAATTGTGTACTAAAAAATCACGGAGGGATCCGTGGGCCATAATAATAGCGTTAAATAAATAATATGAGAGCGTCTCAACTTAATTTGGCAGCGTTGTTATGTATTATATGGTGGAGTGGCCTTGAAGGCAGCGGAGGCGGAAGCTTGTACTGATCTCTCTTTTTAGCAGCGGTGTATGATATTCAATGATATGGCATTTGACAAGGCATAGTAAACCCAAATGAGTTCTATCATGTTTTGTAGAATAAGCGTAAGTTATACTTCTACACGAAATAAAATTGATAGTATATATCTAATGTAGTATTTCTTTTTCTATGCCTCTTACTCTAAATGTAGACAAACCGATTTGTGTAAAACAACGACTTTTGCAGTTTTCTTTGCGACACTATTCTCGTGGTGCTAACACAATGCTACCAGTAATGACGGCTAAACACGACAAAGATTTTAAAAATTCTACTCACGCAAAACACTACTAGAATTCTTGAAAGTAGGTACCCACTACAAGATTTCATAATGAATTAGTCTCTCCGCTTTACCAAATCTCATCGAAATTACCCGCAGCACAGATCTCGGGTTCCTTTATCCATGGGAACAGCCAGCTCCGAAAATGGTAATATTTGAAAAGGTATTGTTTGGGCGAAAGGTATACAAATAATACCGCGAATAGCACCAAAGCAGTGGCTCTATCAATCAGCTTCACGGTATTGTAATTATGTTGACGGTACCTAAATGGAATCCGGTTTATCAGGAATACAGGGAATAAACTGGTACGGTTGGAAAAACAGAGGGAGGCAACTATGTGATTGACATCCGAGTTTTTACGGAAATATGCTGGGTTTTTTTTTACCGTAACCTGAATTAACATGGCCTATACATAAAAAAGACCGAGACATTGATGAATAAAAATATTCCGTAGATACACTGATTTTTGGTGTTTACATTTTTCATAAATAATTTATCAAAGCTATTAGTAAATTGCAAATACAACCTTTTAAAATCATTGTTTTCGCTGCTATGCAAAAAATAAAACATCGTTGTGCAGATTAATAATATTCTGCGAAGCCATTTCAGTGAGATAGCTCTGGTTTAGAGGCCACGGATTGGAAGAAAGGGAACTCGAAAGCCTTTACTATAAAACGATCTACGATACACGTTCCATCGGTGACTTACGTTACCATTGCTGGATTTGTAAGCAGTATAAATAAAACTCGAAAAATAAAGCAGTAATGTATACGGAATAGAACACGATTTTCAATTGTTTGTTTGTTTTTATTGGTTTCTATAGTGGGTGCTGGTAAAAGTACCAGCAACATATGAAAGGTTTGAATTATAGGTACAGCAGAGTTGATGGCTGGCGACTGAAAGAGCAACAATGCTGTAACAAGATTAAAATTCCACACAAGATGGATCGAATTTGATAAGATCCTCTTTGTAAACAGCGTTTCCCTTTTACCATGTTTATTATGTATTGGTTTAGCGGAGCCTTGGTGTGACATCTTACGTCTATTTCGGATATTTTGACAAGTGTCTAAAAGACGCGTGAAAATTTTGCCTGTTTTTTTGGATGCGTGTAACTTTTTTGTCCTTATGACAGACTTTTGCCCTCGGCTTCGTCCGGGTGAAGGTCGAAAATTATCGCATGGGAACGTATACTACCGGTACCAGGATAAAAACTATGCGATGTCCACCTAACCTAATCCTCGGTCATGATCAATCTGTGTGACAAATTGCATCGAAAAAACAGTCGTGAAACAACAACACAGACAGACAGACAGAGTTAGTTTCGAATTTATAATATGTATTATGGCTTTGCGACCGTCTTTGGTTATAAATATAACTAAGCATTCGTACGCTTGACAATATTTAGTTGCATTCTTTATAACTTTTTACAGTTTTTATGGTTCCGTACTCAAAGGGTGGCAACGGGACCCTATTACTAAGGCTCCGCTATCCGTCCGTCTGTCACAGGGCTATATCTTTTGAACCGTAATAAGCAAAAAACTTGAAATTTTCACAGAGTGTGAAGTAATATGCCCGCTATAAAAATAAATAATAATATAAATAAAATAAAGTTATAAATTAAAGAGGGTGTATTTTTACTAACATTTATAGTCATATTGTACGGTGGTACGGAACCCTTGGTCGCGCACGGGTATGCTCTCAAATTGATCCCATATCATAAAATGAAAATTCAAACTCAAAGACACTGACTTCCGAAATTAAAGTAATTTTTCACTTTGCAGTGTTTTTTTTTTTTTTGTAAAGAATTTTTTTACATAGAAGTTCTCGCGTTTAACCCCTATCGCAACCAATTTCGTCACCTGATGGTAAACGATGATCCGGACACTTGTTTTAATGAACAGATAACTCGAGACTAGTCTGAACAACGCTACACGCGGCACTGCTGCCGCAGTAGAGCTGCCGCGTCACTACTGGGCCACATACATTTTCTATAGGTTTAAATGAAATTAAAGGCCAAGCACGGCAGCAAAGTGATGCAGCAATGTCTCGCAGCAGAAGAAGATGTATGGTGACTCATACCTTTCAGTTCCTTTTTACACTCTCTTTCTCACTGAAACAAAATTTTCTTCGAATCGAGTTACTTTCACACACATTGCCACTATTCACTTTCACAACTTCTTTGGAAACAATTTTTTGTTGTAAGAAATTTTCCGTGGACGGGTAGTTATTTCTGTCCACCCAAAAACTACCTGACTACCAATAACTACCACCTTTGACTACCTTTTAGGACGTTTGGCCTAGTTTAGTTTATCTGGCTAGTGTAGTTCTTTAGACACGTAGTCTATAATATTCGTTTTAATTAATAATAAATTGTTACTGGCTGCCTTTGACTGTAAAATAATAAGAGGGTAATCTCTATGCTCCCGCTACTTTGCTGCGGTAACGCAAACTACAGTTCGCGTGCTCTGTTGTACAGCGAGACGTCGAGCGATAAGCTAGAGAGACCGCGCAAAGTGTACCTAATTCACACTATCGCGAATATGTAGCCGTGGTAATAGTAGAATACTGGTTGTACAACTTGTCAAAAATGCAGGTAAATTACAGGTATTTTTGAAAGATTGAGACTGCGATTAGAATGCGACTGTTGAAACTACGAGAACTGCCCTTCTACGAGTAAAAGCCTGAAAACTCATCTAATCGTAGAATGATTGGTAGATATAGCGATCTCAAGAGACTAAAAGCCAATAGTCGATACAAACCTTTTCAGGATGAGGCTAACGAATGATTGATGATAAAATAATTATTATGATTTCAAAACAAATACCAGACAAGCACAAGAATAACAACAGCTTTAACTAAAAAGGCCAAACTTAACACAAACTGCCGTTTTTTGAGACAAAAATAAAAGGATTAAAACATTTTTCGTCTTTAAAAATCTAGCCAAGTTTACGGGTATTCTTGCAATCTAGAATATAGTGAAACAGCACATTAAGCAGAAAATTAAAATGGCTTATTCAGGAGAATTCCAGACGTCTTAAGTACGACTAAGGCATTATTTTTACTGTAATTGGTAAGATATGCTGCGCCTTGTTTATCGTACCTGAATTTGTAATGATAAGACAAGGCTTGCTGAAAAATATTAATAATGGACTTATTTATGTCTTGGCTTAGTCTGCAAAGTTATAATCTAGACACGCGGCAGCGTGTCAAGCCAAGTTCAAGACAAGAACTGGCGACGTAGCAGCCGTGTGTTGTATTACACGAACCATTTGGAGCCACTTTTGCCCCATAATAACTCAAAATTGATTTAACATAAACTCATGAAATTTGGTTTATTTATTGAAACCCTTTAGATTAACTAGAAACCCATTTCATAAATACGGCTCAAACGGTTATTGAGATATTGACGTCTAAAAATCGGCATTTTTATCACGGAGTGACAAGTTAGATCGATAGATAACTATAGATCTAAAACCTAACCCACTTCCGGATGACCTAGAAATTTGGCTTCCAGCTAAGTAATAATTATAATAATGAGCCCTGACCACCGGTAGCTTGGACCCTGTTCCCGATACCGGTGGGCTACTATTTTTTATAATACTTTTAAATGTATTTGTTTTCCCTTTTCTTTTTATAAAAAATATTTGAAAATGTAAATTATATGTAGGTATATAAATGAAATAAAGGAAATAATAATAATAATAAACATTTGTTTCAGACCAGGTCCATATTTTTGTTAGTAACAATATACTTAAAAAACTAATGTCAGTACTCATCCAAACACAGATTAAACTGAGACATGAAACCGCACCCATCTCTGCAGCGTGGGGGACTCCTCCCGATCTGCAAATACACACAGTATAGAGTTGTAACTACCACGAACGCGAGTGAGCAGGGAGGCACATCTTTTCCTTATGACAGCGGCAAATCCATCAACCCGTGCCTCAGCAAACATCCCTGACGCACTACAACGCCATGGCAACCCCAACAGTACCCTGAGTGCATTGTATAATTATTATATTTATATATGCCTATATATATATTATATTGTGTAATTGTGTGTACTATAGAAAAACATCAGAAAACAGTAAATTTTTACGATTTGATTTTTTTCCAAGCAATCGATTTTTATCAACACCTATCGCCTTTCGAAGTTATAATAGCAAAAACGAAGAATCGGTTCCTGATTAAAAGTCGCTTTTATCATTCTGTATACAAGATTATTTATAAAACATAGACATCCATATTATCACAAACTGCAATTGACAGCGCCGATTTAGCGTTCTGACATCATTGCGCACAATTGTATTAATTGTGTTACGAAATAAATAGTTCTTTCACCTTACTTACCCTATTTGCTTAACTTATTGTACTTCTCTTCAGACATGAAGAGGCGATGGTTTGTAGCAGATGCCGGTAGAAATACCTACTTATGTGTTTCGCAACATTTTCTTAGAGTTGCGTATAATAAATAATTATGCAGGCTGAATTCGTCCCGACGAGAACTATCCGTACCTCGCACAGTGCGGGGTGTGCGGGGTGGGCAACAAGAGTGTGGCGTCCCGGGTCGTGGAGAGTTAAGGGTTTGGAAATATAGTCATAGTGCGTATCTTGAGGTAACATTTAGGCTTCCTGTACATGATGCCAGAGCTGCACCAGGGCCGGACTACAAAAGAGGTTTTTTTTCAGAACAACTCAGAATGAAAATGTAAAATCTACGCGGCGCCGCGCCACTGCGTTGCCTCTGCAATGCTGGTGCGGCGCATGGGCGATATTCATTCGTATATACAAACAGGTGGTCCGGCGCCCTTCGTTTAGTCTTTATCGGTCCACTCGATCAAAAGTTTTTAGGTACTACTGATTTGGAACGGAGAGTTTGAGTTTACCAGTGTGATAGATGACGTTGTGCAAATTAAGCGATTTTCTGAATCGCGGTGTTAAGATTTTCCGCAGGATAGTGACGGAGTACGTTCCCGTTGGACAATAATTTCCACTCGAGTCAAGCCGCTGGCAAAATCTAGTAGCCTTTAAAAAAACAATTATTATAAAAATTCGTACCTACTTGTAACAGCATACGTTACGTATTGTTTTCGATGGTGCTAAAGCCGAAAGTAACGTCAAAATGTAAATCCAAGATGGCAGCTATGATAACATTCATATTTTAATCATGGGTGTCGTTTTCATAGTTTTCGAGGGTGGTAAAGCCGATAGTGAGGTCAAAATGTAAATCCAAGATGGCGGTTGCGAAAATTAATTAATTGAATCATACGTAAGAAGGAACTTCGTTTCTGACGGGGTTCCTCCGACTGCACACGTTTTTTTTTAAATAAAACTTGGGCATCCAATAATAACACAATCTGCAGCTATGTTAGTGACCTCAGCGATCTAACATTATTACGGACAATTGTAATAATTGAAGAAATAAATTCTTACACAATCTTGCAATGTACTTATATTTGAAAAACATAAATGTGAAAATAGGAGCCAGGTTCAATATTAAAAATATGCGTGGTTGTCGACTTTGCCGACAAGAATTGAGATCTAAATGAGTTCTGTAGATAATCCTGAAATTTATTTATAAGAACATAAGTACAGCATTCTAAAATAAATTTAAAACACACATTCTGGTTCTTTTCTGCTTTAACAATGTGTGTCGAATTATTTACACAAAGCTCTTAGGATAATTGAAGCTCAAGATTTGACTTGTCTAATTTTTACCAGCAACCAAAAATTTTAGAGGAGCGAGATATGTTGACCTTACAGTTACAATATAGAAACAGTAACTTGCGCATAACATAAAGAACAAAGATATAAATATGTCTATATAGACAGTCAAAGATATGGAGTCGTCGAAAAAATAGCGTCCAACTGTTGGCCGCTAAATGCACGCACACTAGAAAAGCACAATTACAGCACAATGACGTGGTGCGAGTGTAAGCCGTAGTTGTCACGCACACCAGCATAAAAAAGTTGCCCTGTTTGTTTTAGTTCTTTTGCGACACCCTATAGATATAAAAAATAATCAAAGATAAAAGAGACAAATTGATAAATAACAAATATAAGATAACTTTTAAGTAAAAACTAAAACAGATTGGATGCGGAACGTGGAGGTCAGGATGTTGTGCTGCTGTCTGGGAGAGGCCTATGTCCAGCAGTGGACTGAGATAGGCTGACTTGTTGATTGCTTTAGTGAAACGGGAATACATAATAATTATGAAATGCAATCATGAATGCAGTCAGTGTTTGGTCATCAACTTGTGAATCAAAATCAGTGCTTACGAATTTAAATTGTAAATGGAAAGGAAAAAAAAAAGGTTTTATGATGTTGTTCCGTAGTTTATGTTTAGTTTGCAACCGCATTATTCGGTATATGATACTGCAATAACATTGAAATGAACAATTAAAATTTAATTAAATATATGTTTTATTTTTTTATTTAATAGTCACTGTCTGATTGCCATTTTTTATTGACATTACGACGCAATAAATAATGCTGAAATGGAGCAGATTCTCTCGTGCAATGAGCAGACAAAATAGCCCTTAAAATGACGAACATAATTATTTTTGACGCGACTGTACCCATGTACTTATAATTATTTATGACAACCTACTTATAATCGTATTCCACCCGTAACTAATGGATGTAAGGTTGATATATAAACATGTCATCGAAGGATACAAAAAATTATACAATAAGTCCTAAAAGCGATAATAAAGAAGCTATTCTCAAAAGGTCCCAGATTGTATTTCATAAAAACTAAACACAACAATAAATCTAAAACTAATATTCCTTATTCTCCACCATAATTGAATCTATCATAGACCAAAACCCACTATACCCACAGGCTAAACAAAAAATCAACTCCTCCGCACATGAAAAATTCATAACCATTCAGCTCCATTTATCCGGAGATAACTAAATATGATCAAAAAAGCGTGGAGCAGACACGAAAACAAATTAGGGTTCACTCCATCACTCGTTTTAACATGGTTAGTAACAACACGATATATCAGCCATGCAGCCCTTAAGGCTCTTCGGGGAGAGCACTGTGGGTAGCGAAGGAAAAGCTCTATTAAGGATGTGTTCCGTAAAATGTAAAATTTATTAAATATGAGATATCGCAAAGTAGGTGTCGATATCCTAACTACTACATAAAAATCATCATCATCATTTCAGCCGAAAGACGTGCACTGCTGGACATAGGCCTCCCCCAAATGGGGGTTTGTCATAATCGCCACGCTTGACAGGCGGGTTGGCGATCGCAGTATGGTGTAAAAATGCGTAGAGAACGCTGCTGCCCATTCTCTAGTGGGTCCCTTAGTCGCCTTTTACGACACCCACGGGAAGAAATGGGATGGTATCTACTATTCTTTACGTCCGGCACCACACGGAATAAAAATAGTTTCAACCAACTGCTTTTAGTTTAGTTTTAAGTAAGTTGCGTCTTGAGATAGGTTCTGTCGTACCGGCCTTGGACATCCACTAGGTACATTCAAGTTACTTGATAGATAAAGTTAACGTGGCTCGCGGCTAAATGATAACAGCCACACGGGTCAATCGAAGAACCAACCGCGGCAAGCGTAGTAAGCTACGCGTTCGTAGATGGTGAGTGGCAAGTGACCATCATCACATCGTGACCCTTCCGTGCCTCGGAAACACGTTAAGAGCGTTTACCCTAAAAGTTGGCAACGTCGCAAATAGCTGTCAAAAATTTACCTGTTTTGATTTATTTGGCAACAATACTATAAGGAAATAAGAAATGTTTCTAACTAGCGAACTAGAATATTAATAATGAATTGCAATTATAACATTGAATTTGATGTATACCCTTTTTAGGTGTAAAAAAGGCATTTGGAAAGTTTCCAAATACTTTTTTTATATCTAAAACTAAATGTTCGGTGTTACGATATTAATTATTGCATTTCAAAATCAATATTCTAGTTCGCTAGTTAGCCACATTTCTTATTTCTATATAGTTAAATTGCCAAATTAATCAAAACAGCGAAATAAATGACATTTGCGACGTAACCCACTTTCAGAATAAACGCTCTTAAGCCGTTGGTCGCGGCTGTCATTCGTAGATGTTAGACAGTCGTTACGGGTAGTCAGAAGTCTAAAAGTCTGACCACCAGTCTTACCAAGGGGTATAATATTATCCAGTAACTGGGTTGGAGCGGTCAGATAGGCAGTCACTCCATGTAAAATACTGGCAGGCATCCGGTTAGACTGGGAGCCGACCCGATATTTATTACATTAAGCATTGAAAGAAAAATATGAAAAACACGCCTAATATAATTATTAACGTAGCGAGCTATCCTTTTTTTTTTTTTTTTTTTTTTTTTTTTTTTTGAGGTTGGGAATGTTCAAATGACTTCTCCCGCTCTGGGCAGAGCGAGAGGGTGTGTCAGACTTTTACTGACTAAAACCCACCCGTGTTCCTTCCGTTGCCTGTGTGCCGGGGCCGCGTTATCCCTTTCGGACAAACCCGCAACCCCAGCAGGCATTGGTCTTTCGACCCCGTCGGTTGGTGCTGACATCTCTTTGAGGCGCGCGTGGAACACAACACGCCGTCGACACGGGCCTGGTCCTTATCGGACGGCGAGCTGCCCATTGCTCACCGTCCGCAAGCCCGCGCCTACGGTGGCCGGAAGTCGGCTCTGGACTCCCGACGCCCGGGGCGTCTCCTGCGGCGACTAGGGCCGCGAGGGCGTGCAGCTTGCATCTCCCTCGCGCGCTCCGCCTCCTCCTTCGCGAGCATAACTGCTTCGCAGAAGGAGGTGACGGCCTCCCATGCACTCTCGCTCCGAACCATGGCCTGAACCAGGGCCGGACGCGAGAGATCGCCGCCGCCGATCGCCTCCGTGAGGACACGGCGGTGCTCCGCCCAAGCCGGGCAGACCTCCACCGTATGCTCCACCGTGTCCTCCGGGCGATCCACACAGTGGTGACACCCGGGCGTTTCCTCCCGCCTTACGCGGAACAGGAACCTCCCGAAACAACCGTGTCCGGTGAGGACCTGCGTCAGGCGGAAGGTGAGGACGCCATGGCGCCTCTCAAGCCACTCCTCAAAGAGGGGACTTATCGCCGCAATTGTGGCGTGCCCAGCGCTGGGTTGCGACAATCGCACACTCCATGCCGCCATGAGATCCCGCCGGAGCTCTGTCCGCTGTGCCGTGATTTCTCGCGGCAGCGGAGTTACACCCCGGCGTTTCGCCTCCTCGCGCAACTCCCACATGTGCGCGAGGACTTTCGCCTCCAGATCCCATGGCGGTAGTCCGGCAAGGAGGCTCGCCGCCTCACGGGAGACCGTGCGGTATCCCCGGACCAGCCTGATGGCCATGACCCTTTGGGACGCGTTCAACCGCCGGGCCGGTCGCAGCCTCAATGAACGCGCCCACACCGGTGCCCCGTAAAGGGCCATGGACCGCACGACCCCCGCGTAAAGCCTCCGGCAGGAGGCGTTTGGACCCCCCAGGTTGGGCAGGAGCCGCTTCAAAGCAGCCCCAGCCCTATCCAGTTTGGGAGCCAAACGTCGGAAGTGCTCCACGAAGTTCCACCGGCTGTCGAGGACGAGTCCCAGGTACTTCATCGTCGACTCGACACCGATGTGAACCCCTCCCGCCGTAATCTGGGAACCCGACAGTGGCGCGTTCCGAGGACCATAGAAACACATGGCCTCGGACTTGTGCAAGGCCACCTCGAGTCCCAGTTGCCGGATCCTTTCGACGATTGTCGCAACCCAACGTGTCGTTAATTCGGCCGCCGCCTCATGCGACCTCCCCTGCACCAGGACCAGCGTGTCGTCAGCGTAGCAAACCACGCTGACGCCGCTAGGGAGGTCGGCGCGCAGCACCCAGTCGTAGCCGATGTCCCACAGATGCGGCCCCAGGACCGATCCCTGTGGGACACCGCACGACATCTCTCGCCGGTTCCACTCACCGTGGTGACCGGGGTAGATGACGGCCCTGTCCGTCAAATAGGCCTCGACCACTCGACAGAGGTAGGTCGGCATCCGGTGATACCGGAGTGCCTCCCTAATGCAACTCCAGGGCAGGGTATTGAAGGCATTGGCGATGTCAAGAGACACCGCCAAGACTACCCCACCCCGGGCAACAGCATCCCCCGTCGTGAGGGCTCGAACGCGCATGATGGCATCCACCGTAGAGCGCCCCTTGCGGAAACCATACTGGCTCTCCGCCAAATCCGGCCCCACTCGCACCAGCTGCCCGACAAGGCGGTCTGCAATTACTCTTTCAAAGAGCTTGCCCACCTCATCGAGCAGCACGATGGGCCGGTAAGCGGACGGAGAGTCCGCCGGGCGCCCCGGCTTCTTGATGAGGACCAGTTTCCCCGTCTTCCAACGAAGTGGGAACTGGCCCCTCTCCAAGCATGCGCTTAGGAGCCCCCGAAGTCGAGGCCCGAGAGCCTCTAAGGCCAGAACCCAGGCTTTTCCAGGTAAGCCGTCGGGTCCTGGGGCGGTATTTTTGGCACTCAGCCTACGTACCGCCACTCTCAAATCTACCTCGGTCACCTCCGGAGATTCGTCGTCGTCGTCAATGGTGTGGTCCGCATCGGGCACCGCAGGAGGCGGAGCCATGGGCGGGGGAGTATGTTCCCCTCGCGAAGGGAACAGAGCGCTCACCACGTCCTCCACGAGCTGGGGCCGGAGACTCTGCGTCAGCGGGGGAGCCCATGGGCGGAGTTGATCTCTCACCCATTTGTATGGGCGTCCCCACGGATCTCTGTTCAGAGTCTCCAGCGACTCCTCGCGGGCCACTCCTCTGGCCCGCTCGATCTCCGCTCGGAGGGCGGTCTTCGCCGCTCTGTACCCGTCGTACAGCTCCGCCTCAATGGCTTCCGTATCCGGAGGGCGGATACGGAGCCTGCGGTGCCTGGCGTACAGGTGGCGCGCTGCAACGCACGCCGCGCGTAAAGCGGTCAGCTCACGCGACCACCAGTACACCTGGCGCTGAGCACGTCCGGGCTGGACCCGGGGCATTGCCACGTCACAAATTTCGGACATGGCCTCCCGGAACCACTCCGCCTCGTCGTTTATGTTGGCAGGCCTGTCCGGTGATGTCACCCAGGCCTGCACGATCGAGGCTTCCAGGAGGAGCTCCCGGTCCAGCTGCTTCAGCGCCCACCGCGGACCACTCGGGGTCTGTCTGACCGGCGTGCCCGAGGTCTGGGCGGAGACGTCAAACCGGATGTACCGGTGATCGGAATAGGTCTCCACCCCCTCCATGACGCGCCAGTCAATGACACGCGGCGACAGAGCGGGGCTGGCGAACGAAATGTCCACTACTGACTCGCCCCGCATCCGCACGCACGTGGGGACAGAACCCCGGTTTAGGACGACCAGGCCCGACTCCAGAGCCCAGTCCTCCACCATCCTGCCCCGTGTGTCCGTTAACCGGGAACCCCAAGCCACGTTCTTGGCATTGAAGTCCCCGAGGACGATCACGGGGAGGGGATGGTACCCGACGACGACGACTCTCAACTCCCCAAGGGAGTTGTGGAACTCGGCGAGAGTTCGGTTCGGGGAGAAGTACGCTCCTACCACGACAATCTCCCCGAACCGTGCTGCCACGCAACCCGGTCCCCTCTTGACGGCCTCGAGGGACGGGGTACCGGCGGCGGCCGACGAAATTATGGTCACTGAGCCGCTCAGGTCCTCCACCCAGTCATCCCTGGGCGGGACAAAGTACGGCTCAGCGACCACGGCGATGTTAATCGACCACTGCGCCATGCTCTGGAGCAACAGATCCTGAGCAGCGGCGCAGTGGTTGATGTTCGCCTGGAGGAGGCGTAATGGGGCCATTAATGACAATCCATTTTAGCCTCCTCCCGGGCCCCCTGTGATGGCCCTGCCGCGGTGCTAGCGGCGACAACAACGCCTTTAGAGGCGGCAACGGCAGCGGCAATGGTGGCGGCTGCGGCGGTGACGACGGTGGCGGAAGGCTTGCCCCCGCCCCTGGATTTGGCGGGTGGAGCACAAGCCTTGCTCCCAGCCCGGTGATCGGCCGGCTTGCCAGCCGCCGCACATGCATAACAGTGCGGCGTGGCATTGCACGAGCCGGCCTTGTGACCGGGCCGACCACAGCGGAAGCACTCCTCGCTGCGATCCACCTCCGAGGTGCACTGTGCTCCCACGTGGTGCCCCACCCGGCAGCGGAAGCACCTCAGTGGTCTGGGTTCCAGCAGCTTCACCTGCGCGGACACCCAGCCCACCCGGAGCCTTTGGCCCTCCCCGGCTATTTTTTGGGCCGCCGACACGGGGCAGCTCACCGTAACGGTTTGCATGCCCGTTGTGTCAGGACGGATGGTGCCAGCCCTCACCTGCTCGGCAGAGCACCCTCCAGTCCTAGCCACGGCGGCCACAACGTCTTCCGCCGTCACGCAGTCGTCCAGGCCCAGGATGCGCATGTCAGCGCACTTAGTGGGCCTGGAGACTCGGGCCTCCTCCGCATTGAAGGACGCCCTAAGCCTTTCGGCCAGGGCGTCAGCGGTCGGGCCGCTAGCCGCACCGGGGATCTCCAGCATCCGAGCCCCCGTCGCAGTGACCTTCATACGGAAGCCATCGGCGACGCCGATCTCCTCCAGGTTCACTGCCGCCCACGCCTTAGCGA